>CM050219.1:5745000-5752500 GCA_027475355.1 Coilia nasus | reverse complement strand
AACAATTACATTCACTCGCGTTTTAAACGCACATTGCATATTGCCATTCATTAACATTTCATGTTTTAGCAATTACTTGGGTTAAAGAATTACAACTGTACAAACTGGCTGTTTCAAATCATGTATATTTATTGGGTTAAAACTTTGTAAAACATTTATTATTATTAAGTTGTTATTTTGTGAATTGTTATTTTGTAATTATAATGTTCTTTTTGAGTTGATTGATTATTTTTGTGAATGGAGCTAACCTGAGGGAGGGCCCGCAGGTAGCATTGCTCTGTATAAGGCATAGAGCATCAGTTGGTGATTGAGCGTTGTGGTGGAAGGTTGTCTCATGCAGGACTTGTATGGAAGTAGCTGCTCAGGGTCTAAAGACATAGTCTGGCACACTTGCTGGTTTCTTTTTGCTTTTGCTCAGTTTTTGGTTTTCTGGTTCTTGGGGTTATCACTGAAAATATTTGCACTTTTGAAAAATAGAAAAAGATGGAAAAAAAATAAAACGTTTTTTTTTTTTTTTTAGCAAACGTTGTCTCTCGTCTTCTTCGTCACTCGTCATCCTGCCAAACACACACACACACACACACACATATATAATGAGAACTGGAAAAACCCTCTGTGACGTCACATATAGACTTTCTGACAGACCGGATGAAGCTGAAATTGAAGGCTCTGGGCGCTGCCCATTTTCGAAAGACACCAAAACCATTTAAGCATTTTTTTTAACCAGTCTGTAAAATTTTTTATTTTTGTTTGTTTAACTTTTTAATGTACTTTTCAACACTGGAGTTTCTTAAGAAGTTGGAAAATGAGCCTTTTTCCAAAAAAAAAAGTGCAGTGTTCTCTCTATGTCTCCATGGTAACTAGGCCCCACTGTTTGCTTGACCAAATCCCAGATCCACTCCACCCCACACTAACCTTTCTCCTCCCAACCCACCCCACCCCTCCTCCCATCAAATCCCATGCCTTCATTGGACAGCCTGCTATGACACATCAAGACAAGAAACACTGAGTGGATGAGACAGCATTGAAGAATTTATCAACAAACAGCAATGTGTCCCTTGCTCTCCGAAGCAAAGCTTAAGCACTTTAAGAGTCAATTATTCACACTAGGCTGATTTTTTCTCTTCAGTAAATGTGTTGCAGCTATTCAATATGTCACAAATGAATGACCGCTCCTGTAACATGTGACAACACAGATGCACCAGGTGACCACTGTCATGTAGACATAACAGTGATGTGTGGCAAATACAGTTTTTCATCCGTAGAAATAGCAACCGTTGCGATGTAAATATAACGTATGCAAATATAGCTTTTCATAAGTATAAATAGCAGCTGCATGGTAAAAAAAAAAAGGGCACCGATGTCTGGCACGTGTGAGTCTCTCTCGCGCATGTCACACGTCACACGAGCTGTGCTAACAATGGGGTGGGCACACAGCTGTGCGCTGCCTACTCACCCTGTCCTTAGTGGAGGACACGCTTTTGAAGATTCATTTAGCCTGCCTCAAGATGCTCTCTTTCCTTCTTTTGCTCTCTTTCTTTCTTTCTATCTTATCTTATCTCGCAGTTACATCAGTCTTCAGACAATGGTGCTGTTTTTTTGACCCTACAGCCTCTGTCTGAACATATTCATTTATATCCAGACATACATATACAGTGGTGCTTGAAAGTATGTGAACCTTTTGGAATGTCATGATTTTTTGTCATAAAATGTGACCTGATCTTCATCTAAGTCACTGGTGAAGATGGAACACAATGTGCTAAAACTAATACTGCAAAACAAACTTTTCATGTCATGTCTCTGTTGAAAATTTACACGAGATATCCAAAATGCTGTGTGCAAACCTTTGTAAAGTGAAACTTTGAGATTGATCACTGGTTTAACCTTCTCTTGTCAGGAATAAACTCAACCTGGGGCACCTGGTAAATATGAATTAGATATACACACAAGAGTTACGAGGTATAGCCCATTCTTCTTTCAATTAGGCCATTTCATTGGGGAATTTCTATGCAACTATGGATTTTCTATGCATCTCTATGGGTGCTGGTCATGATCTTGTTGAAATGATGATAAACTTGGGACCTACCTTTTTCCTGCAGCGATGGCAAGTTGTCCATAACCTGACATATTAAACCATCCACAAATCATGATGCATCCTCAACTGCAATTCAGAATAGAGTGGGTGCATTAATTGTGTTGTTTACTGTAGATGTCATCCAGTATTCAGCGTTGTTTGTGCACAATTCACTATATGTTTCGCCAATCTACGAGCTATTCCCCTAGTACAATTGTGGAGTGTTAATGAGGTCTTCGGCAAGTTTTTGCACACAGCAGGCTTTTTTAGAGAGTAAAGCTTCCACTGTAATGTCCTGCCATAAGCACACTCAGGCACCATTAATGCACTCTCTCTATTACGAGGTGCAGTTGGGGGAACATCATAATTTGTGGCTGCTTTGATGTCGCAGGTGCTGGAAACATTGCCATCACTGCAAGACAAAAATAATTCCCAAGTTTATTAACCTTTTAATAGTTTAAAGACCATCACACATAGAGATGAACAGGAAACGATAACACCAGACATCTTGAAAATAAGGCAAAAAAACAAAACAAAAAACAGACTAGTATATCTCATGAACGTTGTACAGATCTGATCCATAGTTATGGGAAACCCTGGCTTCAGTGTATTTTCAAAAGAGTGTTTAACAAATGATTAATCCCAAAGGTTCACTTACTTTTGCACACAGCATGAATTGAATGTCTTGTGTATGTTTTCAACAGATACATTAAATGTAATAGTTTATTTTGCAGTATTAGTTTTAGCGCATTGTGTTCATCTCCACTAGTGACTTAGATGAAGATCAGATCACATTTTATGACAAATGTATTCAGAAAACCATGACGTTCCAAAAGGTTTAAGCACCACTGTATATCTCTCTGCCTCCTGCCTGCCCGTCTTTCTCTCTCTCTCTCTCTCTCTCTCTCTCTCTCTCTCTCTCTCTCTCTCTCTCTCTCTCTCTCTCTCTCTCTCTCTCCTTAACACAGGACAATCCTTTGAAGATGCGTTTACACTGCTTAAAGATGCTCTCTCTCTTTCTTTCTTTTGCTTGCATTTTATCTGCCGGTTACATTTCTTAGACAATGATGGTGTTTTTTTTGACCCCACATCCCCTTTCTGAACATGTCTTCTCTATCTTTCTTTCTCTCTTTATCTCTCATTCTTTTTCTCTTTCTTCCTCCCTCCCCGCCTTTCCTCCCCCTCTCTCTGTCTCTCTCTCTTTCTGTGTGTGTGTATGTTTCCTTCCTAGCCGTAAGTAATGCACTGGCCTCTTTCCCTTCCTCCACTGACCAAGCACACGCTCTCACTCTCTTTCTCTCTCTCTCTGTCTCTCTCTCCATCTCTCTCTGTCTCTCCCTCTCTCTCAATCTCTCTCCATCTCTCTCTGTCTTGCTCTCTCCCTGCCTCTCCACCTTTCTCTCTCCCTCCCTCTCTCTCTATCTCTCTCTGTCTTTCTCTCTCCCTCCCTCTCTCTCTATCTCTCTCTGTCTTGCTCTCTCCCTGCCTCTCTCTCGCTGTCTCTCTCTCTCAATCTCTCTCTGCCTCTACCTCTCTTTCCATCTCTCTCTCTCTCCTTGCCTCCCCCATCAGATGGATGGCTCCCGTGCGATCGCCAGAAATCACTTGGATGTGATGACAGCACCGTTCAGGGGTCATGAGACAAAGTGGACAATAGAAAACACATTCCATGCCTCATTTAGTTTCTGCTGCCCGTGTTTCTCCGAGACTGAGTATGTCTGTGTGTGTGTGTGTGTGTGTGTGTGTGTGTGTATGTGTGTGTGTGTGGGAAAGAGATTAGACATAATCCATTAAAAGGAATCCTGTGTGTGTGTGTGTGTGTGTGTGTGTATGTGTGTGTGTGTGTGTGTGTGTGTGTGTGTGTGTGTGTGTGTGTGTGTGTGTGTGTCTGTGAGTGTGAGTGTATGTGTGTGTCTATGTGTCAGCTCTAGGTGAGATGAATGAGATTGCATAAGTGTGTGTGTGTGTGTAAGAGATTACACATTACACTGATCAACACCTCATGTTTTTTTACAAATAAATACAGCAACAACTGAATGCGTCTGGCTTCGTCTCTCTTCTCTCTGTGTGAGGCTGCTTAAATGGTACATTCATTCGGCGTTCATCGTCTGACAACCACAACCTTCTGAGATTCATGACTCGTTACATAATAATAATAATTCTGCAAAATGTCATGACAACCATTCCCATTTCTAAGTAAAAAAAAAACGAACATATTCCATGACTTCTTCCGCCACAGCAGTTCTTCCCAACATAACCACTGGGTGTGACTGCAGGTTAAATTTCACTGCTCTATTTCAGTTTCATTGAGCAACTTCATTCCTTTTCATCTTTGCATCTTTTGAATGTCCTGGGCGTAGCTTGTTTTGTCAATTATTTTGGAAAATAAGTTGTTATTAAGTTGGAAAATATTTAGTGGGGCTGGCGAGAGGCTGGTCTCTGCTTGGGGAAGACGGACACTGCAGACATGGAAGTGGCAGAAGCACAGCGTTCTCTGTAGGTGTGGCCACCCCAGCAGAGGCGTAGCTTGTCGAAAGGCAACACTGGCAGCTACTTCTTGGGGCCCCCAGGCCACTACAGGGCCCCCACGGGTTGACAAATCTTTAGTTACAGTACTGACAATGCAGTTCCTCACAGAAATTAGGAATTTTGCTTTTTGGTTGGGGCCCTGTGGATCGCCTTCAGATTCTAGAATTGCCTGTGTGTCTGTGGTGATGTGTGATGTGAGTTATTGGAAATCATTATGGCCAAAAACACTCACATGTCAGCAGTGTGCTCAGCCATTTCTGGCTATGTTTTTTTTACATTTTCCATTTATTCAGCCATACAAATCTGAAAAAATATTTATAATGCAACAACCTATCGATACACTTTTAACGTGTCTGTTTTATCACAACACATTAAGGTGAATGGCAGCTCAGTATTTTAATCAAGTATAAAGTGAGTGTATGTATAGGCATACTGTACAGTGAATACCTCCACACAGGTTAAAAGTTGGCAGTGAAGATACACATGAACATATTAGTACACCTGACCACTCCCAAAAGCCACAGGTGTTTGAGGTTGTCCACTTAATGTGCATTTAAGCAGCATTCACCACATTATATGCCATTTAGTTGACCGTCTTATGCAGATTGACTTACAGGGTATTAGGTACAGGGACAGTGCCCTGGATCAATGTGGAGTAGATGCCTTGCTCAAGGGCACCTTTGCCATGGATGAGAAGGCTGTAGGAGACTGCTGATTATTCACTCTCCTACCAGGGGTGGAAATTAACTTTGCAAAATGTGAACCTTTACAAGCTACTGGCAGATAAATGGTAAAATTCACCAGCCACTCAACATTAAATTATTATTTTTTGCCCAAAATCTAGCATTTGGCTGGTGGTCGGTGCACATTTCCATCCCCGTCTCCTACCCATATTTTTCCTACTGCAAGGGAATGTGACCCTCGGATCCTAAGACCAACTCCTTAACCATTAGACAACAGCTGTATTCACTGAGACTTCCATCTGTGGGAATACAGACGTGTTTAGATGTGCATATAGACGTGTTTAGATGTGCATATAGACGTGTTTAGATGGCAGAGTATGGCTTTACTGTATATTAACCTTCCCGTCAGAGTGAAGGATATTGGCCAGAAGCAACTGTCAAACACAGACATCTGCCGAAGGTTGTATGAATATATTTGTGTACTGTGAGTCTGTGACAGTTGACGTCAGTGTGTGTGTGTGTGTGTGTGTGTGTGTGTGTAGTATGTGTGTATGTGTGTGTGTGTGTTCATTTTGATTGGGAAAGCTATCTATTGATCTGTCTATAAAAACTTTCTTTTTTCTTTCTTTCTGCATATATCAAGAGCACGATGAGTCACCCACTGTCATGCTACTCACAAGCACAAAATCCCGCTGTGACATGTAATGAGCAAAAGACCAGCTTTTGACTTCTGGCTTTTCAAATGATACACACTAATAGGGAGAAAATAAAGCCAATCTTAGGTCAGATTAAAAAATTACCAAAACATTTCAGGGTTATACTGAAGCTTCAAAACAGACAATAAACCTGTTAAAATGAGACACTGGTAGGCCACAAGTGGTTAGATATTTAATCGTCTTATATTGTGTCACTGCATGCACACCAGTGATATTTGGTATGATACAATGCGTACAAATCTGAAAGAGAACAATTTAAGAACAGTTTGAAACTGGCTACAGAAATGTAATGAAAGCTAATGTAATCAGAGGTAGAAGATTTGGTTTCAGCTTCAGATTGTAGTCGATCACACACTTCCTCCAGCCATCCACTAAACCAGCTGATTGTAAGTAGCAAGACTCTTCGCCAGGTAGGTTACCTTTCAGTAAAATCACATGTTCTAAATGCACAGTTAAAAATGGAAACTGATTCTACATATCATCAGAGGGAATTCCCTGGAAAAAAATGTCCAGTGCATTTAACCAATCTGTGAAGTGAAGACACATGATACACAGTCTGATACCCATGCAGTGCAGTGGCCAGTGAGCAGTGGCAGTCAGGTGCTCAAAGGTGCCACAGTCATGGGTGAGGACAGAGGAGAGCACTGGTCATCCACTCGAACCCATGACTTGCCCTGGTTGTCTGTCCAACTCCTTCATCTCTAGACCAATATATGGCAGGAGTTTCACTCTCTAACGCAGGGGTTGCTGACATCTGAATGACATCTAATCTGAAAGACCCATTAACCAAACTGTCAAAGGCACAATGAGCACCCTGGTGACGAGGTTGGATTTGTCAAATCCTGTACGGCATTTGAAAGAACAAATTGGGGCTCTCGTTTGAGCAAACACCACCATAACCACCACTGTGTCTCCACACATATGAAATAACGGCCATTTATCTGACACCATGTTTGAACAGCTCTTGGTTCTCCCTTGCTATCAGGATAAACATGTCAGGCACTGAAATATGCACTCTTGATAAAAGGCTTCGAACAAGCATCGCTTTAAAAGTGTGTATATCACCACTCTCTCACTTTTGTCACGTCCTCTCAAGCACCTGTAAGGGTTTTCCCTGTGATCGATGAATTGCCTAAACTGACCCCTCGCCTCATCGACTGAATCCCCTGGGTCCACTGGATCAACGGCTCACATTTTCAGCACGCACCTTTCTTGGTGTCGCAGGGTACAAATCTATTGGATTTCAATGGCACATGAGGAGGGCTGAATGCTAAGTGGATGGCTTCATCTGTTACTCCATCTCTCTCCTCCTTCTTTCTTCTTGCTCTCGTTTTAATAACAAATAAACATTAACCGTCGTGATAATCACTCAAAGAAGATACAATGCTTTTTTTTACACCTCTATCATTTCCCCCTATTATGTAGTTTCTTCATTACTCCCTCAGACTCTGTCTCTCAGTTTTCCTTGCATGGTGACTCCACTGCCAACAGTGTGATG
>CM050219.1:5682500-5740000 GCA_027475355.1 Coilia nasus | reverse complement strand
TAGTTTTATATCTTCAACTGATATAGTCATTTTGTTGTTGTCATCAGGCAGTCATCTTAGCCACCTGTAACATATGCCGAAAGAGAAAATCAACTTTAATTCAGGTGTGCACCGAGTATATTTTGAGTACGGTACTAGCTACTACAGCCAAGCACGTCAACGACACGCCTAGTTATGCAGGCTGGAACAGATCTCCACTTTGCCCTCATAGACATGAGCTACATGAAGTATCTTGCTCAGCCTATCTACATATTTGATGCCAGCACCCCTGTAGATGTGGCTTCTCTACCAAAGCGTGAGGTGCTTCTAAACATGTTTCCTCAGTGCTATACAAGTGAAGATTATTATTATTATTATTATTATTATAACTATTATTATTATTATTATTATTATTATTATTATTATTATTATTATTAAAGTGTGTGGACCTCCTTTAGATTCTTTGAATACTTTTGGTCTTTTGGTTTAACACCTCCTTAAGTTATGCATGTGTGCGCCCTTGTTTCCTTGTTTTGAATCATTTAAAGCTTCACATCATCAAGGATGTATCATGTGTCTAATTGCTGCTAGTAGGGGAGAGGACTGGCAGGGGACGAGGAGAGAGGAACATGGGGGGTCTGATAAGAGAGGGAGCACAGGTGCATCCATCACAGAATAATAATAATAATAAACTTTACTTGTATAGCACAGTTCATACATGCAAGATGCAGCTCAAAGTGCTTTACAGTTTAGCAGGGTTGTTACAAGACAACATTTCTTGCGGTTCAGTGGTTGTTGGAGCAGATAAATACAGTAGTAGACTGACTCTTGCATGAACACAGGTAGGCAGTCCTTGTAGGCCCTAGTCAGCAATCTTTGTAGTCTGGTGGCGCTAGAGCTATGCAACGCCCTGTTAATGTGGGCTCTTATGTGAACATAGGTCGGCAGTCTTTGCAGACCAGTGGCACTAGACGAGAAAAGTTCATTTAGGCGCAGTCGGTTGTTAGTGTCCCCAGGGAGCAACAGGGGTGAGGAAAAACTCCCTGTTTGTTTGATTTGCGTGAATTCAGGAAGAAACCTCTGGAATCAGTGAGTAAAACTCCCTGTTTTTCTAGGAAGAAACCTCAGGCAGAACCACGTCTCCCAGGGAAGCCCATCTGCCGGGGCTGGTAACGGGAAGTCTGTGACTGTTTGAAGGGCCTTTGGTCTGGGTGGAGGAGTCAGGCTAAAGGGACTTTGGTCTGAGTAGTTAGGTATAGGCCTGGTTGAATAGGTAGGTCTTTAGTTGTCGCTTGAAGATGTCGATGGATTCTGCTTCTCTGATGTGCTGTGGTAGGGCATTCCATCTCTTTGGGGCGTAGTATGAGAAGGCCGATTCCCCGATCCTTTTGGGTGGTGCGTCTGGAATCCTCAGGAGACCGGCATCAGCGGATCTAAGGGCTCGTGCAGGGGTATAAGAGGATAATGCGTCAGCAATATAGCATGGGGCAAGGCCATTTACAGCTTTAAATACCAGTAGTAGTACTTTGAAGTCAATTCTATAGGATACAGGTAGCCAGTGTAGTTCAGCCAGTACAGGAGTAATATGCTCCATCTTTCTTGTTTTTGTTAGTAATCTTGCAGCCGAGTTTTGAATAAGCTGTAGTTTTTCAATTGATTTTTTTGGGAGGCCTGTAAACAAGGCATTGCGGTAGTCTAATCTACTTGTAATAAATGCGTGAACAAGTTTTTCAGCGTCTGGCTTGGTCAAGAAGGAGCGAACTTTTGCAATATTTCTTAGATGGAAGTATGCTGTTTTAGTAACTTTGTTGATGTGTGGTTTAAGGCTTAGGTCAGAGTCAAGTATGACACCTAGGCTAGTTACCTGTTCTCTGACATATTGGTTTAGGTTGCCTAGACTGGGGAGGAGAGCTTCCCGTTTGTCTTTAGGGCCAATAAGTAGTAGTTCAGTTTTGCTTTCGTTTAATTTTAGAAAGTTATTGCTCATCCAATGCGTGACAGCTGACAAACAGGAGGTTAAAGACTGTAGAGCTGTGGTTTTGTTTGGCTCAACTGAAATATAAAGTTGTGTATCATCGGCATAACTATGAAAGTCTATATTATGTTTTTTGATAATGTTGCCCAGCGGTAGCATGTATAATGAGAAAAGGAGGGGGCCAAGACAGCTGCCTTGAGCAACACCGAAGGGTACGTCGTGATTTTTAGATATATGATCTCCTAAACTAATATAGAATTGTCTTCCGGTGATGTATGACTCAAGCCATTTTAGTACATGGCCTGAGAGGCCCACCCAAGTTTTGAGACAGAACACTACCCGCACTTGACGTGACAGGTTTGGCTTGTGCCAAAGATCAAGAATGTCTTATTTTCTTTATGTGGGATCGTTCTTGATTCCTCCATCCTCTAGTAGTTCCTTCCTTCATCTTTTCCTTCATGGCAGAAGGGGTTAGGAACAAGAAAAAGATGGAAGGAATGAGGAAAGAATGAATGATGGATGGATGATGGATGGATGGAAGGATGGATGGATGCACAGCACCTGTGGTCAGGGGGCTGCATGTTTTTCACCTGACTGACTCTCTCTCACGTCCTCACTCACCCATTCACTAAACCAGTGAGTGTGATGGCAACCAGTGTGGCTAGACTAACAAATGTGCTTCCTTCCTGTTAGCTTTTAATGCTAGAGAAAAAATGTTTAATATTACAAGTTGCACAGGTGTGACCATTTTTACAAGAGGGTGTCTTACAAGAAACATATTATAACTGACATAAGCTGTGACGATACTACACTGCATCGATTGGTTGGGGTTGTTGCCTAGGTGTGAGCTGTTTGTTCCCTTTTACAAAGCCAGGACTGTGAAGCACAAACACTAAACAGACTGGTAAAATATGACAAAAATGTACTTACTGTCACAGAGGGCACCTGGAATATAGTCTAGACAGGTGATAGCCTGAACTACTCTATATATTGTTAATTATTAACATATCTTTTATTTTCAACAGGTTAGTCTTGTGGCAATATAGCAGAAGAAAATGCTTTATATAAACATTTAACATTTACAAAAACAAACACAAAAAAGCAAAGAAATGTAATCACAAAGTGCATTCCAGTGCAAAGACAACTGAAAATTACTTTGCATAGTTAAACCAGAATTGGGAAAAAAAAATTCAGATATTTTTTTACATCTGGAAATATTTGAAATATTTGAATAGGTATTAACACACAGTGTACACCTTTATGTTGTAGGCTTAAAAAGCAGAGGGCTTACTTCTCACACCTAAAAATACTCCTTAATATATTTACATTTATTTAAATCTTTAGAGCAGTTGTAGATTGCATCGCAGGTCGATGTAGCATAAACTCATTGCTGTGGTCTATTTTTAGCTCTGCTTTTCTAATTTACATGGCAGGCAACACGAAGATGAAGCTCAATCAATCCATTGATTCATTGATCATTTGTCTCATTCTATGGACACAGCAATTTATGGATGGCATTGACCTCCTAGAGGAAACCGCTGACCTTTACTTTACAGTTTTTTGTTCTCTAGAGGCTAAAATTACACCACAATTTTATGCTTGTATGAGGTCTCTTTGTGTCTTTATACTTATGCATTGTGAATACACACCAAGGGTTGTTTTATTTTTCCAGTTAATTACAATTGTAAGCTCAGTGTAGCTACTGTTATACGTATAAGTGTTGACTTGCTGTTATCAACTGTTTATTTGTACAAAACAGTACATTTAAATACAGGAAATACAGGCGTGTCCTTATTAGACCAGATTTGAAGATTTAAACTTCCGCACGTCATGATGGAACACATTTCTCTTATGAGGTGTGAGGTGGGATGCATCAACAAGGAGGTAACTGAGTTTTGTGTGTTGCAGTCATTGAAGGTAGTTACTCATAATCAGGAAAAACAGGAAATAACAGCAACAGCTGATAGCAATCACCCAGTTGATCCATCCCCCCGTGTTCATTAGAGATCATCCTCCATGCTTATCAGGAGCCTCTGGGATGTTTTGTCATTGGAATGAACCTATTTTAGGGCTCCTTAATTCTTACCCTTGCAACAAAACATTATCGTCTAGCTGATAACACATTTTATGTGACCATGGACAGTGGCAGCAACTTGAAATGAAGCATTTTGAAGGAAATGTTCTCCATCCAGGTGTCTGTATGCTATCAGGAACAGCTGAATTGTTATTGTGCCTATTTTGGGACTCCTTAACTCTCACTCTTGGAACAAAAATGATCCTCTTGTTGATAACACATGTTACATGTAATTACATTTGTGTAATGATGTGTTAATTAGTCAGGATGGTGTATTACTGTAATAGTTCAGTAATAATGCCCACAAATGTGCCTAATTTGTAAATTGTATTATTCACAAAGGTTAAAAAAGTTAATACTTAAAATGCTTAGACCATGGGTGGACAGTGGTAGCAAGTTGAAGGGAAGCATTTAAAACAAGTGTTCTCAATCCAAACTCGTGCGTATATGTCATCAACAAAAGCTGAATTTAGTACAAAATCTGTGTCAACTAAGGCTGTGTATGCGTGTGTGTGTGTGTGTGTGTGTGTGTGTGTGTGTGTGTGTGTGTGTGTGTGTGTGTGTGTGTGTGTGTGTGTGTGTGTGTGTGTGTGTGTGTGTGTGAACGCATGCACACACGTCTCTGTATGTGTGTGTGTGTGTGTGTGTGTGTGTTTGTGTGTGAGCATGCATCTGTGTGTGTGTGTGTATGTGTGTGTGTGTGTGTGAGCATGCATGGGTGTGTGTACGTGTATCTGTATCTGTGTCTGTCAATGTGTGTCTGTGTGTGTGTGTGTGTGTGTGTGTGTGCTCCCATTAACAGAAAAGTGTCCCTCTGGCGGTATCCAAGTCCCTTCCGGAGTGCGTCTGAAGTGAAGTGAAGTCAGCTGGGCTCCAGCCGCTAGCTCATTAGCTCCTGCCTCTGCTTCTCTGCTCTCTGCTCTCTGCCCAAGCCGTCCCAGCGAGGCCACCGGCACTGTCACTGATGGCATGTGGCATGTTGCAGAAGGGAGGCCTTGTCCTTGTCCACATTTGACATTCATCAATACGCTTGGCCAAGACAGCCTCTAATTACAGTGATTGCGTATTGAGAAGTGACTGGATGCCGCTTGGGGGCAAAAAAAAGAAACGATCAAATACAGCTGTATAGTCTGTCTGTATAGTGAGTCTGGCCATGGATACTTCTTAGGGCGACACTGAAAAGGGAAACTGAAAAGGAAAACCATAACTGCCACATTATGAACAGAAGCTATAAAAGGGATAAGGGAGAGGGTATAGAAGGGATCATCTAAGTTAGGCAGACATTCCTGTTGTTCCATGTACTACAGAAAGCATGGGGTCGATGCTTGAGTGTTTGTGTTAATGTGCTCTTGGTATGGTTGTTTCACCTAGTAATTTGGTGCATGTGGTAATGTTTAATTCTTTGTGTATTGTTGTATTTTGGATGTTGGTGCACTGGCCTAGCCTGACAAGCCAGCCTACCTCAAATTGTGTGGTGTGGCCATGATGGATAGGGCAGGTGCAATCCAAGGGGTGGCAGCATCAATGGTTGTTTTTCAAATTGTATCTGTACGCAGTAGGATAGCGCTACAACCAATCAGAGTTGAACAATCAGAGCAATAAACTTGTTTACTATAGCACTACACCAATGTGATTGGTCAATTTGGGAGAAAAGCTACCGAGGTTCAATGGGTTGTGGCTATACTGTACTCAGGATAGAAACTTCACTTGCTACCCCTAGGGTATGTCGAGATGTCTAGGCTAACACACCTGGCTAAAGGCTGACAATTTGTCTGAGGAGAGGGTGTGGCCCTCCCCACCAATAATGGCCTGGGTGTGGTTGGTTGTGGATCAGAGAATGGTGATGTGATAGAACATGTTCTCAGCTTATGAGGGGTATGAATAATTTTAGTAGTAACATCAATCATTCATATTCACTCTAACGCTAAGTCACTACAGGAACATATAGCCTACTACTGTACATACAGGAAGACGATAACATCAGATAGAATTCGTTACATATAAACAAATATAACACAAAGACCGACTCCTAATACAAATACATGTTGTATTACAAAACAAAACAATAAAACTGATCAACTAAAAAACAAATCACATGTCAACAGGTGTGTCAGGTGGCAAGGCAAGGCATTGACAAAGTGCCTCCATAGAACATTGTAAGAAATCATAATTGAGAGGCAATACTACTATTATTAGGGATCATTTTAGTTATAGTGCAGTTTCAGCTACAGTGCATAATTAGTATTAGCTGAACTCAATTCACTTCGGAGCAAAATAAAAATACATTATTTGTAATAAAACAATGTTTAGAGACTGGAAGAATCTTTTAGCACTTTTTATGTGCTATGAAACATCACAATAATTACAAATGTTGCATTATTTATGTTAACGTAGAAAGAAAAATCTTATAATAAACCATTTTTACAGCCCGAGGCAAACTCTTGATTGAAAAACACTCGCGAGATGCTGTTAGTCTATCCTACAAAAGCATGCGCGCGCACGGGTTATGCTTATAATAAAAGAAGGGGAGGGGAAAGGAAAGGGTAGGAAGAGGGACAGTGTGTTTCAGTATATAAATGAGTGAGAGGGGGAGGGAGAGTGACAGAAAGAGAGAGAGAGAGGCATCCGAAAATAGGGGGTGGTGCTGAACGAACAGCTCCGAGAAAACGCGCACTTCGGCAATAAAGTCATCAGCGGATCTGACCATCCACCGGCGCACCCGCGGTCCTTTCTGACCAGACCAAGCGGAGCCATGAACCAGCCTAGCTCGCCATCATCAAGATCCACCGTCAAACTTCTGGAGTCCACCAACTCACCCTGACCATGAAGAGGCAAAACGTGAGGACCCTCGCGCTGATCATTTGTACGTTTACATACTTGCTGGTTGGAGCGGCTGTTTTCGATGCCTTGGAGTCTAAGAAGGAGACCACCCAGAAGAAGAAGCTGGACGCGAGGAAACGGGACCTGATGGAGAAATACAACTTGTCCAAAGTCAACTTCGATGAGCTAGAGGGGGTGGTACTGCAGCTGAAACCGCACAAGGCAGGAGTCCAGTGGAAATTCGCAGGTTCTTTTTACTTCGCCATCACTGTGATCACGACCATAGGTAAGACAAACAAAGCACTTCAGAAGTTAACAACTGTAGTTACTCAATAAGACGAGGATCATTGGTCTGTCTGTACACACTGTCCGGGAGTTCTATATAAATTAACCTACCTCTGCCTGTCAGTGAACTTTAGTTTGGTTTGATGCAAAGCAAACCAACTGCCCTGCATTCAGAGTACGGTATTAAAACACGTATAGATATGTAGTCCCCGTGTATTATCATCAGCTATTAGATTTAGGTTTTTGTTTTGTCAGTTCTAATTCCATATCGAAATACAAGGAGAGTATTTATGGAAGTTTGTGGGAGTAGTTGATCACATCACGTTTGGGAATGAAATGTCCACATTATGTTCTCTCTAAAGAGCACTCAGTAATCCTTCTATTGCAGTGATTCAGACTTGTTGAATGATCCCTTGCAGATGGATGCCGAAATCACTGTGTTAAGCATTTCATCCACCGAAATCATTCACAGAATTCCATCCATTCAAAATGCACATTTTTGCCACTGAAATGTTCACCTGTTTACATAAACCAAAACTGTTTACATTTTCTGCTAATGCAGATCAACGCAGTAAAGGGGGTGCTATCGAGAAGTAGATTTCGCTTCGGTTAGGAAACAAGCTCAAATATTTGCAATTGCAACCTGTACGCCTCTACAACTAGGATTCTTGGTGAGCCTCAAACTAGGATAGTTTGGATGGTCGTTTACAAACAATATTTTAAGCCGGTGCTATTAAGTAAACTTCGAAGCACATAAACACACAGACCTAATTGTGGAAATAAATGTCTTACCAAGTAAGGTGAGCTATTTTGACACCTTAATAGGTTGTCACAGCCTGATCCAGAAGGTTGTCACCAACAGCGGTTGTCGGCGCACAGGTGACAGATCTTTGCTTTGCAGCGGGACTGGAGAAATGCTATCAATCCTGCATTCCGCAGGCATAATTTCTTTCGAAGTTCCTTGCAATCAGCATGCCACCAAGCCTCCTTGTGAAATGTCCGTCCTGCTGCTCAGTATGCACAAATGGAAAGTGAAATGATTACAAAGACCTGAAATTGCAAACAATTCTTTTGGTTTATGCAACCTGTTATAGTCTGTTGGTTTGGAAGTAATTCTTGGCATGTTTGCAGGTAGCAAATACTGTTACACTGAGCACACTACAGTCCAGCAGCAATCATTTGCATGGATGCAACTGGAAGATGAAATTAGATATTCACCCTATTTAATAGCATTATGTGGACCTGTATGTATTTATCTTACTATATATATCAATATGTAGACATATAGGTATAGATATATTGAGCAGTTCATCAAACATCACAATACATTTTGTAGATACAGCCTGATTATAGTGACTATTTGTTTTTCCAGTATGGCACTAACTGCGCCTACGCTCATATTTATTCATACTTCCACCTTTTACCAAAAGTGTTAATTACCCAGTAGCTGACAGGGCTAACTTTTATCAGACGGGCAGGTCCTGTTACTGTGCCTGACCTAGTCCCTTGTGTTTGATTCCATCGCCACCTCAAGTGTTTGCCTGTTGAGAGACCCAGGAGCCGCTCGGGCACTAGGCGGCTGGTTCACAGCAACTCCAGGGTGAAACCCTAGCGTGTGGCTATAGCGCTAATTGCACGCCAAACCCGATCCGTCCTGCTGAAACCGCATGCTGTAATTGTGAGAGCGGGCCGGCTACGAGGCGGGAGCAGTGACAGAGCTTTTCACTGAGCCATCAAGTATTGATGAGAACACTGCATATGCTGCCTCCACCCCACCATCCCACCATCCCTCCATCCATCCATCCACCCATCCACCCAGCCACCCACCTGCCCGCCTTGCCCAGCTTCTGAGTTTCCTGAACTAGCTGTCCTTCTACTAGTGTTGTCACCTGTCCTGGTTTTTACCTGACTGTCCTGGTTTTTAATGGTCTGTCTCGGGGGGAAAAAATATTCTCCCGGGAATACTGACACCCAGGTTGCTGTTTATAAGCAAAAAGTTTGATTGGGTTGCTGAAATGTGCTTTTTTTTTGTTAGACATACTCTAGGTGCTAACCCTACCTTCTACCCAGAGGTGTAGCTAGACAACAGACAACACAGGCCACTGCTTGGGGGCTGCCTGGGCCAATAAAGGGTCTTAGGAGGGTCAACAGCTTTTAAATTACAGCAATGGCAGTGTAGTTTTCCCCCCCTATCCTTTCAGTCACTTTGTAGGGTGTCGAGTAGGGTGGCACGTTTTTTACAGGCACACGCCCTGCATTCATCAGCATGCAATTTGCAGGCAAGGTACTTTGAAGGCCTCATTAATCATTAATAGCAAGCTTTTTCTTTTTTTATGAGCTGTAAGAGGTATCTCATCAGTTTGTTGTGGGGAAGGAACTCGGAGCACTTTAATCAACACTTAATAATGTGCTGTTATCTCTCTTACTGGACAGTTGTGTATTTTCTTGCACTTGCCCCAAAATCTGTCAACTTGGAATGCGGCTATCTAGATATTGTTTTTGCGAAAAGGGTTTGCCCCCCCCTCCTGAACTATTGTACCCTCAGAGAAACACAGTCGGTTCATCTCGGGGGTTGTTGATGTTGCGGGACCATGTGGTGGGAAAAAGCACCCAGCGTCTCATGACAAAAGAGTTCCTGTGCGATTGAGACGGACAGTGACGGACTCTCGAGGGATCAGCAAATGGCCGACATGAAATAAGAGGAGACGAGAGAAGAGCAAAAAGGGGGGTGGTGGGGTGTGGGCACATGAAAACAACACTAGCTTCAAAAAATGAAATGTTTTCTTGAGCTGAAGGGTAAGTTTGATGGAGAAAAAGAAAGGTTCAGTGTTTGAGCAGGAGGGGGAGAAGGAGGGGGTTATGAAAACAGAGAGAAGAGTGAGGGTTCAGAAGCAGAGTGAGAGTGAGAGTGAGAGTGAGTGAGAGTGCGAGTGAGAGAGAGAGACATAGAGATAGATAGAGAGAGAGAGAAAGAAAGAAGGAGAGAAAGAGAGAGAGAGAGCTATAGACAAAGAGAGAAGGAAGGAGAAAGATAGAAAGTGAGAGAGAGGGAGAAAGAAAGAGATAAAAAAGAGAAAGAGAAAGATCTGAGAGTGTTATGAGGTTTAGAGACTAACACCCAAGCAGGCTCTGCTAATAGCTGGCCCAGAGAGGCTGTTTGGGGATGCTGTGACCTCTCGCTGCCTGCACACGTGCACAAACACATCCTGGTGTTACAGGCGTGGGGTGCGGGCCTGCAGTGTGGTTGTTGGGGGTTGGTGAGAAGAGGCTGTGCACGGTACAGTAAAGATTGACACAACCAGACAGCTCCAGCTCCTCCAACACCCTCATCCCATACACATACACACACACATACACACACACACACACAAACACACACACACACACACACACAACACACACACACACACACACACACACACACACACACACACACACACACACACACACACACACACACACACACACACACACACACACACACACACACACACACACACACACACACACACACACACACACACACACACACAGGAACACACACACACACACAGGAACACACACACACACACACACACACACACACACACACACAGGAACACACACACACACACAGGAACACACACACACACACACACACACACACACACACACACACACACACACACACACACACACACACACACACACATAGGAACACACACACACACACACACACACACATACGAACACACACACACACACACACACACACACACACACACACACACACACACATACAAACACACACACACATACAAACACACACACACACACACATACAAACACACACACACATACATACAAACACACACACACACACACATACAAACACACACACACACACACACACACACAATGTCCTTCCTGGCCTTCTCTTGGGAAAGAGGCTGTGACATGGAAGGAATTTGGGATCACTGAAAGCAAATAAAGCCCCAGACCTGGAGAGCTGACATTCTGATATCCCTGGCATGGTGAGAGAGAGACAGAGAGAGAGATGGAGAGAGAGACAGAGACAGAGAGAGAGAGAGAGAGACAGAGAGAGAGAGAGAGAGAGAGAGAGAGAGATGGAGATAGAGACAGAGAGAGATGGAGAGAGAGAAAGAGATGCAGAGAGAGAGACAGAGAGAGATGGAGAGAGAGACAGAGAGTGAGAGAGAGAGAGAGAGAGAGAGAGAGAGGCTGAGGGGCCATGTGTGTCTTGGCACTAGAAGAGGGGTTTTTGGGTAAACTCTTCTGGGACCTTCAGCAGAGACTCTCTTTGGCTCTGGGTAAAAGCCCTGGCAGTGCCACTCCCTTGGCCTGTTCTCACGTCACCAGGGCACAGGGCACCGCTGAAAGCCCTCAACAGTCCTACCTACACACACACACACACACACACACACATGCATATACACACAAACACACACATACACACACACACATACATACACACAGACACGCATAAACACACACACACACACACACACACACGCACACACACACACATACACACGCATACACACACACACACACACACACACGTACACACACACACATACACACGCATACACACACACACACACACACACACACACACATACACACCTACATACACACACACACACACACACACCACCAAGGCCTGGTAAGCCGGCCCATGGCACACAGCTGGGGATGGGCAGAGAGTTTCAGCAGTGACTTACTTTCAGGCGCTTTTTGTAGGTTGTTGGGGATTACAGCAGTGACGGCCAGGCAGGAGTAGACAGACACCGCTCTCCCTCTGGCCAGGGGTGAAGCCGTCAGCTCCCCACAGCCTCTGCCTCTCTCTCTGACGCCTCCGGCTGTCCGCTCAAGCCTGCTTGTACAGTATGCTCTCCTCCTTCTAACCGAGGCTTTTGTACACCTAGCAAGTAGCATTTGGAGCACGACAAAGACTTTTGGAGAAAGGGCTGTTGTACCATGGCGATCATCTCTCCAACAACTAAATGACTCATCACTAAAACAGACGCTGCCTTCGGTTTAATTGGTACCATGACCTGCCCCTGAATAAATTGTTATGAAAACAAGTGTGTGTACCTCACCTATGATGGATTACTGAGTCGTAACTCTTGGGTTACGTGCTGGCACCGATCCATGAGGAGGCTTAATAGTAGTTTTTAGAATGAATGTCAATAAATGACAGTCAGAATGATAGATGATGTAGTGGGATTAAATATGGCTGACAGAAAGCAGGTTTTACAATTAGGCTTTGTGGGGACTCTCAACTACCTCAGCCTACTTAGGTAATCTGACCTGCTTTAAAACTGGTTGGATCAGCCCTGGTTATAAAGCCTTTGATGAAGAGCTCTGAATAGAGGCTTCGACAGGCAGATAGAAACACATACACTCACAGAATCATGAACAAGCAGCAAGCAAGCAGTGTAGTGTGTAGCCTGCTGTGGCTGGCACACACATGCATTCAGGCACACAGGCAAGCACGCATGCACGTGCACTCACTCAAAAACACACACACACACACACACACACACACACACACACACACTCACATGCACACACACACTCACACATGCATGCACACAAACTCACAGGCACACTTGTTTACCAACGGATTCATTGGACTGAGACCTATTGTTTGTGTGTGTGTGTGTGTGTGTGTGTGTGTGTGTGTGTGTGTGTGTGTGTGTGTGTGTGTGTGTGTGTGTGTGTGTGTGTGTGTGTGTTAAGTTCCCACTGAAAAATCTGTCAAAAATGACTAATCATGTGTTTCATTAAGTATAGTTTCTGTTAAAACTAAAAGCTGCAAGAGTACAGATTTTTTAACCACATGATAATTGGTTAAGTTACTGTATATGGCTGTGTGTGTGGTCTCTTTGAACTGAAATGGTATCAGAGTCAGTAATGCATGTGAAAACAGCCCATTTGCACTGACACACAAACCCAACATTGATTGTAGTAGTCCTGCACTCATGGCTGTGTGTACAGTATGTGCGGTATGAGCCAGAGACTGTGAGCGGTGCTAAAGCACTTGAGCACATCCTGAGTGAGTGTCAGGTCATAGCAGGCTCTAGGGAGAGAGGCGGCGGGCTCTTTCAGAGCACATTAAGAATTACATCAGGAAAAGAGAGCGACAGTGCAGCCTCCTCTGCCACACAGACGCAAGAAGATTGCCTTTCCGAATAACAATGGTCATCTCACACTCGTTATACACTCTTGATGCTTCTCTCAGTCTATCTCTCTCTCTGTCTCTCTCCCTCTCCCTCTCTATCTTTCTCTCTGTCTCTCTCCCTCTCCCTCTCTATCTCTCCCTCTGTCTCTCTCCCTCTCCCTCTCTATCTTTCTCTCTGATTGATTCTTGCTCATCTGTCCACCCTTTTCCTAAGTGTCTTATCTCAGCAATTGTTTTCTTGTCAGTAATTGCTTTGCTGGTTTTATCTCTGTTTGATCTTTTTTTATTTTGGAATTTTTGTATTTAACTGCGCAGGTATTGCCAGTTGTCAGGCTGGGCCTTAAGCTCAGCATTGATCATGAGATTATTAAGGGCACTTAGAAACAACTGTAATGGCTGCCTTTAAGGCCAGAAAAGTGTGTATTTCTGTTGCCATGTGGGAAAATATTTGCACAGAAATCAATGATGAAATGGAAAATGGGCTGATATTAACTCATGTGGGCTGAAGACTCATACTGTTCAGACACTGTCTGTTTGTCATGGGCTCCATTGTACTGACTCATTTCAGTGAATAGTGCCAATATAGAAAGAGAAGTGATCATAACAAAAGCCAGTCAGCTAGTTCTGAGATGAATCAGAAACCATAAAAGGGTATTTGTGGATTCAGACAAGGATATGGAAAATTATGACTAAATCCAACGCAATTCATCCAATACGATAACTGGCAACACTTTTCTTGGAAAATCTTTCCGTTGATTTGCTACATTCAACATTAGTCTAAATTATACTAAAACAGAATGAGTAGACTAAAAACAGAAATTGGGCTGCCAAAGGGTATTGCAGGGTGAAAGTCTTTTGAACAAAAGTAATGGATGTTTGTATCGAATGCTTGAAGACATTTTGGATCTCCTAAGACCCAGGTGTATCCCACTGATGAAGTGAGACATACACAGTGAGACTGAATCCAGGACTCTTGGAGACTAGTCTATGATGGAATACATCCCAGTTCTGAACTGGCAAATACACTCCAAATTACTTAGTCTAGACAGTGTTATAAGTGTCCAGTGGCTAGTCTAAAGTGGATTAAGCTAAGTCATGCTACTCTGACAGTGTCATAAATTAACCTCTATTTCCAATCATTTTCTCCAAACTCCCCTCATGGAAAAATGTGTGCAGCCTCATTCAAACCTGTAATTCAGTCTCATACAGAGACATTTTTATAAACAATGTTTCATTAAACATTAGCACTCTGTAATAACTACTCCCTATCAAGCATTTATTTAGCATTTGTAACACACAGAAAGACAGCTAACAGACAAAAAGGATGGATGGACGTAGATATGTTTATACATTATTTCCTGATGAGAAATAGCAGAATAGCAGAATCAGCAGGTTCTCGGCTAGTCACAGGCTACAATCATTCAAAGCCCATTTGGTCATAGTACACCAAATCTAGACATTCTAAACAAACACACCTACATACTTATATTTTGCTAGGTAAATGTGTGCTGCAATGACACTCCTCCGGTAATCACAACTATAGCATGGCTTTTTCTAATTCACAAACTAATGTCACTTTGTTTTCCCCCTTTCTTATTCGCTCGTTTTTCCGTCTTTTTTCTTTCATTTAGTAATGGAGACGATCGGGGTGGAAGAACATTTTCACGTGCAGCATGCATATGCACCTCGGAGTGACCTATCATATTTCAAAAAGAGCAAGTACCAAATGGTTTCTTGGGGAATGACACCTTTAACAAAAACATAGTTCCTCCGCACAACCAAATCTCTCTGGTGACCAGGTGCTGGTGGGTTCACTCATGAAAAATAAAAGATCAGTAACACCTTTTACAGTGTGCGGTGGTGACTATTTATTATCACAGCCGACAAGTTTCCAGGATCATACCTGATTTTCAAAGGTTGGGTATGACACCGAATGATCTGTCATAGTTGAAGCCACTTGATTTTTTTTGCCTTTTTTAATATTTCTTTGTAAGGCACATTGAGCTGCTCTGTGTATGAAATGTACTTTATATTAAATAAACTTTGCCTTCTCTTCGATCACAACAAAAAGACTAGCTTGTCAGAATTGAGCAAGGTGTCTATTGTTTACGTTGGGAGTCCTGCCAACTGCAGTCAATGGAATTCATACAACAGCAACACATTGTTTTGTAATGTGGCCAGTTGAAGATACTGCAAGAATTTAAGGGTTCTAGGATCGTATGACTATCAATCTTAAATGACAATCATGAAGGACAATAAAATCACATAGTCTGACCTTGCCATAACATGTCCCTTTCTGTAACTCTCTGTGAGAGAGCCTGACTAATCTGCCTCGTGAAGCAGACAGCCTCTTCCCCTTCACACTGTGCCCGACCTTACACGCCTCACCTTGTCGGTGCTGAGCACTCCTCATGAAGCGGAGTGCCTGCTGAGCTCAATAGATATTGGGAGAGACAAGAGAGGTAACCTTCCGTAACCCCGACCAACCCATAGCCCACCGAGCTGCCCGCTCCACTTACGATCGACACACGGCTGGATGGCAAGTGACAAACTTGGCACCCAGTGTCCGGCCCACTTGCCATCGACAAGTGGTTGGATGGCATCTGACAAGCCGGCACCCGGCACCCAGTGCCCACTCTGCAGTGACTCTCGGCTGCCCACATCACTGAGCAGGGGGGCGCAGGGCTGGGACTTATTGTGTGCATGGATCTTGGGTGCACATTTACTTTATGCATTTACACATGTGGAGAGCACGCAGTCACACGTTGTACATCACACACACAGATGTGCTCTTATCCCATATACGCATACACATATACAAACACACACACACACACACACACACACACACACACACACACACGTGTGTGTTTTTATGAGGTAAGCAGAAAGTGTGGCATTTCTACCACCCTGTGACCTGAGGACTTTTAGAGGCAATGAATAGATCTCCAGTCAGACATAAAGCTACTTTGAGGAAATAAAAGCTCCCTCAGATTATGTTGCTGGATAAAAAGAGCAAGGTTAAGATGGGAAAAGACAGGGCCACGAGATAAACGGCAGGTGTGAGGAATGATAGCGTGATAGATGAAAGGGTAAGGTGTCGTTAACGAGAGGCTAAAGGGTTAATTATGCTCAACGTTAAAAACAGATAATGACAGAGCCTTCCATCCATTTGTTGCATTGATTTTTTTTTTGTCTGTTTTTCTGCATGTTGTTAAAAATGTTATGAATCATATTGCGCAAAACAACAGTTATACGGACTGTGGGGAAATCTAGGGATCAGTATACAAGCCAGTGTATTGGCTACATGAAAATATGAGAGTAATGATAGGTGAAATTCGATGGATGCTTTTCATATGCAAAGGAAGCAAAAAAGGAGGCATGACGCATGTCAGTAGGGACGTCTTGTAGGGATGGCGAGTGTGTGATGTCATGCCATGTGCTGTGTGCCTCAGCACCCACTGGGACTGAGATGAGACTGAGAGAGTGAGTGGTCTTGTCTATTTCTCTCTTGCCCACCCCTCTCTCTTCTCTCCCACCCCTCTCTTCTTTCCATTCATCGTTCAGTTCATGTCTGTTATCATCCTCTCTCTCTTTTCCCCCCATATTTTCCCACTACAATAATGAGCCATTTGCACAAAAACCTCTGGACCCTTTAATCTAGGCCAACTTAAAGCAGTTTGGGGGGGGGGGGGGGGGGGGGGGGGGGGGTGAAGTATTGGTTAAATCTCTCACAGAGAGCTTAGTCAAATCTCACCACACCACCCCCACCCTCACACTGCTCCATTCCGTAAGTAGTTGCTGCAGAGATAAATAAATTATGACTTTTTTGAGGCCGCCAGAAATGAAATGAAGGTCCTCACGCAGGCTGCCCGCACTCTTCCAGCTTGTCTTTTAAGCTGATGTCAGGACTCCACTGCCACCCGCCCTCCACCATCCCCTCCTCCCCCCTGCGCCAGTGAAATGTTAGCCTTGCGGCTGCAGCTTATCAAATCATATGGAGTGCCCAGAGACTGGAGCCATGTCTCTCATTTGATTGGTTGTTTAATGGCGTCACTTAGACAACTGGGATTAGAGAATTAGTGCCACAAGGCATACAAGGTTGAGAGCGCAAAACCAGATATGACAGTTTTGACAGAAACAAACCAGTTTCTTTTATTAACCTCTGTAAATATCTTGGTCTAAAAAGCATAACACCCAGACTGGACTGGGTTGGCTAGATGTAGACATTTGACTAGACTGTGAGCGATTATGTAATATATCAAATAATAATATATCAAAAAGACATTTCCCAGGACACCACTTTGTTTTCTGGATTTTTGTTTTCTTTGCTTACATTTTTATAACATGACACATTAAATGCGGGAACTAACAAATTCAGAGAATACATATATATATAAGTGTAATGTATATATACAAAATGGGCACATCTACATGTAGACATGTCTAAACCAGCCCATCAATTAAGCAGATTAAGACAGAGTGACAGATAGATGGATATGAGGATGGAAACAGCGGAGTACAGAAACATAACAGATGTGTGTAAAATGACACTGCCCTTATGTGTCTGAGAGTATCCTGATTGGGTGTTAATTGTTGAGGTAACCCAACGACCAGCTCCGGGTAAAGTTTAGAGCTGCTGTCTAGAATTACCTGTCCCCAGAGATACGCTCGGTCCCCACGAGAGATATTCCAGTTTCCAGTGGACAAACTGTCCCAGTGGAGATGCTAATCTCCTACAGTAAAAAAATGGATAACAGGGTGAGTCAAGATTAAACCGTTTTTTCGAGAGCACTTTTGGGGTCTATTTTCTTAAGAGGTGGAAGCGTAGATCTGTGTGCATTTTCATGTACATGGACAGATTTTAGGGGACTGCATAAATTGGGGAAAGTATTAGCATTAATGTGTTCATCAAGAAGTTAAACAAGCTCACACATTACAGGTCTAGAAAGTACCTTTGTGTATATAACTGTGCTCTAGGGCTGAGATCGGAAATTGGCTGAATAGATTCAGAAACGGTAAAACTGTAAGGAATTTGGAAAAATAGCCTATTTCCAAAAAATGTGGAGTGTTCCTTTTAATGACACAAATGTGTATTGCGGTAGGCTGGACTGCACCTGAAGGTTCTTGTGTTGATAACCATCCTTACTGCATCTGAAAATGTGGTAGCAGACTTATTCCAGGAGACTATGGAGTGCTGTCCCATGTTTGGGGTGCACTGGACTGCATTTATATTGCGCTTTCTCAGCTCAGAAGAGTACCCACAGCACTTCCATATAAGCATCCATTCACATACAAATTCATACACTGTTGGAGGAAAGTTGCCATGCAAGGTGACATCCAGCACATCACGAGCAATATGGGGTTCAGTTAGCCTAGAAATCTAGATGTACCCTAGTGTTAGCAAATTAAATTTCTATCCTGGGCACACTGTAGCAATAGCCCAGTACTCCATAGTCCATTAGTCCACAGCCCATAATACCCAGCCCATAATTCTCCCAAATCTGGTCAGACCAATTACATTGCCATGACAACAGGGCTGCGACGGCGCACTGGTGTAATGATATGGTAGACAAGTTAATTGCTCTAATTGGTCATAACGCTAATGCACAATAGGTGTGCAGAGGCAGTTTGAAAGACATCTGTTGATGCTGACCCCTTGAATCGCATGTCCTGGCCTATCCATCATGGCCAGACCAGACAATTTTGATGTAGGCTGGCTTGTCAGGCCAGGTCAGGGTTCAGCGTCTCGCTCAAGGAACTAGTCGATTCAGACAGGAGGAGCTGGAGTTGCATTAAAGAGCCTCCGATTTCTGGCTGACTGCTTTTCTTCTTGACCTACTGTGCCTCCAAAGTATACATTACACATCACTTCACTGATGCTCTTGCAGTGTATTAGAAAATGAACTGTTGACTTAGCAAGTTAATCACTTCAACTGGTGTAACAGCTGCTGCCATCACAGTGGCTTTACAGAAGTCTTTACATAAAGGCTATATAATATTGTGGTTTTGCAAAGTCATCTGCTAGATAACACAGATATTATAGCAATGCATTCAAGAAAACTTTAAATTGGCAGTTTTCAAATGCAAGTTGCTTTTTTAATTAATAGTAATAAAAAAAAACTTTGTTAACTTAAATGGAAACCTTCCAGAAATGTGTAGCTGCACAAACTAAAGTTGTTTGCATACAGTAGAAACATATTTCTTTTCAAGTCACTGTTGTCTTATTTGTCAGTGTAAGTAAGACACTATATCCTAAGCAAACACAAATCAGTCCAGCTGGTGTGCCTCATGTTTTGCCAGTACACAAAAGCCTTGCTAATTTTAACCCCAACCACCTTGGGAGTTATTTAGCACCATGCTGCCACTTGAACCAGATTAATATTGCAGAGCTGAACCCGACGTGCTTACTGCATGTCTGGAGAACTGGACACTGACAGAGGTTCAGGGCCCGTCAGACGGCCTTGTTACATCACGTCACGTCACAGTCATGTCACAGTCAATCACCAGGCCCTCCTTGCAACACAACCTCTGTTAGATCGAAGACTGATGCGATGCCTCAATCCAGTCGATTCCTACAAGGTCCTGCATAATTACTGTGACAGTTCTCATCAGGTTGGTCAGGTAATCCACAGTTCTTGGGAAACAACCCATTTGTCTCATTGATAAATGACTGACAGCACACACACACACGCACACACACACACACACACTAAACCACTATAACATAATTGTGGCCTGATAAGAGAAGACTAACAGTTTTCTGTTATTAATCAGATAGCTTTTCAGACAGGTAGCCTCTTTTATTGAGCTACCTTGCTCAATATGGACACGTCATTAGGTCAGCCCTCAGTCTGCATCAGTAACAGTGTTTTTGTTGCTGGGTTGGATATTTATTTAACCTATGAGAGGAAATCAGTTAGCATCAGCACTGGCAAGGGACCCAAATGCTATAAAATGCTGTAGTTGCCTGTGTGAAGCTGAAAGTCCTTGGTTTAACTGGTGGAGATGTAATTGCCAATAACTGAAGGGCTCGTCAGTTTAACAGACAGCTCGGGAGGTAATTCATATGTCTGTACACATATTTAATTTAAGACTGTCTCAAAGGGTTCTGGATTTTTTTCCAAACATCTGACACTCACCAGGAAAGAAAAAGTGCATCTGTGCACGGTACAGGCTGTTTCTGCTCTGAGAACATTCCCTTGTGGATCTCCATAGTTGTTTAAAGCTCCATATATAGAAAGTAATCAACAGATGCTATATCTTCAGTTTGGAGATAGCTGATTACAAACCACAGCAGTCTTGCTTGTCTCCACTTCCGTTTGCACCACCACATCTTCTTGAGACTTATGAAAGCCCTGCTGTAATTAGTGTGTGTTGGTCAGTCATTTCCACTAGCTTTCACAGCACCTCACGTTGTGATGCTAGGTTGTATAATTCGCTTGTATCTTCGTCAGGGACAGCTGACCGGGTGAAGCAAGGCACCACTCACAGTGGCGTGGTGGCTGCGATAGGTGAATGCGTGTTTACCCTCCAGGGCACGGAGAAATGCCAGAGAACTGATGAGATGGGATTATAAGCACAAGTGCTCTCGTTCTTTTCTCTGTCTTCTCTCTGTCTTTCTTTGTTTTCTTGTGGAGCGGACGCCCTATTACACTCATGGTGTCTTCAGACAAACGGAGTTTGGTTTTACCGTAACTGCTTTTGACAAGAGGACAGAGATAGAGGGAGAAACAGGCAAAAAGAATTAGGGATGAAGCCAAAGAATGATTAGAAGAAGAGAGTGGGGAGAGAAAGGGAGAGAGAGATGAAGAGAGTGATGGACAGACAGAGAGGGAGAGAGAGATGAAGAGAGTTAAGAACAGAGAGAGGAAGAGAGAAAAATGAAGGGGAGTGGAGGACAGACAGAAGGAAAGAGAAAGATGAAGAGATTGAAGGATAAACAGATAAATAGTGTGATGAAGTGATGACACAACAATGCCCAAAAAGCCCACTGCTTTTCTTTGTCCCTGACTAGCACTATTATTTATTTATAACTCGCTTTTTAGAGGAGAGTCAGAGTGTTTGTCTCAGGGGCTGAGGAGAGGGAACTTGTCCTCTTAATGTAGGACAAGGATGTGGCTCAGTCCACAGGTACCTTAGACCATCAGGGCCCCCTCCCTCTTCTGTCCTCCCTCCACCGCCATTTCTCTCTCTGTCGCTCTCTCTCTCTCTTTCCAAACCTCTGAACCCCTTACTCTCTTTCACCCACTTCCCCTCCTGTCTTCCCTTTATCCCTCTTTCTCTTTCTCTCTCTCTCTCTCTCTTTAAAGCTTTCCCCCCCCCCCCTCTCTCTCTGTCTCTCTCTGTCTCTCTCTCTCTCAGCGCCCTGCTCTCTTTCACCCACTTGTCTCAGGGCAGCATATGGTCGGCCTGTGGCCATTCTCTCCCTACTCAGGTGAGAAGGAGGTTTTGTGTTTCTTTTTACAGCCAACAGCGCTAGCCTTCCCTCACTGTATGCCGGGTATGCAAACCAGACCGGGTACGTGAGGACATCCAGACTGGCTACCTGAGGACAAGCTACTGGTGCTGCTGCTGCTGCTTGTTGTTAATGCTAAAGCTGCTGCTGTTGCTCTTTACCTTGTTGTGAACCCTCATTCTGATGCTGTGAAAAGAAAACATCTGTAGGACTGAAGGTGATCAGACAGTTTTAAAGGAACCACAGTTAATGTGTGTCAATTTCTAGCTTATTCATATGTACGTGGTGACACAGCACAGTAAAAAAGTGTTTCCCATACATTGATGAGACTGTGGCGGCCTGCCATGGTCTAAATATAGAATGGAAAAAAATATTTCTGCCATACCAACACATACCGACATTTCAGCAATGTCTCTCTTGTTTGTATTACCTTTAATTACTTCAGTTAATTAGAATTCTGTATAAATACATTTAGCCCTATTTTGGTGTGAAAACAAATTGACATGAAGTTCTTTTCGAACCTGCAGCTTTCAGAACCTGCTCTGCATGCCCTCGAAGTCTCCTCCACTCATGCACGCACACACACACACACACAAGTCTGTGTGTCGCTCTGAAGCAGCTATAAATTTACTAAATGACAAAGATGTTGACTGTGACTGTTATAGTGAGTTGAAGACTATCATAAACATCTAGTTTGTTGTTCTGTATTTACCAAAAATATGATTTCATGTAAAACCATTGCCATAAATAAGTCCAATGTCACAGAAAGGAAATATGTTACCAACGTTTTCCATGCAGGGGAGTTCATGTTGGCTGTGTGAGAACATTGTAATTGAAAACATTTTTTAAATAAGTATAAACTCCCCCCCCCCCCCCCCCCCCCCCCCCCCCGCCAAGCCAGAATCTCACAAAAATCTGTGGGAAACACTGGACTTGTCATTACGCACCAGTTCATGGGCTTGGGTCAACTGTAGCCAAGTTTATTTTTATTTTGGGGTCATTACGAATGATCGTTGCAGGGGTCAGACACCCATATGTGTCTTTTGCTGGCTTCCATGCTCAAGCATAGGCAAGTCTTATTAGTTTTTCTGTTCATCCTTGCATCATGAAAGGCCAAATCCAGTGACTGGATATTACTCCGGACTCATTAAAGTCAGGAATTTTGCCAAATGTAAACATGAGTGCCAGCTTAAGCATCATTAAGGCTTAGCATTAAAAACGGTCTGATGAACTGTCAGAGGTCTGATGAAGCTCTGACTGACCGAAACAGGAGTTTTATCTGTGGTTTTTCCATTAAAATGGTTCATTCATTTGTGTTTCACTTTTTTGTTTGTTTTACCCAAATTGTAGCCACTGAAAAAGTCACACCTGGGGTATACCCCTCCGAGGTGCACAGACCTTCTCTATGGCATGTCATTTTGCTAAAGACAAACCTGAAGTAGGGGGTGTGTCGTAAGAGCACCAGACCAACGGTCCGAACTGTGCATCACAGATCTGAAAAGCTACACCAGATTTGACGATAATACTCTCTACCCAGAGCGAAAGACAAAGAAGTCTTGGCTTACATTTTTTTCTGTGGGTCAGCTCTCTTACCTGTTACCTAATTGCGTCCGGGGTGATGGGGCATTATGCTCTGTGCCAACACTGGGATACAGCTCTGTGATGGGAGATAGTTTTACATCTGTGGCCTCGAGCCTATCCACACACCGCAGTGTAGCGAAGCATCGGGTATCCTCGCCAATTGGGCAATGGAGACAGACGCTTGCTGTGCCAACCTTGCTGTGTGTCCCCACACTAAAAAACTGTCCCCACACTAAAAAACTGTCCCAACACCCAACACTTTCTCCACACCCAACACTGTCTGTACACTCAATAATGTCCCCACACCAAAGACTGACCCCACATCCAAGGCAGTCCCCACACCGAACACTGTCCCTACACCTAACACCATTCCCACACATAGCCAGACCTAACACTGTCTTTACATCTAACACTATCTCCAACTGTTCCATTCATTTCTTCTTCTACATGTGAATGACCTTAACCCTTTGAGAGGCACCCCCTATTACAACTTTGTTGTTACCAGAATGGCAATGACCAAGTTGTAATGTGTTTCTAAACACTTTCTGTAATGTCGTAGTAATGTTGTAATATTGTAGTTATGTAATTTTTTTTGAGTCACAGTGTGTCATAGCGCCGGCGATACGGTGCCGCGCTAAGAGGCTACCTCATCTTGAGTGAGTCCTGCAGTGCTTGAAGATGGCTATCGTGTGCAGGCCAAGCTGAAGTGAAAAGAGGAGAAAGATAATGATAGTGGGGAGGAAGACACAATAGAAACTGAATGAAACCGTGAAGCTGTTCCTTCTGTTTTCTTTTCCTCTCCTTTCTCCTGTTCTACTTTTTTTTCTAGCACATTGTTCAGTCTTCAGCTTTTTCCCCTGGCTGGTGGACGGAGAAAGTAAAGTGATACACTGATACATGCATCGGCCCTGGTGCCACCTTCCCCTTCTCTCTCCCTCTCTCTCTCTCTCTCTCTCTGTCTCTCTCTCTCTCTCTTTATGGCTCTCTATTTCTCTCCTTCTTTCTCTCTCTATCTCCTTGCTCCATCAGTGGCCTGGCAGATGTCCGTAGCATCTGCCTGCTGTGGAGGACGGTGCCCCGAGTGGCCTGCGCTGAATCAGCCATGTGTGTGCCCATCTCAATGTATCAATCCCATCTGTGTGGCACTCACCAGCCCAGTGCTGAATGAAGGCCCACTGCTGAATGAGGACCCAGTGCTGAATGAGGAGCCAGTTCTGAATGAAGGCCCAGTGCTGAATGAAGGCCCAGTGCAGAATGAGGACCCAGTGCTGAATGAGGGCCCAGTAGTGAATGAAGGCCCAGTGCAGAATGAGGACCCAGTGCTGAATGAGGGCCCAGTAGTGAATGAAGGCCCAGTGCAGAATGAGGACCCAGTTCTGAATGGAGGCCCAGTGCTGAATGAGGGCCCAGTAGTGAATGAAGGCCCAGTGCTGAATGAGGACCCAGTGCTGAATGAGGGCACAGTAGTGAAAGAAGGCCCAGTGCTGAATGAGGACCCAGTGCTGAATGAAGGCCCAGTGCAAGAAAAAGGCTTGGCAATGGATGGATAGAGAAATGGAGAGTAAGAAATGGAGAGTAGAAGCTTGAGTGAGAAATATAAGGACAGATATTCAGGCAGAGTGAAAGAGATGTGGAACATTGGAGCTTGAGGGGGCTGGATCACAATAGAAGGAATAGGCTATTGGCTATTTACTGGCAAAACCTGAGAATTACCAGCAATCTGCAGAGTGGAATAAAAATCAGACTGTAAAAAAACCTCTATCACCTAGAAAGTCCTTTAAAAGCCAAATACCTCTATGCTGAGAGAGAGAGAGAGAGAGAGAGAGAGAGAGAGAGAGAGAGAGAGAGAGAGAGAGAGAGAGAGAGAGAATGCTAGCCATGGAAGCAAGCTTCAACTGATCTTCAATATCGTAATGTGCAATATAAAATGTATAACTCCGAGTAACAGAGGGGTCAAATTCTGATTCCTCCACCTTTTTTTCCACGTCAGCTTTGCAGATAGAACGCTAAGACCATTTATGTGGCTTTAGAAAAAGTAAGATAATATTGGAAGATAAATTCATAAAATGCGACAGAACACACACATGCAAATATGTAGGTTATATATGTCTACATACACACACAGACACACACACATACTGAGGATGGCACGAACTCTGTTCCCGTAACGGAAATGCCCGTGTCATCCGAGTGGCCTTCTTACGGCTCGTAAAGAAACCTCTCTGTAAATAAGCAATGACAACAAAGTAAAACCTTCCTTTTCATTTGATTAAGTACCACAAGAAACAACACGATTGCAGAGTGTCACAGTTTTCATTGTAGTAAATTGTTTTGTAAGAGCATTTATACATATTAGGAATTAAAGTAGTTGGGTATGAAAGAATAAAATCAGTAAGTAAAGTTTTGTTTGAAAAACGCAAGCTTTGTTTGTAAAAATCTGTGTAAACACATAAGTTAAGAGATTTTTTTTTTTACATCACTGTACCACTTACACCACATTCACACCATGTAATGTATTGTAGTGTGCTGTAATGTAAAACACACTTAGATTGCACTATATATTCTAGCCATATTGCCTAATCCAATGTCACATAATGTTACATTAGCATAAATTGGTCGCTAACGACATTCTCTGGCCTCACTCCATTGGCCTGCTCCAGGGACAGTTTTGGATGTGGTACTTGAGCGCTCAGCATTTTCGAACATTAGGGCACCTGACCTCTGTGTGTCCTGTAAGCTGCAGAAATGCGACCATAAACCCAATTCCCCCCTTCGTCAATATATCGACGATGCCCTGTCCTCACAAAGCATGACCTTGCATGTGCTGTTTGGGAAAAAAACACACATTATAAGCCTGTGGTTAAGCTCTAAATATGCCTGTTGATAGCCACTGTTGACATCCTGAATATGCATAAAACTCTGCGTCCCTGTAGACCTCCTCTAAAAAATATGGCAGCCCATTTGGAAAGTGCATTACAAAAGACTTTGGCATCAGGGGCTGGTTTTGTGTTTAATCGCTGCCAACTGGGAAATGTTGATGGTAGGCAGCTAGGCAGGCGGGCAGGCGGGCAGGCAGGCAGGCAGGCAGTTTCTGTGCGATACAGCCTGTTGTGTTATGTTAACTGGCGAACTTTGACCCCTCTGGCTGTGTTGTGCATAAGCACACAGGCTGTGCTGCTCCACAAACGCGCATCTAAATAAAGCACTGCCCACATGCACATGAAGGAGAAGTGTAAGGCCCGCGAGCCAATAGTATGAGGCTGCCCTTTTGGAGGTGTGTGTGGGAGGATGTATGTGTTTTGTGCGTGCACACACACACACACACACACACACACACACACACACACACACACACACACACACACACACACACACACACACACAAACACAACATGAGGGGCATGAGTGTGGATGCATATGTGTGTTGAGTGGATCAGTGTTTGTGTATGTACAGTATGTATTTGTGTCTGTGCATAAGCATAGGATTGTGAGCATGTGTATCTTTTCCGTGTGTGCGTGCTGCCGTGGTGCAAGTAGGTGTGGGTGTATGTATTTACATGCCTACACATGCATATGTGTATGTTTTTGGCAAGAAATTGTGTGTGTTTATATCAGTCTATCTGCTATCCACAATATATTTGTCTTTATCCTCCATATTTGTGTAAGTTGCTTTGATGTGTGTGTTGTTTGTTTGTGTGTGTGTGTGTGTGTGTGTGTGTGTGTGTGTGTGTGTGTGTGTGTGTGTGTGTGTGTGTGTGCACGTGTGTGTTCATGTGCATAAAAGGCTCTTGTGAGCAGATGCAATGCCTGAAGGCTCTCTCTGTCTGTCTCCCATGTGGACAGACTGAAACACTCTTGCGACGCTAACAGTGCTTCTACAAGGTCTGATTGAGGAGCTTTGAAGTGGCCTCACAAGCTTGGAGGGAAACTGGGAGACATGACATCATGTCAAGCTCCCTCATAGCTACTTAAAATGTCTTTATTTCCAGTGAGTGGCCAAAGTCTCTGTGGACAACATTAAATAAATACACAAGGTCACTGTCAAGGTCAAGTTGGTCTTTGTTATTCCCAAGGGGTCATGGATTGCATAGCCAACAGTGTAAAATATACAGACACACAAAAAGAAACACAGTGACATATTCACCCAGCTACATTCATGATGAGATAACAGGGGAAACATACAGTAGATAGCTAAACATTTACAGTCAGTAAAGTATATAACAAAGTAAATAAAAAGTACTATTAGTACGTGAAAAACTAAGATAGATAATGTAAATGGATGTAATACAATAATACCTGAGATGCACACATACATACAAACATTAAAAGTCAAAAATTAAAATCATGACATCATGATTCAGAAGGGAAATGACAGAGGGGGCAAATGACACTGTATATTGTACTTTAGATTTTTCAGTGTAGTTTATTATACATACGCATTCATAATTCTGTGTTTTGCACTTTAACTGAAGATGCCACATGGAAAATCAGATACAAATAGTCAAATGAGCCATGAGAAATCGTCGAAGGGACTGTTATCACACATGGTCGATTTTGTATACGTGTTAGCACTGTTGTGTCAAAATATGTTAAAGCATCCAGTATGTGACATATAGTATGTTGTTTGTTTTGGCAATGTTGTTTGTTTAAACTAATGTCTTTCAGTTGCCATTTTACAGTCCAGTTAGCATTTTTGCTCATGACAGGTAAAGAAACTATACAGTAGTTATGCAGAATAATCAGTACTTAAACAACCAAAAGTCTTTATAAATTGTAGCCCACAGATTGCCTATGATTTATTACTATCCCATGTTTAAGTACAGTTATCACATGTCGTTCTGCACAAGGTTTACACTGTGAGACTGTCCTGCCTTGTGGTGGCAGTACGGAGACAAAGGCACCTGCTCCGTGCCCCATGGTCTTAATATGGCATCGCCGAAAGCTCAGCGCCAACACATTTCAGGTCACTTCACTCCAGTGACTGCTGCAGACAAGGGCAGGACAGACAGTTAGCCAAGTTTTATGCTGTCAGAGGAATTATACTGCATGTATGTCAGGGGGATATTTTTCTAAACATCACATACAAATGTTTGATGTATGACAAAAAATGCTTGTGTAAATATTGTCTTTTTCGATGTTTGGAAGAAGGACTAATGTGTACATTTGCCAATGTTTCTGCTATCTGCATTTATTTAGGTTATATGCATACAGTAAGTATATATACTGTATATGTAGGCCATGGGTTAGAGGAGCTGTTTAAATGACCCAACGGAAAACCACAAAAACGCAGCCAAAATCCAAAATGTTTTTAAAGTAACACAATCCACAAGAAAGCAGCAGCCAAATTACATTTTTAACATCTTGTCATTTTCCAGCGACACTGGCCAACTGTAGCATCTGGCCTGACAAGAAAGCCTCAGCACAAGAGGCTTTTAGTTTTAATCCCTTCCCTGGCCCCACAAGCCCAGTTGTGAGGGTGGATAGTTTGGGTATAGGGGTATGTATCTGGGGGAGGTAGGGGTAGGTGTAGGGGTAGGGGTAGGGGTAGGGGTAAGGACTCGAAGTGTGCGTTTGGCCAGTTAGCCCTGTGAGAGTGCTCGTCCCACAGAGAGGCCCTCTGTGACTCCTGCGCTGCATCAGACGCTCCGGGTGACATAAACAAGCAGCACGGAGACCTCAAATAGGCAGATTTCCCAGAAACCCACAGTAACTTGGCTGCAGACACAAGTGAGAAACAGCTGTACACAGCAGTGGGCCGTGAGTCAGAAGGTACACAAGCTTACAGTGTTTGTGTGTGTGTGTGTGTGTGCGTGTGTGTGTGTGTGTGTGTGTGTGTGTGTGTGTGTGCGTGCCTGCTGGTGCATCTTTCCACTATTTCAGCCACAGAAACAAGTGTCCTTATACGCTTGTGTGTGTGTGTGTGTGCATGCGCAGTGCATGTATGTGTGTGTGTGTGTATGTGTGTGTGTGTGTGTGTGTGTGCAAAAGCATGCATGTGTAAAAGCGTGTGTGTCCTGTGAGCTGGCCTGTGTTTGCATGGACGTGTACATGTGCATGTCTGCACGCATGCTTGCACCGTGTTCACGCATAAGCTGTCAGAGGGCTGCAGAGGAGGAGGGGGAACGCGAGGACGAGGTGTCGATAAGAGATTGATGGCGTTTCTGTGATGTGTGACCACTGTGAATCATGGGGGCCACTGGGAACCAAGAAGGCGTGTGTGTGTGTGTGTGTGTGTGTGTGTGTGTGTGTGTGTGTGTGTGTGTGTGTGTGTGTGTGTGTGTGTGTGTGTGTGTGTACTCAAGGGGAAAGAGCTTAGGAGCACACTAGGCTGCCAGTAATGTGTGTTTAGACAAGATTGGAAATGTGTGTGTGTAAGTGTGTGTGTGTGTGTTAAGTACAAAAACACTTCCTCAGTTTAACACAGTCGAAGATGGGGGCAGGGTTGGGAAGAATGGAGAGAAAGAGAGAGGCATAAAGAGGAGGTGGAGGAGAGGTGTGAAGTTGCTTAGAATAAGACAGAGAGAAACAACAAGAAGAGGCCATGAACACCAGAGAGAGAGAGAGAGAGAGAGAGAGAGAAACACATCATAGAGACAAAGAGGAACAGTAGAGAGAGAGAGAGAGAGAGAGAGAGAGCGAGAGAGAAAGAGAGCGAGAGAGGGAGAGAGCGAACGAGAGAGCTGCAGAAGCATGGCAATGACGTTTGCGCACATTCGAAAGCACACACACACATTTCCTAGGAGGATAAATGGCCTTTGGGCCTCGATTCAATCACCATCATGAGGACAAGGCTCCAGGCTCCAGGCCTTACAAGGCAACAATCCAGCCCAGTGGCAGCCCAGAGCAGAGACAAGATGGGTAGATCCCTCACAAAGCCCTAATGCACCAGGATGATACCAGTTGTTGTATAGCAGGGTCAGCTTAAATGATTTTTTGTTCGTTTTTGTATTTATTTTGTAAACATGATTGTCATTTACGATTGACCATGTCGTACTATACGATCTTAGAACCACAAAATTCTGTACACGTCTTGGTCAGGAGTCTGCCCATATTACAAGATGAGATTCGTTAATTTTATGTTTTCTATTGACTGCTGTTGACAGGACTCCCAATATTAACAATGGATGCTTCATTCAACTTGCTACAAAATTCTGACAAGCTAGTCTTTTTGCCATGGTGTCGTAGAACATTGCAGACAAAACACTGTAAGTCGTAAAGCATGGAGTGTGAGACTCACTCACGTTCAATGTTTTGCCCGACCTTTTGGAATCGGCTACGATGCTTAAAACGTCGATCATGACAAATTCAGGGCAAAAGGGGGCTGATATCAACCAGGCCATTACAGTGGTCCCTCGCTATATCGCGGTTCACCTTTCGCGGCCTCGCTGTTTCACGGATTTTTTTTAGTGCATGCAATCTCCTGTACAGTACAGAATGCACTCAGCTTGTAAAATGTACAAAAATCTTCCACCGTCAGTTGTGTGACACTGAAATGCTGTATGTTTGCACGTATGAACTTTGCCTGTCTGAGAAAAGTGTATACGTGTAGTGAGGGGTTTTACAGCCTTAAAACATCTATAATAGTTGTAAAAAATAAAGCTGACTACTTCGCGGATTTCACCTATCACAGGTTATTTTTAGAATGTAACTCCCGCGAATAACGAGGGACCACTGTACTGGGGCTAATCCCTTTTACCATTAAACAGTAGAAACACACAAATCCTTATTCTGTTAAAGATTGCCATCACAAATGTGTGATTGAAACATTTTCAAAATGTATAGTTCCCACTATGAGACAACAGCCATCCTTAGGGATTTTCCTCGAATCTATAGAGAGTGTTTGCATAAAATTGTTGATGGACCTGGTGGAAATAATTCACCCCTCAACAAGTTAATTTAGTTAGAACGGCTTAGCATTCCTTTATAAAGATGAGCAGTCTTACATGTTTTTATCCTCACCCGACCATTCTCTCTTTTTCACTCACTCTTTGAATATTTATCCATCAAAGTCAGGTGTCAAGTCTCGCCCTCTCTCTTTCCTTTTTTTCTTCAGTTGGTCTGCATCTAGCCCCATGTTCTGTTCATCCTTTCCTCTGCCCCACTGATGCCTGGGTAGGCGTTTGGCACTCAGTCTTCTCCAGGCCCCAGGGCCGCAGACGTCTAAGGACATTTTGACTTGAACCGTGGCCAGGATTTCTAACCCTTCCAGGGGTATTTCGGTTGGGACTGACCTCCCCCCACCCCAAACACACACACACACACACACAGTCCTTACCGACACCACACTATCCCCCCACACCCCATTACCAGCAGCACCCCATTACCAGCATCTTTCACCCCCCCACCCCACCCCAATGTCTTACTCCTTGTGAGCTCCCAATCAGGGTGGCTTTGCCACTCCATAAAATGTCTCTGTGTGCTCCAACAGTATCCACACACAACACACTTGCCAAGGCATGAGGCTGATTGTAATGGGGCGCCTGAGGCAAGTCTGGGTTTGTGTGGTGCACAGCCTCTCTCCCTCCCTCCCTCCCTCCCTCTCTCCTCGCCTCCATTTTTAATCTCTCCTCTGTTGTTTTTTCCCATGGTGTTTATCCTGGGCAAATTACACCGCCCCTCCTCTCCTCATAACCTGACACTTTGACCAAGCAGAAGTGAGCATGATGCAAGAACATATAATAATAAGACAGGCGCAATTACAACAGCACTTGTGGCCGGGAGCTAGAATGGCACGATGATTGCAAAGTAGTCTGTGCAGGTCTGAGGGAGAAGGCCCCAGAACCCAGCAGCTTTCTCTGCCTGCTCTCTATGAGAATGGGTACAAATACTCACAACACAAGTTTGAAAGTACAGTAACAGGACAGCTCTCGTGTTTTTATTGCCTATTTATTTGATGGTTTTTAATTGTCTATTGCCAATGTTTTTTGTGTTATCTGACTATAAAGATACTGTAGCCACCTACCCAATTCTTTAATATTTAAAAAAATAGGAGTATTTCAGATTAAGAATACTGTATTGATAAACCTCTTACCAACAGACACGTGTTTGAGGCCTGTGTATTTACTAGCATATGCAATCCGCCCCAAAAAAATATTGCAGACACAACAGGGTGAGCGGAAGAGATCCCATTATATGCATATTGCTTATTATCAGCCACTTCCCTGCTGCTCCACTTAAAACAGTGCTTCACCTGGTAAAAAAGAAGTTATCACAGTCAAAATACACCAATTCAGCTCCCATAAGCTGTTGGTTTGAGTAAGTGAACTTTTAACGTTTATTCTAAAATGATTTCGCATCCAAATTTTTCTCACCACCCGGCCGATAATAGACTTGCTTACGCTGATTTGCAAACCTCTGCAGGCACTTTGCAGGATGGGGAGCTCTTCCTCTCTTTCTGCACATAGTTGGTAACAACACAACTATGTCCCAGATATCCTTTCAGATACTGTCAGGTATTGTAGTTTAGATCTGGGTAAAATTACTGTGAAATTACTTCTGTTCAAACTCCACGAGTAGCATAAAGGCTGCTGCAAAATAGAGTGCATTTATTTAGGTGTTTGAAGGGAGAATGACAGCAAGAAGTGTAAGAAATTGTTGCTCGGTTTTCCTTTAGCCAGAGGAGCTCCTATGCTTTTGTTTTCTTTTTCTTTACTTTTGTTTAGTTGTGACTTTACTAAATGCGCGATAAATGCTACAGTTTACGACAATGGTGCTTCTCCCTCAAACCAGCGGTCAATACGACAGAAACGCAACTGTAAAAAAACGTTGATAAGCATTACTACCACTGGGAAAGATATACAAGTACAACAACTTTCTCTTAGAAACACGTGCAGTAAGGTTACCTCCTCATCTGACTTCATTGTCAGACGTGAACAGTACTCCAGCCGGCGTCGTAAAAAGAACAAGATGTGCTGACGCGTCAATACTAATTGAGTAGGGGCAACAAAGGCAAGGATGCTCAGCACCAGGCTTCAGACTGCGGGCCTTTGATGTGTGTTTCTGTGTGTTTATTTATTTTATCTTCAAAGGACTCCCTCTTCTTTACCACCCCTGCCATGTCAATGCAATTAGGGACCACTTGTATGTGTGTGTGTGTGCTGGAGGGGTGTGTGTGTGTGTGTGTGTGTGTGTGTGTGTGGTAGGATGTATGCAGTAATAAGTCAAATAATGATTCCCTGTACATGCATCAGGTGGTACTTTGAAAAGGCACTAGTCACTTTTCACTTACTTTTACACACACAGACACAGACACAGACACAGACACACACACACACACACACACACATACACACACATGGGCACACACGGGCGCACACACACAATCTGGTAGGAAAACAGCAAGCAGAGTGCCATTCTCAGATAAACTCAGATTCTAAAACCTGTACACACACATCCACACCCACACACAGCCTCACACACACCACACACACCCACACCAGCTTGTGAAACGTGGGTTACTTGGGCTACAAGGAATCTAATTTGTAAAATCCTCGTGAAGGTTGATGTGGCTGCATAACGGGTAAAGCTGTGTGCGATCTAGTGGAAATGAATGGAGGGATTAAAGGCAAAATCAAAAAAGAGGAAAAAAGAAAAGAAAAAACCCTAGCCTCAGAGTGAAGTCATTGAGGGGGAGAGATTTCATAACAATGAAACGAGAGTAGAAAGTCTCAGAGTTGAGATGATGGAGGGGAGAGGAGAGAGGAGGAGAGAGGAGAGGAGAGGAGAGGGGAGAAGAGGAGAGAGGTAAAGAGGAGAGGAGAGAAGAGGAAAGGAAAGGAAAGGAAAGAAGGGGGAAGGACAGGAGAAGAGAGGAAGGGAGAGCAGAGGAGATCAGAAGAGATGAGAGGGGAGGACAAGAGAGGAGAGGAGAAGAGAGGAGAGGAGAAGTATGGATGGGGGCAAAACAACATCATGTCAGCTTTAGAGGGAGAGCACGTGGGAGAGGCAGCATGCAAACAGCTGAATCAGAATGTAAACACACAGGGCAGTATTGCCAATGCTTAATTCTGTAGCCATTGTGACGGTGATGATTATCACATTGTTAATGTCTTTTTAAAGCAACACTTTGTAACTTTTCACCACTGTTTTAGGTGTCCTTTTTCCAAGTGATTTGTTTTTTTAGTACCATCTTCAAATTCATTTGGATAGGTTAGGGTTAGTGTTAATCAAGGGTAAGGGTATGCACAGTGCAATTCTGGTTGGAGAGTAGGAAACCACGGAATGAAAGCTTTACAGCATAGCATTGCTGACTGTACTGCCATCAAACATGAGAGAGCATCTTCTCACAGTGCCAATAAGGCTCTGGAAAATGTCCAGCAGGTTTTGTGCCTGTTAGGTGGCGGGTCCAATTATGTGCCTTTTAGGTGGACTGGTTTTACAACATAAATTCTATAGTGTCGCTTTAAACCGAAACTAAACAAAAGTATGTAGCACGCGCTGAAATTTTCCCATCAATGAAAGCACTAAGGAAAGAAAATTGTGCTGAACACTGTACAAAGAATTCAGATGAAGTAGATCTTCGTGGAGTGTGCTGATGATATGTTGATGACATCATTGCATGGCAAGGCAGCTATGAATACAGCTTGGAACATAAATTAAAGAAATAATAAAAAAAAGAAAAAAAGAAAACATGACATTCCAGAAAATGGTATTTGTATGTTTGCTTGAGCAGACAGTGATAATGATGCCTCATATTCTCACACACACACACACACACACACACACACACACACACACACACACACACACACACACACACACACACACACACAAACACAAACACACACACACATTTAAAATTTTAATTTTTGCCCCTGTTGTACCTTTTATCACACTCGATGCAGCTTCCAATTTGCTTGTGGTATGAAAACTACTTTTTTCATATTTCATAAAATATTCTGAGGATGACTGAGAAAACAAGGCAAGTGTCCATTTAAATGCTACATTATTTTCTGGCACTTCATAATAAATTAGCGGCACGTCCTTACGGTGTTCCGTACGGTGGCCAGCTGGTATTTGTCATTCCACTGCATGTTGGAATGGTTAACACATGGCTGGCAGGTGCATACATTGACAAAAGGCAGGTTAATTTGTTTAATTTATTTCCCTCTGTAATAATCAGCCCTGCACCGGGGCCAGACCTTCTCCGGCAGGCCCCCCTAGGCCACACAGATGTTGCTGACGCACCAACAGGGGAGAGGAGAGGCGGTTCGGGGCCCCAAAGAAATCGCCTGCTTTATTTGTTTCCTTTCCCGGGCTTTGCAATCAGAGGATCGAGGGCTGCTGACGCTGCCAAATGATTTTCTGAGAGTGATAATGTCTGTGAATGAGAAGAGATGGGAATATAGGTGGTGGTGGTGGGGAACGTGGGGGTGGGGGTGGGGGGTGACGGTGCACCTGTGTGTTTTAGTTTATTTCTCCCTCATGCTCCCTTGTGACTGCCTTTTTAGGTCTGGCTGAAGAGGGCCTGATTTTGGGCCCTATTCACATTCTGCTTTCATATGGTAATTCTGCAAAACCGATTTTTGACCAGACAATCAGCTGTTTATGGCTTGTTTTGCATTGGCCTTTACAAGGTTGTGTTTGATGTTCATCCACCTCTGACATAATGAAATTAAGTTGTTTTTTTCTGCACTATTAAACAGCACTGTTCACCTCACCCTTGAACCTCCAAACAACTTCATTCCAGTAAGTCAGATAACACAGCAAGCCCACGTCCTCAGCAAGTTAGTTTGTTGCTCTGCCCTTCACCAAAGAGCCAACCCTTTGCCTTGCAAAGGCCTGAATAACTGTGACATTGAATGTGGGTATATGTTTAGGCAGTAATGTTTTCTTTACCAGTTCCCTGATTTCCTGATATTTACCTGTTAAATACATGATAGGTTATAGTAAATAACATATTAATAATATTACTGTAATGTTGAACAGTTAAATACTTGGAAATCAAGGGACTGTAAATAAAAAAATCATCGATACTGTCAAATGAGCTAAATTGTAAGCAACTGGACTTCTTTTTTGGAGCTTGAATTTGAATTCAAACACCAAAAAGAAGTCCAGTTGCTTACAACTTAGGTCCTTTGACTACCATGACCTGGATGAATGAGAATCTACACAGGCATCATCTATACTGTATTATTCAACCTACAGTACCTGTAGCACATTTGAGGAGTACTGTAACACTGCTGACCATGGTAATTTAGCTGTCGTGGGTAGAGCATCAGTCAGCTCTTTCTGGTTCTCTAGTGCCAATCACTGAGGTGATGGACTGTCGTTCCCCCCACTGAAGAGGTGCTGATGTGTCTCAGAGGGACTGGCATCCACCCCTGAGTAAGCACCTTCCAGGTGCCTCTGCTTGAGGCCATAATCCGGCCCTGACTGCCATCTGTGACACATGACATGGCCTGACATAACACAAATGGTGGAAGCTCTGAGTGGGTGTCCAGGGTGATGTCACTTCCATCACTTCACTTTGATCTCTTATTCTGTCACCTGGGTGGTGGCAGCAAAGAATTAGAACCAATTAGTAGCCACTGCTTAGCCTGGTAAACCAGCCCCTCGTACTTCATTTCATTTTTTAAAGAGGGTCTGAAGTGGAGGCCGTGACAAACAACTTCTTCCTGGAAGTATGGACTCTGCTTAAAGTTTAAAACAAGCGGCTCTGTCTTTACCCAATCTCTAACGTCTGATTGTCACGTATGCAATTAGCCTACCTACGCACTACAATTGAAATGTAGCACACAAAGTCAACTTCATGGCTCACAAACATCCCCCCCCCCCCGTTTGCTGATTGATGTTGCTCAGTCCTCCTACATGAACTTCAACGGCCTCCAGTCTAGACTCTCTGTACAAAATGAAATGAAGTACGAGGGGTGGGTTTACTAAGCTAGCCACTGCTGCCATGCCAATCTGATGACCAGACTCTTCTCTCATCTCCACTTTGTCATCTACAGTTGATCTGTCTCACACCCTCTCTTGTTGTAGAGGTAGAGGCACCAGTTTATGTGTACCACTTTCTGTGTGTGTGTGTGTGTGTGTGTGTGTGTGTGTGTGTGTGTGTGTGTGTGTGTGTGTGTGCGTGTGTGTGTGTGTGTGTGTGTGTGTGTGTGTGCGTGCGCTGAGCTATCGTGTCACTAACCAAGCTTGTCACTGATGTCTTTCTCTCTCATGCTAATGCACTGACAGTTGCTTCATCACAAATTGAGCTTTTGCAAAGCTGACGGCTGTGCCTGGCTGTGACTTCGCCGTATACAACCAAAGTTAAAATCAGCACTAGGGGTCTCTGAAAGGAGCACTTGACATTGCTACTGAGGTGAGGTTGATTAAACCTGTAAGTGGCTTAGAATTTATATATTTCAGTGGCTGTTCACTTTTATTGAGGCAATGTGTTTTTCATATTTGAAGGAAAAGCACATGATTATAAAGTCAGATTTTATTTTAATGTATAAGTGTCTGCGTGTGTGTGCGTGTGTGTGCGTGTGTGTGCGCGTCTGCAGACCCGCTGATACAGGGGGACAAATGGGCTTCTTGTCCCTGGCCCTGGGAAAGGGGGGCCCAGAACTTGTCCCTCCTTACATTATGGAATATGAGGAAGGGGACCCCATCAGATTATCTTGTCCCGGGCCCAGCCATACCCAACATCCCCAAGATTGTCCAAAAACGTCATCCTTTCAGGTCCAGAATGCATTGCTTTAAGCCAGCCACTAGCCAGCCAGACGATTTCAAACAAGCCCATTCACTCTCACTGTCACTTATGACCGCAGGAAACAGGTCGACACACAGGTGTGCAGGAGAACACATAATTAAATCTTAAGAGCACATGCAGAATGCAAGGCACAGGTGCCTCACGGGCGCAAAAGATGCAGGGGTAGATTACAAATAATGGGCCAGTGCCAGAAAATTCAATCAACTTACGTCACTAAATAACGTTGATCTGTGTCGCTTCACGTGTGAACATAATGAGCTTAGGACAGAATATTAAGAATCACGTGCAGAGGCAAGGAACTTGACTTCATCCCCATGCTAAAGAAAGAAAGAAAGAAAGAAAGACCTGCCACTGAAAGCGAAGAGGCTGAGATCTCACTCTTAATGTAGGCTGAAGGTCTCTTCATATCTGCAGTGCTTCTAAAGACTCGAATGGATTTCAAAGTCTGTACTTTGGGCCAGAAATAGTTACTTTTCCCTCCATCCAAACTATAGTCTTAGACTCTACCAAATGGACCACAGCAAATATAAAGATTCGAGCAAGGACACGTGTCAAGATACTCAGGTCTAATAGTAGGGGTGGATATTCTGTATTAACTAACGTCACCCACTGTCGTCATTCGTCAGAGCATTATTGCTGGACTAACAATAATCAGCATTCATCCAAATGCAGCTCAAATTAATTTAATTAGCGCAAATAAAGCTTAGCAAGGTAAAGAGACTCTTAGCATCCGGATTGTCCCTCTCTGGGCAACTCCGTCCACAAGGACATTCACAAATGGGCCTCACCAAAGGTCAGCATACATAAATATGCAATTAGTTTGCCATGGGGGCCTTCTGATGAATAATTATAAGTGTTAACTCATAGTTTTAAGTGTGACGCAAACACTGCCAATGTAGTTCGAGGTAAGGACAACTAGTTGGGTTATTTCTGTATCCAGACCCACACAGCCTTGTTGATTATGTTAATCTAAATGAAGCCGTCATTCACCCCCTACCCAATATGTAAGCATTTATAACATCCTCAGTGGCCGCATTAGAGAGGCGATTGTCCTCAGAAAGGAGGCAATATTCAGTTTCTAACAGTACAAGTGGAAACCCACCAAAAGAGGTTTTGACCCTGTCCAAAGCAATCTGTGTGCGAGGGAAGCGTATCAAGAGGCCTTAGCGTTCTCAAAAAAAAAACGAACCGAGTGTTACATAATTACATTTTTTCCCAAACTTTTTGTATTTTCATCTTCAGTGAATCCGAGGTCCTCTGAGTTTGATGTTCATTTCACACATACCCCATGTCTGAAGTGGTAGCTCCGATGTGAAATACTGCCTGCTTGGTTTTCTTTTGTTTCCAGAGTACAGATTTTTTTTTTCATTTGTGTTCTCATTATGTAGTACATTTTATGTAGTACTTCTGCAGAAAGGGTTTAAAATGTCAAGCGAATATCTACTTGTTGTGAAGCAGCTTGATGGAGAGACCTAAACTTAATATGCTTTTGTTTTAACTCTGTACAAAACTTTAAAATAAGTAGCTAATTGTGGTGTTATGGTATATATTGGCGTATTCGATGCTATGATAATGAGCACAATCTGACAGTGTGCTTAACCCCCCAGTGTTAGATTTGTGCCTTTCCACCTGCCTACAGACCTACTAGGATTGCAAAAGTCATGTAATGTTTAAGTTAGGGGTTTGTTAGTGAAAAGTAATTCTGGTTGTAGGGCACTAATGATAAGTCCATAGCCTACATAAGTACTATAAAACCTACACAAAACAATGCACAGTTTATCTGATATCACACATGTGTCTTTGTACTGTGCTTATCTTTTTTATTATGGGAAACCTTATGCATTGAAAATCTATCTAAAATTCTTCAGTTGAAGTCTGTGTAGATTCTCATTCATCCAGGTCATGGTAGTCAAAGGAGCTAAGCTGTAAGCAACTAGACTTCTTTTTGGAGCTTGAAGACGGATGAAAGGTGAAAAGTTTTCAAGCTCCATAAAGAAGTCCAGTTGCTTACAACTTAGCTCCTCTGAGTCTTTAGTCGATACTTCTCTTCTCTGTGTATCTCTTATCAATCTCAGCGTTCTGTTTTTTCTTTACTATATTTCACGTTTCTCTCTTTCTGTCTCTGTCCGTCTTTCTCTCTCCCCCCTTTGCTCTACCCCCCACCCCCCCTCTCTTCCCTCTCTCTCACTCCCTCCTCTCTCATTCCCCCCTGCCTCTCTCCCTCTCTCTCTCCCCCCATCTCTCTTCCCTCTCTCACTCCCCCCTCTCTCATTCCCCCCCGCCTCTCTCCCTCTCTCTATCTCACTCCCACCTCTCTCTCGCTCCCCCCCTCTGTCTCCCCCCTCTCTATCTCTCCCTGTTTCTTTCTCTCTCCCTCTCCCTCTTGCTCTCTCTCACTCCCCCTCTCTCTCGCCACCCCCCCTCTTCCCCCCTTTCTATCCCTCTTCCTCTGTTTCTCCCTCTCTCTGCCTTGCTCTCTATTACTCCCTCCTCTCTCTTATTCACTCCCCCCTCTGTCTCTCTCCCCCTCTGTCTCTCTCCCTCTCTCTCTCTCTCTCTGCTCTGTAGGGTATGGTCATGCTGCTCCCAGCACTGACGGCGGGAAGGTGTTCTGCATGTTCTACGCGCTGCTGGGCATCCCGCTGACGCTGGTGATGTTCCAGAGCCTGGGCGAGCGCATCAACACGTTGGTGCGCTACCTGCTGCACCGGCTGAAGAAGTGCCTGGGCCTGCGGCACGCCGAGGTCAGCATGGCCAACATGGTGTTCATCGGCTTCGTGTCGTGCATGAGCACGCTGTGCGTGGGCGCGGCCGCCTTCTCGCGCTACGAGGACTGGAGCTTCTTCCACGCCTACTACTACTGCTTCATCACGCTCACCACCATCGGCTTCGGCGACTACGTGGCGCTGCAGAAGGACCACGCGCTGCAGAACAACCCCAAGTACGTGGCCTTCGCCTTCATCTACATCCTGACGGGGCTCACCGTCATCGGAGCCTTCCTCAACCTGGTGGTGCTGCGCTTCATGACCATGAACGCCGAGGACGAGCGGAGGGACGCCGAGCAGCGGGCGCTGCTGTCGCGGGCCGCCGCCAGGGCCGGGGCGGCAGGGGGGTTCGGTGGCGGGATGGGCGGCGGAGGAGGAGGAGGAGGAGGCGGCGGGGGAGGGCCGCGGTACCACCTGGCCCCTGACCCTCCCTCGTACTCGTCAGCCGCCTCAGAGCTAGGGGCGGCCTGCTCCGGCACGGGCGGGGGGTCCGGTAGCGGCGGGGGCGGGGGAGGTGGTGGGGGAGGCGGAGGCACGGGTCGCGGGCTGCGGAACGTCTACGCCGAGGTGCTGCACTTCCAGTCCATGTGCTCGTGCCTGTGGTACAAGAGCCGGGAGAAGCTGCAGTACTCCATCCCCATGATCATCCCGCGCGACCTCTCCACCTCCGACACCTACATGGAGCAGGGAGAGGCCCTCTCCACCAGCCCGCTGCCTCTCCACCCCAACGGCTGCGCCTGCGGCCTGCAGAGGCCCTCCGCCATCAGCTCGGTGTCCACCGGCCTGCACGCCCTGGTGCCCTCCTACCGCGGGCCATCCAAAAGACGCTGCTCCATCTAGTGGGCTGGAGGTCAAACTGCATCATTATCTTGGCCTCGATATTTCACGCGAGGCCAGTTGCCTGGATGTAGAGTCTGATGGTAAGGGCAGAAAGGGCAGAAATGGTTCTTTCTCCCCCCGTAAAAAAACATTCTCTATGCTACATACTGTATGCTACACTGTGGATTACAAGACTTCTAAAGAGGGAATCATACACCGTAGATTCATATGAATGCTTGTAGTCTTTACAAATGACCTGACTTTATGTGAAGTATGTATTTTTTTCTAACAGAAACCTAACAAAGAACACTTTCGAACACTAGTTCACACAAGTTAAAAGTGTACATATAGATATATATTTGTTATAAGACAACTATTTAAGCTACTTAAAGCAGTGATATGGAGAGGGGACTTTCACTTTCTGTTGGTAGACTTCAATACATACAGTACTCCTACATATCTCTTTATCTGAGCTGCAGTTTTAAGCCAAACATTTCCTGTTATGTGACAGCAATGTCATTATGTCTGTATCAAGTCATTTGCAGATTCAGAAAACGTGTTTTTTCTTCTTGCTTGTCTATTATGTACTTGTTTGAAACTGTAAGTAATCATATGCATTTGATCATTTGATTCAGAGCACATGGCGTCCCACTGTGTTTGACAAACAAAATTGAATTATACACACTACTGCACTTTAGATCGCTTTTTTCTTTTCTTGTCTTTTCTGTACTTTTCTCGTCTTTTCTTTCCATTGTTGTAAGTCCATTGTCCAGCAGTACGCAGTTCATTGAAACGAGTTTAATTTATAATAATGCACCTTTTTATTCTATTGACCAGATTGATCATGGTGTCCTCTGTTAATTACATGGTTGCTATGTTCATAATGAGACCACTAATCTGTCCATCATTGTCATGTCCTACCGCTGAAGTATGCCCACCAGCAGGGCACCACGTTGGCCAGTGAAGAGGTGGCATCAGCCAGCAGTTTATCTTACCTCTGCTCCACGGAAAGTGGGAATGACTAGTGGGAATGACTAGTGGGAATGACTAGTCGGAATGACTAGTGCCGGAAAATCCATGTTGACACATTGTAAATGGAATGGGTCTTTTTGGAAGCATTTAAAGGTGGACAGAAAAAAACATAAACACACACACACACACACACTCTCTCTCTCTCTCTCTCTCTCTCTCTCTCTCTCTCTCTCTTTCTCTCTCTCTCTCTCTCTCTCTCTCTCTCCCTCCCTCTCTCTTTTCCACAAACACACAGACACACACATTATGTCTCAGTCAAATTCAGGATTATCTAAATGGCAATACTGAACTGTCTCTATGTGAGTTGGAATTGACCTGCCATTGATAATTCTAATTTTATGAATAAAAAAACGTATTAAGTCATGTGTTGTATTGTCTGTTCATCAATCTTCTCACTACTGTTGACCAGATAAAGCGTGTATGGACATGCAAGTGGTGAAGTTATTTCTTATTGTGTACCCAGCAGTTAATTGTATAGTCTCTGAATAGGAAGCACAGCACGGTTTATCAGTTAGAAACAACACAGAAGAATTCATGATCTTCTCAATTCAATGTACAGTAAAAGGCTTGGATTTTTGAAGAGATTGCACATATTGGCCTTTTGTAGACAAAGGCACCAAAGTGGCACCTGTATTTCGCTCAGAACTATGAGAGACTTCTCAAAAACAAGTACTAGCAAGGACAATGCCAACTGATATGTTTTTTAGAGATCTCAGAGGAGCTTACGTAGTAAGTTAGTTAGTTTGAGGCAACCTTTGAAAGTTTAACTTTCACTTTCATCAGATAGCCAAGATTGTCATGTACTGTATGATTCTTATTTTATTCATTATACATTACCCATCCCAGAAATATTACCATTTTCATACTATGAGAACCTACCAGTAATTATAATAGTTATAATCCACTGTTGTAAAAGCATTTACCTTACTGAAGTGTCAGAGCAGCGTCGTTTGCATAGATGCTGCACTAACAAGCTTACATTACCTTTACACTTGGCAGACAGTTTTATCCAAAGCAGGGGACACATATTAGGGGACACATATTAGGGGACACATATTAAGCTACAGGTATGCAGAGGAGATCAGAGTAAGCAAGAATGTAACAAAGTACAGGACAGTGCTAGTAAGGTTAACACATTTCAAATAGTCGTGTTGTTTATAAATGTAGCATATTACAGGTGGAGCAGTGCTAATGGGCATCCATGAAGTTGTCTGAAATGTACTTTCACACCTTTTAGCACAGCCAGGCTGGCCCAGCGACAGACACACAGACGGCCCAGCATTCAAACACAGAAGATAAGAAGCCTCCCACGTCTCGGGCATCTGTTGCTTGCTCATCCCAATGCATGCTGAAGCACAGCAGCTACTCAGGTGCTCCTCCTCCTGGGAGGGGTCCACTCCCAAACTGGCACTGGTGCACCGGATAGGGTTTGTGGGTTTGGTGCCAGTCCCCACCGCTCACTTAGGACACCTTCAGCATGTATTCGAGCACGCCTGGGCATAGTCCTCAGGGAGCGATATGTCAGAATTTCGTAAAAAGTCTGTTTGCATATTTGCAAAATTGGTTTCCACATTGAAGGAACATTGACAACAACCTTGACAAGGACCTTGAACTAGCCATGCCCTCTGGCCCCCTGAGTCTGGGCTTGTCTGGTCTATTCACCAACCCGTCCCTGCATTCACTGCATTTATTACGTCACACTATGTAAGCTCGCTAACTGATAACGTCATTGGTGCATTGCAGTAAAATGATATGCCAATTCATACACCACATGCCACCACCCATTACCAAATTAATTTATTTAATTTACTAATAAAGGAGCATCTTATCTTATCCCCCTGCTCAAGTTCCGCAACAGCTACTGAACGTCTAGTCTTTGGCATGGCTATATGGTGTGGTTAAATGTCCTGTGCAGTGTAGAAAGGTACAGTTCCTGCAAACTTGGCTCCTACTGTATAAACGGCACAACTGAAGGTGCTTTCAGTCCGACAGAGAACCATGTCGGTGCCAGATCCCGCAACTAATCTCGAACCAGCTGACATGTCCACACTGAAAATCAGAGCGTTCAAGGAACCAAACATTTTGTTCCCAATAGGCACCAAGTAAAATGTGTTTTTTTTAAGCAAACTGTGACTACATGTTTTTTTTTTTTTTGTGGCAAAGCAACGCCCTCTGTCAATGACGCATCATGGGCTCGCCTAGGGCAAGCACTTCGGTTCCCAGTGTAACTGCTGCGGGAACCGGCTCCGACACCATGCTGGCCGGTCTGAAAACAGTTAGAGAATCTTCAGCAGCAATTAGACTGCAGACTTTTAATTAACAGCTGAAGGTAGATTAGTGGTAATTCTCAGAGGCATGGCGGTAGCTAGCTATGAGGCCACCGGACCTCTGCCTTTTTAAAGACCTATAAATAAACTTGTACACTAAATATTAAACTGGTTAAAAAATAAAGATTCAAAAACGTCTCTGTAAAAAGTACATTGTTAATTCTGTTCAACATTTGCCTTCTGTGCCTCTTTTGTGGGAGAGAGCAAAATCATAAAAACAAATGAGTGTGTGACTCAGGGAAATGAACGCAGTCCAGCAGACACTACGAGTGTTTTTTTATGGTAAACATCAGTGCACTGTCATAAAGCTAAAGTTAAAATGTACATTTTCAAAGCGGCAAAGTTGTAACTTGTTTGTGATTTAAAAAATAAATAATTCGATAAGCCAAAGCGACAGACTGGAGAGTTTCAACTTATGACAGTTTGCCATGGATTAATGCAAGCATCTTTTTCGTCATGGCTTTGACCTGATCAAAGTTTATTACTCTTACTTTTGCCACATACATGATTGTTTTTTTTTTTCAAAACTGATGATTTTCAGTTCAAACACCATTAAAAGTAATTTCAGCAATATATCTAATGTGTGACGTGTAGTTCACCCCCACACGTGCATCACAGACCTACAGTAGTTTTAAAGTTTGAAAATCCTGGCTATGGCCTTGCACAGAGGCATTCATCTGTCAAAGCAATCGCCCCTCAACCAATGTCAAGTGGAGTAATTACCTCCATCACAAGAAATCTCAGCACAGCAGGATTTTGTCCCGTTTTTTTAAGCTGGTTAACCCTGTCTAACCTTAAAATCGTATCTAATTCTGCATCTCAAAGTGGGTTTCTCTCTTCTTGTCTCATCTGCTACTTCTGTTCATCTTAATCCATTTACTTGTCTATTTCTTTGCTCTGCCTCTCCCTCTTTCTAATTCCTCACCATTCATTTCACTGCCATCACTCCGTTCCCCCACCTTTAGTCTCCCCCCCCCCCCCCCCCCCCCCCTGGTGTCTTAGCCTATTACTTTGGTTCACTTGTTTTTGTGGTGGTATCTCTTTTGCCCCTCTTCAAAAAGTGACTTCCTGCCTGTGTGTCTGCAGTCCAGACTACACTGCTGTAATCTCTGGATGATTTATCCGTCACCCTTATATTTCTCTTTCTCTGTCTTGCCCCGTTTTTGGTAAATACCTACAACTATTACGCCACCAGTGTCCTTTCCCCTATCTGACTTTGTTAAATTTCATTGGAGAATGGCCAGGCAGTCAGAGATACTTTTTTTATACATGTGAAGACAACATCAAATTCTCTTTTTCTCTTTCTCTCTCTCTTTCTGTCTTTCTCTTTCTCTCTCCCTCCCTCTGTCTGTGTGTGGCTATGTGTGTGTGCGCACCCGTGCATACACTTGCACATGTTTACTTGAGCACGTATGATTAGGAGTGCTTGTTCCAGAAAGACTGATTAGCCTACTCTGTGGGACAACTTCTTAATACAGGAAGTCGTTGCACTTTGAGTTGCACTTTGATTAAAAATGCAATATAAATCACGGTTTAACAGCAATGACAATCTTTGTGCACTTAACCATGATAGATGAGCGCTTGAACTGCTGGCTGTTTGTTGTGAATCCATATAATTTTGGAACAAGAGACCTCAAACGACCCTGCAATCTCAGTAATGGTCAACCAAAGGGCCTGTGAGTGGTCAGCCTATACAGTATGAAAATGTGTGCACTTGGCTGAAAGTACACAAACCACCTCTTCAGACCGCGTCTAAACTCTGTCAGATGAAGTCCTTGAAAGTATTATTTCATTCTTCTTTAATCACACATGCAGTACAAAAACACTTGTTTGGAGGAAATGTGGTCCCTATCAACCAACAGACTGAGCCTTTAACGTTTTTGAGGCTAGCTTTCAGGTCACATACCATCGGAGGGGAAAAAGAGTCTTAAACACACAGCAACATGACAGCAGACTGCATGGGAGCGGGCAACTGGGTGCTATGTTTCAATGACACCAGCAAAAACATCTGGTCAGCATCATATTACTGCCTCTGTTTTTCTTTTTAAAGGGTTGTTCTCTTTGAAACAGAAATGACACATTGTGATAACAAAGATGTCTGCCAAGTTTGAGAGTTCTAGGGACACTTGTGTTCAAGACCAGAAATAAAAAGATAACGTCACAGTTTCAGGCTGACAGCAACACCTATCGGTCATACATGAACTTTGGTTACACTTTATTTTACTCTGCCTGTTACAAATGTATCCACATCATAAAGTACAGTGTTACACTATGTACTGGGGGTTTAGGGTAAGGTTTAGGTTTAGGGTTAGAGTTAGGTATGTACAGTACAGTATTGTTACCAGTAGATACACTTAAAAAGGAACCGTAAAATAAAGTGTTACCTGCACTTTATGTGTATGTTGTTGTCTGTAATGGCTGTTATTTGTTATACTGAGCATGTATTTTTTCTTGTTGTTGTAGCTTTCATTCATTGGACTATGAAAAGAGTGTCCAGGCTGACTGCCATTGAAAGAAAGGGCTTTTAATTTTCCCATCTCAGGTCCAGACGCATTTATTGCCAGGTGCATTTATTGCCGAACTCATTTTCCCCTGGAAAATAAAGCACGTCTGCCACGGTCCATTATCATAGTGGCACCCAGTGTCATTACTGTGTGTCTCTGCTCTGTGAAAAAGTATCAGGGATGGGAACAGTGACAGAGGCTAGACATACACAAGTAAGTAACTGTGTGTGTGTGCACCAGAGTGTGTGTGTGTGTAGTTGTCTGTGCATGTGTGTGTACGTGGGTACATGTGTGCATACAGGTGTGTGTGTGTGCATGTGTGTGTGTGTGCGCGCGTGTGTGTTTTTGTAAGTGTTCGCATGTTTATGTATGTATGTGTGTGATAGATACAGCTAGAGGTGGCCTTGAGACATTGGAAGCTAGACCGCTGGACAGCTGTGCTGTCTAGTTAATATTGGGTGAGGGGGTCGTGTTTAGCTTTATGGGCTACATGAAGTATCTCATCCCCCATGTCATGTTACAGCTTGAGCACTGCTGACGCAAACTCTGCTTTTGCTCCATAGCCTGCCCTCAGATTGACAACAGCTCCTCTTACATTCAGTTTAGACTTTTTTAATGCAATTGACATTGTATTCATTTTTTGTGTTTTAGATTTTATGTGCTTTGTATTTTATTGTAATTCATTTTACCTGTGCAAACTCTTGATTGTAATGTTTTTCTATTTATATAAATCTAAAAATATATATAAAATTTGAATATGTCTGCCATCTTGACTTTACATCACCTGATGGGGTCATCTGATGTTGTTTTTAAATGTGTCATGAAAATAACATGATTTGACTCAGCAGTGCTCCAGCTATGAACAGCCCACACACTGTTATGTCAGGGTCAGATTATAGCCTACACTCATGCACACACACCTCACCTTTACACTTTCACAATGAAAATATGCACATTGCACTCATGCAAGCATAAATAAACAGTAGACTGAATTTCCACAGAAAATGCTAAAAGCGTGCTTGAATGATTTTCAACTTAATTCCGTGGTTTTACACATTTAAAAATGTGTTTTGTTTGAGCTATATTTGAACTAATCGTACTTAAATATGGCTGCAAGTAGTGATGGGGGAGGGGAGCGAAGTTGTGCAAAACTGTCATGGCAACAGAAAGTAGTTATGTCAGAGACATGGTTGTAGCAAGTTTTGTGTTAACGTATCAAAGATGCAAGGTGATTTTCTGTTAAGGCAGCTTTTGTATTTTGCCCTGTGGAAATGAAGCGTGAGTGTTCTACAAACCCACTTTCATTTCATTTCATTTAATTCAATGGAACAAAATATCACAGAAAAATAGTAATAACAAAAGGACAAGGGGTAGTATAACCATTTGCACACGGATTGGTGTCCAGATCGGGCTGAACGTTTCAGAGTTGGAACGGCATCTCTGTATCTACCCCTAGGATAAGAAGTGGTAACAAAAAATGGGTGAATGTAATAATAATAATAAAAATACAAAAAGGGGAAATTGAACTTTGGGTTTGTTAAAACATTATAATGAGTTGTTATGTTTGCTGAGGAGCAACGCTACGCTAGCCTGTTGCATTTTGAATTTTACTGTTTTTACAGTTTTTGTCGAAAAGTCTCAAAATGCTAGTGATAACGGCACATAGGAATCTTGTAGGCTACATATCGCTACTTTTAAACCATTTAAAAAGCTCGAAGTAACTCCACACTTCTTTGGTAGGCTATTCCTTAGCATCGAAAACAAAGCATTGAGAACTTCATAAGTGTTCAAATCGTTCATTATAACGACTGTTTTTACAGGCAGTACCTTGGGGTAGTTTGTGGTCGCTTGCTGAGCAGGCACACGTGATGAACACTACTTAAGAAGAGCAATTAGTGTGTACAGATGTGTTGAAATACATTAAATAATGCTCTTTCTGTCTCTCACACACACGCATGTACACACACATGCACACACACACATCTTATGCACATCCTATAAGCGTGAGCTAATTTGATGATCATTAGAGGCAACACAGCTGATTCCTCTGACATATTCCTTTCCCCCGGCCCCACTCCTCACCACAGGCCTTGAGAGTATTAGTCATGATAACCACGCAGCCTCCTGCGGCCCTTGCCATTTAAACTCTCCTCTCCACGGCAGGGGCCACTGTACACACATCCATCCATCCATCCATTTGTCTATCTATTTTACTTACTGTCTTTTCTCTCTTTAATTTTGTCTCCTTTCTCTCTTGCTCTTTGCTCCCTCTGCTTCTCTTCCTGTCGTCTGGGCAGATCAGGGGTGTTTACAAGCTGTTTACAAGCTTCAGTTTATGTTTCAAGTGGAGTGTTTGTAACATTCTCACGTCAGAGCCACAGGTGGATGAGACTTTATCTGTGTGTGTGTCTGTGTGTGTGTGTGTGTGTGTGTGTGTGTGTGCATGAGTGTGTGTACGGAGGGGGATGGCATGTAGGGGTGGGTGGTCTGGTCTCAGAGAGAGGACAGGGAGAGAAAGAGCACCAGATCTCATGTGTCATGACTAATCACACCTGTCTCTACACAGACACAGACACAGACACACACACTGTTCTGACGTACTGACCTCCCCTCCACCCTCACCATGTCCTCAGCTTGTGTGTTTGATCTGTGGTCCAGCATCAAGGGTCCCTGGGCTCTTCGCAGGCAGATGTGGAGAATTAATGGAGGGTCTGATTTAATTGAGAGAGCAGCGGGGGGTTGTTTATGTGAGTGGGTGTGTGGGTGTGTGTGTGTGTGTGAGTGTGCGTATGTGTGTGTATGTGTGTGTGTGAGTGTGTGTGCGTGTGCATGTGTGTGTGTGTGTGTGTGTCTGTGTCTGTGTGTTGTGTGTGTGTGTGTTGGGGGGGTGGGGGGTGGGAGGGGGGGTTGGTCAGAGGCCTCTGGCGAATGAAAGGGACACCCACAGCCAGAGGGCAGCGCCCTCCTCTTAATTATCAACATGAAAAGAGGGAGCCGCCACTGTGGCCCTACATTAAGCAACATGAAAGAAGGAGAGAGGGAAACAAGTGGGGATGGGGGAGGAGTGTGTGTGTGTGTGTGTGTTTGTGTGTGTGTGTGTGTGTGTGTGTGGAGGGTGGAGCAGACATAGATGGACTGACTGATAAGGAGAGGGAGGGAGGGGGAAAGAGAGAGAGAGAGAGAGAGAGAGAGAGAGAGAGAGAGAGAAATAATATTTTGTAATTTGATTCCCTGAAAGCACAATTAACATACTAAGAAGAACATAAACAGATTAGAAAAGAAACACAGGATCCAGGTAATACAGAAAAGAAAGGCTTTATGTCTCTTTATTCAGGAAAGAAACAGCAGCAAACATGAAGAAGCTTGTCCAGGGCTGGCGCTACCATAACACTCATTTTGCACTGCGCATAGGGCAGCAAGTGCCAGAGGCACCAAAACAATTAGGCTAATGAAAAACAAAACAATCATAATGGCGGCATGTTCAAAATTATAAATATGTGCTGTGTTAATAGATATCAACACAAATAACATATTGGTTCGTGTAGAAAAAAAACAAAAGAAATATACTGTGTGCTGCCCCCTCTCCAAAGTCCACGAGGTGAACCCCTTCCTATCTAGAATTGCTACAGTATGTTCTTTTTGAACAAGCTCAAACTTGACAAATCGACAGGCAACCATGTTTGCACTTGGTTTTGAGAGGGCATCAGGAATCGGGGGCTGAACAGAGAGATGAATCTTGCGCACCACTTGCAGATATGCCTAGATGTTTAAAATGTCAGTTGTTAAATACTGCTAATGAGTTCTTAAACATTCAACAATATTCAACAATTGTCTACACTCTATTAACAGCATTACCTTCAGTATGTTTAATTTTATTATATTACACGCTAGGGTATTTAATTACAGCATTCATGTATTACATAACTGTGTCATTTACAGCATGGTTGGTGTTACTACTGAATAGGTGGCGGGCATGTCCCAGCACTCAGGAAAACCCACATGATCTGTTTAGGGCCAGTCGCTCTGTCTCTCACACATACACACACATTACATACACACATACACACACTCACACACACAGCGCAGGCTCACCATACTGTAAGCGTTTCTAATTCTGGAGGAGCGAGCCAGTCAGTCAGCCAGTCAGAGGGAGCTTGAGGGCCTGTGTGTGTCACTCTTCACTCGCTGACCCGCGGGCCTTTTTCCATGCACATCTCATCCCCACGCCCAGAATTTGGGTGACATTGTTGCAGGAGGTCGCATTGTACCAGGGGAGTTTTAGGGTGTGTGACAATCACACATACAGACGCGCACACACACACACACACACACACATACACACGCACGCACACAAACACACACACACATGCAAAAGCATATCCGATTTCGATGGAACGGTAGGGATGGGAATTGATACAAGTTTTTACAATTCCGATTTCCTTTTCGATCCTGCTTAACAATTCGGTTCTTTACGATTCTCCTATTGATTCTCATTTGGAAAAAAGGACAACAAACAGGTCGATTAGCATCAACTTTATTTAGTTTAGAAGTAACATGACCTTACAAACTCAACAGGGAGGTCAAAAGAGGCCCACAGCCCAGATAATATTAACAATAAAATAAAAAAATAATAAATACAACAGAAATTACGTCATGCTGCGTAACTTGCGTAAGATACGTGGCGTTCGTCATGCCCGCTGGAATCGATAAGGGAATAGTTACAAACGATTCCAAGGAATTGAAACACAGGGAACAACAAGAACCTGTTTTTGATTCCCATCCCTACCTACTGAAGTTTAATCCAAGGAGGAAAAAGCAGTACTGAGATAGTGGATCTCCCTTCAATAGCAGCACTGTGTGCGAAGAGTGTTCCCTCTACTGTGGGCTTATTTAACATGGATAGTCACCTCACTGCTCTCATATGCATCTTATGATGGCTTTGGGATAGGCATGATTGGCAGCTTTTTCCCGTATCAGAATCTGAATAAGAATCACATTTAATTGGCTACGTATACTGACATAGATACAGAATTTGACTCCAGTTGATGTTAGCACATGACACATGGTTTAGAGATACACTACGTCTTGATTTAATGTATTTCAACACATCTGTACATCATTGCCCCATGTTTTACTGATGTGGATCGTGTGCATGGTTTATTCATGCACTACAGTAGCAAACCACACATTTTTTAAATGACATAATAGATCCTGTCCATATATTAAGTGATATAGTAGACCATGGCTGTGTGTTTTGACATTATATTAAAATCCTATAATCAAAGAAGGAACTTGCAAACCTATACTTGTATTGCATTTTCTTGAACTTTTGACAAGGTGCACCAAGCCTATTTTTTTAAGTCATAAGATTAGGACATGTGACAGTGCCATCATAATGCAGTGCCACAGTTTGTAAAGTTGTTGACACTGGGTCATGGCAGTATACAACATGCGTGTGGATGTGTTGCAAAATGAAACCTTCTTCAGGAAACAGTGAAGGAATTTTCTCGCTTCTCCAAAGAGGGCAATGTGCTCTCCAGCGATTAGGACTCGTGGAGTGATGATAAATTGTGCGATCAGAGAAAAAAAAGCTTTTTAGTGCTAATGCACTGAAGAGGATGAGGCTTTCACTTGCCATCAGTCTTACTTTCTGCTTTTCACCCATTCACTGTCTCTGTGTGCCTCTCTCTCTCTCTCTCTTTTCTGTCTTTTTCTTTCCCCCTCTCACTCCTTCTTGCCCTCTCTCTGCCTCTCGCCATGTTAGCTGAGATGCACCGAGTGCCTCTGAAATGTTTCTGACTTCAGACCCCATCAGCATCAAAGGCGAGGCTGCTCTGTGCCCACGTCACATGAGATTAGGTGTCCTCTGACAGGGCGGCCAGGAAGAGTCACTCACTTCATAAAGCGCTCTGCCACAAGAACAAAAGAGAGACGGAGGGAGGAGAGGAGGAGTGGGATGAGATGAAGTCTGATACTTGAGTCAGGATGTGTCGTGCTGTAACATGGAAATCAGATTCTATGTGATTTATGAATTAGAATGAGACTCTGAGGTTACAAATGTGCTATATGCAAACAACTGCTGAATATGAAAGCAAACTATTGGAAACTGGCAGCAGTACTGCATGCGTGCATTCATTCAGTCATTTATTTATTTATTCAGTCATTCATTAATTCATTTTAATTCATAACAGTTTTGATGGTTATTCTTTTGTTACACATAAACCTTTGAAATACTTTGTTGTCAACTGATGTGTCCTCTGCAAAATGTTTGTCTTCACTGTTTTACAGAAATACAAATGTTTGCTTTTGCTATGCTTCTGCAGAAATTTGTAGCAACATCTATGACAAACTATGTTTATGTAGAATTCCTTCTAATGACATGTAAATTTTAAGTTCTCATAAAGTTTACAGATTTTTCTACTTAGGCATAAATACACTCAATGTATGAATTACATAATTAGATAATTTAGTATAAGGAATATAGACTCACATTGTGCCTCGTATCATTCAGCATGCTTAAAGTCTAGTTTTACTTATGTTAAATGTTAAATGTAAATTAAAAGCGGTAGAGCTACAATGTCTGTAACTAAACCTGATGGAAAAAATCATCATATATTGATTTATTTTCTGATCTTGTTTCTGTGTAGAATCATTTTCAATCATTTTAAATACACAGAAAACTGTAGTTGTCTACTGCTCATATTTGGACCTCATGTTCTTTTATTTTTAGTTCAGATTTGCAAAAAAAAGAAGCCTCCAGTGTGTTTCAGTCTATTTCTGGATGGGTTTTATAAATAAAACAATATGTTCAAGCCCCTGGCTTATTTCCTTTTATTATTTGCATACTTCTGGTAATGTCTCAAGGCGACAAGAGACTTCTTGTGGACGAGTGAACTCATCACTCTACACTAGCAGGTCTAGCCCAAAGCATTCTGGGAAGGCGGAGGGAGATGACCACTCCGGCATGTTATGTAATAGGACCACAGACAAATAACGTAACAGCTCGTGACTTTAGTGTCTGCCATTCTAAAGATGTAAGTGTGTGTGTGTGCAATGCATGCATGCGTATGTGTATGTGTTGAAGGTGATGAAGGCCTGAGTTTACACGCTCATTAGTAGTGAGCGGACATATATAAGTTGCCTTAAGTGTGCGTGCATTTGTGTGTGTGTGTGTGTGTGTGTGTGTGAGTGAGAGAGAGAGAGAGAGAGAGAGAGAGAGAGAGAGAGAGAGAGAGAGAGAAAGAAAGAGAGAGAGAGCCAGAGAGAGAGAGAGAGAGAGCCAGAGAGAGAGAGAGAGAGAGCCAGAGAGAGAGAGAGAGTAAAAAAGATGTTTCTCTATTAGCCCCTCAATGGGAAATGGACAGCAAGGCTAAAAAACATAAAAGACGCATGTAAGTGTGGGAGTAAGGGCATTTAGGGTTATTATTAAGAAAATATATCATTTTAATGAATGAATACAAATGCCCGAACAGCTCTTTAATGTTTATCTAATTTGGAAATAATGTAGCGTTTTTTCAGGAAAACTATATTTAATAGAGGAAAACCATTTAGTAAATTGAATTATTACTGATACATGCAATATTGCTTTGTGATGGAGCAGGTAAAACACATATAGATAAGATAAATAAGGTTGTTTATACGTATCCAGAACTTGTTAAACAAACATTAGCATATTTCATTTTTTGAACTTTAATGACTCCATGACAGACTCCAGCTGTTTATGAAACGAGATTCTGGCAACTATCACAACTGCCTCAGAGAAAGTAACAAGTTTGTTATTAATTTGTTTGGCTACATTTTAGCCCTGAGCCACCCCCTCCAATCCCCATTCCCCAAATACACACACACACACACACACACACACACACACACACACACACACACACACACACACATTTACACATACAAGCACACCCATACATGGTCATAAATTAAACACCTTTTTCCATAGCTATAAAGCATTGTTCATGTCGCTACAGTTTGGAGCGAGGGGCCTCCATTTGACAGATTAACAAGGCAAAACAAAGCAAAACAAAACCAAAAAAAACCCCTGATGACCTCATATTCAGTAGGAGCCAGACATCGCGCCAGTGTTTTACGGCCATATATGGCCGTCTGGTCGACCTTGAACAACAAAGAAGAGCAGTAGACAGCAGGTTGCCTGGCTCTTCTGCACGTGCGTCTGAGGTGTGTATTTCTTTCTGAACGACCCAAGAAAGCACTCGAGTGTAGAATGACCCTGAAGGACTCTAAGCTGTCCTGGATTTGGCCCTCAGTAAGTCAGAATTAGTTCTGATTCTGATTCTTATTATTCATCTGGACCTGATATGGTTCATGTTTAGTATGGAAAGTTCTACTAAAACAAAATGTTGAAGTGCATCAAGATGCCAATACATGATTTCCTGATGATGATATTGTCCTACGCAGATGGCAGAGTTATCCATGCACTCCTCCAGCTCATGGTCTGTGCCTCTTTACAGGACAAATTCTTTCCAGGTGCACCATCCTCTTGCTCTTACCTCACTGAACTGAAAGTGCATGCTGGATGCAGGACAAGCTTCTTTTGAACTCACAAGTGATCTCACATGAAGCAGCAGCTGTGACCCATGTGCAGTGTGTTTCAAGTGTATAGAGATAGCTATGATCAGGGTCTTTGTAGCGAAGGGTAGGAGAAGTCACCCCACCCGGCTTCGAACCCGGGTCTCCAGGGTACCAAACAGGGTCTCTGACCGCAACGCCAAAGAGCCAGGCTCGTTGTGATGGCAGTCAGAGTACACCCACAACTGTAGTGATGGTCACTCCATCACACTGCCTTCCCCTTCGGGAGGCGCACCCATGCGCTTCACACACTCTGGTGTTCCTCACACATCTCCCACCATACTTCTCCCATCCAGGGTGCCCCACACATACTTCACCTTACTTCAGGGTGCTTCACCTATCACTGGGGTCCTTCACACCGGGGTCAACCTAAGCTGGGGGTCCCTCATATGGCTCACACAGTGGGTGGACCTCCAATGACCTCACGGCAAGCCATCCCACTTCTGACACCATTTGTAGCGAAGGGGAGGAGAAGTCACCCCACCCAGCTTCGAACCCTGGTCTCCAGGGTACCAAACAGGGGCTCTGACCGCAACGCCAAAGAGCCAGGCTCGTTGGGATGGCAGTCAGAGCACACCCACAACTATGAGGGGCCGTTCAAGACATTATTCATTCTGGCCTTCACACATACATATATTCTCACTCTCACATACATACATTCTCCTCGCACATACATATATTCTCACTCTCACATGCATACATTCTCCTCGCACATACATACATTCTCCTCTCACATGCATACATTCTCCTCTCACATACATACATTCTCCTCGCACATGCATACATTCTCCTCGCACATACATACATTCTCCTCTCACATGCATACATTCTCCTCTCACATACATACATTCTCCTCTCACATACATACATTCTCCTCGCACATGCATACATTCTCCTCGCACATGCATACATTCTCCTCAAATATGATTCATTCCAACTATATGTGACCGGCCACAGCAAAACCGGCCACAACTCGTCCGAGAGGCATTTTGAGTTATTCACAGATTCTGAAAGTGTAATTTCTAAGCTTTCCAATGATGTCTTGCACATGGAAATCTGATAATATTTGAAGAATTGGTGGTCATTTGAAAGCATGCACACCTTAAAACACAAAACTGAGAAAACTCCTCTTAAAGTTTGCCTCACTCTCGCCGAATAGTGGCCATTAGCATGACATTAAGATAAGCCCTCCCCCCCACAGACTCACTGACGTGTGGTATTATGACTGAGATGCTAATGATTTAGCAACTAGCGCTGCAGTAGCTACCAGCTGTATTGCAGTATCAAAGCTGCAGTTTTTACAACAGTATTACTGTTGTATACTGCAGTAAAGATTTAGTCATTACCACCAGTCAATTCGGGCATTATTCAAATTAATCGCCCATCGCAAATCGA
>CM050219.1:5557500-5677500 GCA_027475355.1 Coilia nasus | reverse complement strand
GTAGGCTGTGTGCCACTGATGGGGACAAAGGCCTATCGCTGGAGTCAGAAGCCTCTGCGCAGAATAGAAAAGGGTAAGTGAACTTACTAAAAATAGAAAAACTACAGTCTGCTAATATGTTGAGTAGGTCTAGTCTGTGAAAACAGAATAGCAAGCAGTTCTAAACAGGCAATCCTTAAAATATTTTTGGAACAATTCACACTTCTGAATTTTCTATTTTCAGTTGTTAGGTTGTAGTTTTGTTGTTTTCTGTTGTAATAACAATCTGCTGAGCCACAAACAGATTTTGTAAAAGTCAACAGAGTTAGAGTGTCTAGGGTTAGGGAGTCTGGCTGTTGGTTGTTTTGGACATGTCCTGAGGGCAGCCTTTGCTAGCATGAGGAAGAGGATTCAACCCTTTAAGATGTAATCTGTGATTGATTATATTTTTGTTTCATCCTTTTTTGTAGACTGTATGCCAGTGACAGAAATGAGGGCATATCGCTGGAGTCAGAAGCCTCTGAAAGAGTCATTGCGCAGAATGGAAAAGGGTAAGTGAACTTGGTAAAAGTGGTAAAACTACAATCTGCTAATATGAGTAGGCCTAGTAGGCCTAGTCTGTGAAAACAGAATAGCAAGCAGTCTTAAATAGGCAATCCTTGCCATATTTTTTGAACAATTCACACTTCTTTTTGTAGGCTGTGTGCCAGTGATGGGACAAAGGACATATCACTGAAGTCAGAAGCCTCTGAAAGACTCACTGAGCAGCATGGAAAAGAGTAAGTTAACTTGCTAAAAGTAGAAAAACTACAATCTGCTAAGATGTTGAGTAGGCCTAGTCTGTGAAAACAGAATAGCAAGCAATCTAAAATACATACCCTTTTCTCTAAATTGGTGACTGAGCTTTAAGTTACATGAGTGGTTATTTTACAGCATACGACATAAATGTAACTTTAGTGAATGCAACTGAAAGCTATAAGCAATAATGGACATTTTGTGTATTTCATAGACAATGGCTCCAACACTCCAACCGTCCCTGGATTGGAAAATGGCCAAACAGGTGAAGGGGACAATGCTCAGGTTCAACCAGTCATGGGAACAAGGACCTATCATTGGAGTCAGAAGCACCTTAACCTAAGATCAGAGGAATCGGCACAGGACGTGATCCAGCTCAACCGACTGCATTCTGGAGACAAATGGAACATCTTTGATCTCAGTGAGTTAAACACAAGTGTTAGAAGAGCACATGTAGTGGTTGGAGTTGTCTTACTTAGGTTAAACAAAGACCTATTAGGAATCCCAGCATTGTGTCAACCTATCTAGGGCTCAGAACTTTGCTAAAACTTAACACTACTGACACTAACTAGCGGCCTTTCTGATGTCTTGAAATCCAGGGCGTCCGGCCGCTGGCAGAGTGAATGGATGGGCAGACAGGGAGACCTCTGATTTCATCCCTTATGAAGAAATCAACACCTTCCGTGCCTACATGAATATGGGTAAGTCAAAGATACAACCTAATGAGAGTATTCAATCCAAAGTATGGCATGCGTGTGATGTTTCTGTGATTGTTGTTTCCTAATTTTGCTAATTTGGTGAACTGAGCGAGTTAATGCATGAACTATTTTACACTTTTTACACAGGACACGGGGCATGAGATGGACATCTGGGCCAGCACGACACCTGCAGTTACCTATTAGGCAACAAGAGCCTATGCCCACATCTACTTAAAACTTTTAAATGTTTTTTTTTCTTTTTATTATTATTATTATTATTATTAAAAATGGGGGCGGGGGTGGGGGGTGGTAAGTGCTTCACATGGATAGCAACTAGAATTAATTGGGTGGTGGTGTTGGGGTGGGGGGGTGGTGGGGTATTATTGGCTTGTTGGCTAATTTTGATTATTGGGTAGTTGGATAAATAAATATATTGCCATTATTATTATTACTGCAAACATTTTTATTAAAGTGTATTACCCAGTAAAAATAATGCTGCATTGCACTCTTTTTTGGCTTTCCAATCTTACCTCCTCCAGTACATATGTACAGTATGTTCCTGAATTTGTGCTAACGACTGTGACAAACAATATTGTCATATTCTACATATGTAAATTATTAGTGTAAGTTTAAACTGTTATCTACCATGACAAGTTTGGCGCCATGTGACACTGAGACCCTTTATTTCTTATTCACTTTTATTTACTAGAATTGAGGCACATTACTTTATTCAGGGCCGTTGTTAGTCATTTGGGTGCCCTATGCCCCCAAAATGAACAATACTTCAGAATTTATCAGTGCCATTCACTTTATTTTTGAAACAAACACACCAAACATTAAAGTTAATAGAGCAAATAAAGCAGGATCATATAGAGGGGGCACACATGTCTACAGTGTCCCTTGCTGATGGCCTCTTAGTGACAAGGCTCGTCACTGTTGTGGTGGTTGTGTGTGGAGTTGCACCTGTACCTGAACTGGACGTTGATGGTTGTCGCTGGTCAGGGCTGGGAACTGTTGCAGAGTTTACACTGGTTGACGGTTGATGTCCAGGGCTTGAACTGCTGGTGGATGGTTTATCTGAATTGGTTGAACTGCTGGTGGATGGTTCATCCCCCTCCTCCTCCTAACCTTGAGGTCCTCCTTGCACATATTTAAGCACTGACTCTGCATTCAGAATTAAAAGACAAAATATTCAGGGATTCTACTGAAATACAGTTTTTAACCACAGTTCCAAAAATGCATATATAAATTAGGTTTATGTAGGCCTACGTGTCAAAACTCTATTTTAAATTTATAGAGGTGTCATATGGGACAACATAAAATTCTGTACGTAATTTGATATGAATACGAAGGGGGAAAATCTACATAACTGTAAGATTGATTCTTTTCATATTACAATTTCACCAACAGATGTCGGCCTTGGCCTATAAACCTGAAAACCGACGAGAACATAGCCTGTATATATACAGTAAATAGACGAGAACCATTTACTTGAATACAAATACATCTTTATAGATATCCTGAAATGCAGTATCATGCGAAATAAAGATAAAATCTTCATTTTGACCATAACCGGTCACGGGTTGAAAATTTTACCAAACAGTTACATTCAACGTTTCTTTGCAGAATCTTTGTTTACACTGAACTTGACTAACAAAAATGGTTTGAGAATGACTATAATATAGGCCTAATAACAAAAACTAATAGAGCATTCGTCACGAGACAAAGACAAGGACGAAATTTAAAACAGGGTGACAAAAATTAACACTAGAAAATTAAGCTTAATCAGAAATAGCATAGCTAGCAACCTCAGGAAGGGAAGCGCTAGTCTTACCCGAACGTTAACTTAAAACAGTCAAGTGACCATGATGAATTGCTTTCAGTAATTCATAATTCATGTTCATATCCACAACGTAAACTAGCTAGATAGCATCAGTCATTTACAACTTTAATTATTTGTTAACACAGTCTGAACTATTAACTGTGTTAACTGATTCACTTGTAATTAACAGTCTGAACATGGCTAGTAGCCTAGGAGCTAACGTTACAAAGTTTGTTGACTGTAAGTGTATTGCCTGGCAAGGGCTACATTTTTTTTTTTATTAATTTAAAACACTGTCTTACCTGAGCTTGATTTCGCTGTCTCTTCTTTTTTGTGCTGCCGACTCTTGATGGCTTTTCGAGGCCATGTCTAAACCATAGAGTAGACAGTAGAAGAGAATGGACTGAGGGATGGCGTCGTTTTCAATGGGAGCCGTTGAAGCACGATTTTGAGATTTTTAATTGGTCACAAGGCAACTGCGCAAGCGCGGGGTGACGTACGGTCACGTTGGCCAGCGAACCCAAATACTATAAATTGAGTGGTAGATGCTCAATCACAAATCATACAGCGTACGATAATTTTCTTAATAAGTATTCTTCTACCGTTATAGCTGCAATCACTTAGTGGAATGGGGGGCTAATATTGTATGTGGGGACTTGATTCTTCGTCAACTAACTTTGGTTCCAGGCAGTCTTGCAAGCCAGCATGTCAAGGGAGCTAGCCAGTTAGCATGTAAACTACAAGCTATAGCGTGTAGCTTAGCTTAGCAGTCTTTCTCAATTCACTTGCATCGAATAGTGAAATCCATAAAGATATCGATTCTGCTTACAAACAAATACCAAGTTCTACGCTTATTTTTCGGGAAATAGTGATGTAAATGTTTCCCCAACATGAATAGAAAAGTAAACGAGCATGACTGTGGCTACAGCTTGTTATCCAACCAATACGGTAAATTTTCTCCTGTGCGACAGAAACGCACTAGCCGTCGCATGATTTATGGCGTCATTTGTAGCATAATTTCAGATAAACGTTTCTTACAAGGCAATAACATGACAGATTTCTGATCGAAGCAAATATGTTGTGCTGTGCCCTCTCCGGTTTACAACAATACCAATATCAAGGTACGGATGGCTTCTCATGTAAAGTTGTTTGATTTCAAAGTGACGCTAAAATGAATGGAAGTCAACGGAATGCTACATGCTATTGGTCATTTTCCGGGTTGAGATTTCCCCATGGGTGCTTCAACTTCCGGATATATTCCTACCCCCTTGGTCTAAACAGGTGTCTGCCAAACTTAAATTGAGACTGAGCCATAATCGAACAGACCACTGGGAGGGGAGGGGGGCACCAGGAAGAGAATGGAGAGAGGGCCGCAAAGGAGATTCGTCTTTTCTGGAGCAAATTGGTCTATGTTGCTTTTGTATTGCTTATAAATATGAACATGTTTTACACATATTTTATATATCGTACGTAGCTTATTGTGATGATTTATTCACGAGGCTGATTTTTTGGTGGTGCCCCCCAAGCACTTGGTGCCCTACGCACTGTGCGTAATGTGCGTGTGCGGAGCTACCATAAACATACTATACACTATACTACGGCACTATGCACACACACACACACACACACCTTTAAGTTTACATGGAAATAAAGTTGTCAGTTTGCCACTGCAGGCAAAAATGTGTACTCAGGAGAAGAAAATGAAATTGATTACAGCAGTTTGTAAACATTTACCACCTAACCAACCAACAACCTACATGTATTCTCGCCTGTAATCTCTTGTGTTATCTAAGCTTGATGGTGCTTTAAGTTGCTTTGGATAAAGGTGTCTTCTGAGTGTATTGTAATGTTATGTAATGTCTAGTCCTATGCCATACTTCATGGATCTCCTGGTTTAAAGGTTAAATTCATAAGCCTGGACATGGCCACTTATGTGTGTCATGGAAAAACGTGTTCATAGCTCATTTGGTATATATCTGGTATATATATTTATAACACACCTGTATACTTGTTCATAGCACATCAAGACAGATTTCATGAGTATATCACATGACATGATAGTATAAATCTTATAAGATACACACACACATGCACACACACATGCACACACGCGCGCACACACACACACACAGACACATGCACACAGACACACACACACGCACACACACCCACACACACACACACACACAGCCCTTTAAGTGTACATGGAAATAAAGTTGTTATTTTGCCACTGCAGGAAAAAATGTGTACTGAGGAGAAGGCAATGAAATTGCCAATGTGTTTTCTTTCTTCACAGTCAACACAGATTGTTGTAGTAGACAGATAACTGAAGATACTAAGAACTAGGGCAGCTGTGGCCTAGTGGTTAGGGAGTTGGTCTTGCAATTGGAAAATTGCTGGTTCAAATCCCACCCTACCCATTGTTGAGATGCCCTTGAGCAAGGCATCTAACCCCACACTGCTTCAGGGACTGTAACTGAAACCCTGTAAATATCTGTAAGTTGCTCTGGATAAGAGCGTCAGCTAAATGTAATGTAATGTAAAATATGTCACAATGGATACTCCATACGGAAAATGTGTATATGTAAAAGGTTTGCAATAATGCAAGTCTTTCCATACAATTCTTTACAGTTGCTTGCAGGTCTAGATAGTGTTCGTGGTGCCTGATTAGAGTGTTTTTTATATTATCCAAAGCTAACTCCCCTCTGTGTCAGAGGCACAGCTTTTTGGGTTCCGTGTGGCTAGTAGGCCATAGCAGTCTCAGATGTTCACGGCCCCGTCTGGTTCCCGGGCTGAAGGGATTCAGTCAGGCACAGTGACAGGTGGCATGTGAGGGACACCCGCACCTGTCCCGCTCTGCTTGCCCTTCATCAGAGGTGAGTTCACTCTGACACCCACACACTGACCCCACCTTACCTCCACCCACCTACCCATACACCCCCCCACCCACACACACACACACACACCCACACACACACACACCGTCCCCAGTGGCCGCCACAGCCAAACGCCACATCACTCACATGTCCTTCGTCATTGGATATTCCCCAGCTCCTATCTGACCTGAGGTTCTACCTAAAATAAAAACCAAAGACCAGGGGGCAAAGGGTGAGCAGAGAGGAGACAGGAGAAGAGAGAGGCAGCCAGACGTGAGGGTCAGATGTCAATCAGTGTTATGTCTGAGCCGCTCGAAATGTGCAAAGTCAGACACGCTCCTGGCCACTCATGATTCTTTCAGCACACAGATGTCACACCTCTACAGAGCTCAGGACTGAGACGGAGCAAATGCAGTGCTGGCACGGCTGCCTTCACACAGAATGACCTTTATGACACGATACAAGTTCACAAGTCTCCTTAAAAGGGGTCCGGGCCTTTAGTGTGCACGCACAATGCATCTGGAACAGTCTACTCCTTGAGCTAAACTGTCACTAAAAATGCATTATTATTTTAGACTTGCTTTTAACTGCGCCTGAGGTTTTAGGGGTCTGAGAAGGTGGTCCCATCTGTGTTGTTTTATTTTTTTTACACTGTCTTGTTACTCTGTTTTTTGACAGTCAGTATTGGTGTTATAACACCTTTTTTTTCGATCATAATTTTCTCTTTTTTGTAAATAATATTACTTACCTACAAGTTATAGATAAATAGCATACTCATCTGGAATCATGACACAGGCAGGCAGGCAGGTAGACAGACAGACAGACAGACAGACAGACAGAAAAAGGCAAAGAAAACTCAACACAACCTACAAGAAGAGTTCTCTGTCATCGGGACATTCAAGTACACCTGCTTGTGTGTTGTGGCCTGTAATTTAGTTTTAAACAGTGGGGCTAATCAGCTGTAATTGGGCTACATGTCATGACATATTTTTCAGAAATCTGCTTGAATAAAGAATAGCCCACTGATTGTGAAAGAGTATTTCCACCATGCCACACTTAATTAATGATCAGCATTTCTGACTTTTCCTGGCAAATACGCAAGTTGTGTGTTACTTTACGAACTTACTGCACTGGTGAAGTATGCTGAGGTTCACTTGATCGGCAGCATCCTTGTTCAACAGTGTGTCTGATGACAGCGCTCTTTGAAAAATTTACTTCGCTGAAGGAAGAATTTCTCTCACAAGCTGCAGACATATTTTGGTCTCGGGGTCTTTTGAGGCCACCATCTTTAATGTTACACTGACAACACATAAAAACGGAGGAGGGCTGCACACTGTATATGCTCCAAAGTTTACTACATAGACCAGAACAAGGCAATGTTTCAACCACCGACACTACACACAGCCCAAACACTACACACACACCCCAATACTACACACACACACAATGGTACTAAATAGAATACATTTACGGCACAAGTCTGAAACAAGTCTGTGCATTTAGCAGATCAGAATTTTCTTTACTCTAAGTTGTCCTGAGGGTAGACATGTTTGTGATTGGGTTTAATCTAACAACCAATCGCAAGAGATGAGAGAATTGCAGAGGCGGGGCCACTATTTTCAATGCCAACTATGTGCCAATATAGAGTATGCTTCATTTGTGCTTCTTGAAAATCCCCGTCCTGCCCAGCCAAGAGGTATTGGTTATTATTAAACTAATCATTAACCAGAAACTACAGTAATGGCAATATACAGCTTCCATTGAAAGACGTGGATTGTTTTTTGCCTGGGGCCCCAACAGACTCTAAAATCACCTCTGCTGATCAGGTATTAGCCCTGCTGCAGCACCTGCGATCCTGTGACCCTGTCAGACAGGAAGTATGATAAGACGCTGGGGGGCAGAAACAATGGCAGAGTACATGCTCTGTAATTAAGCCATTCCAATAAACCACTCCACAACATCTGGGCCATTTCTGATTTAGATTGACTAACATGACAACATGTATGTCTATGTTGGTTATAATTAAATCAGTCTTAAAATAAGCTCTGTCTGCTTTCTAGGTTTATTGATACTATGTGAGAGACTGTGCTATGGCCCCAGTTGAGGACTAAACAGGGAAACTATGCCACATGTTAGCAGTAACTAGAGTGCCTTTTGGGCATTGCAACTGTAACAGAGTGAATAAAACATTCTGGAGTTGTGTTACTGTAAATCCTGCATAAATGAGACTTTTATTTTATATATGTAATGTACAGTTTTGCATCGTGGGATTCCTGCAGCAGGAAGAACTTTACATGCTGCAGCTAGGTTGTGTTATCGTGGGTGCCCGAAAAAAAATTAAAAGTTATATTTGCACTATTGTAGGTATGCCCTATATTTTCTTATTTAAGCGTAAGGTATAAGGTCACCTATAAATCGCCATCGTGTGATGTTTTACGCTGTAGACATAAGGACCAGTAACACAACCCTTATTTGACACTCTTCATAATCCCGTGTTTTCCCCATGAACCCAAATCCTGTTCATTGCTTACATTCGCAGCCACCCCTGACGCCCTTCGCAGTCATGGCTGCAGGATCTGTGGGGCATGAGTAGTCGGCCACATAGAACCTACACTCTTGTCAAATTGTAAAGGGATATGGCGCCACCTAGTGTGCCGGTGAGGAGTTGTTCTGCTGGAAAAAAAAGCTATGCCAAAATTGAGGGGGAAATCGAATTTATTTAACCTATGATCTATGGACCGTTTTCCTGAAGAAACAGCACCTTTGCTGAATCACAAATTTAGATTTAGATTTAGAATTAGTCATCTGACCTAAGCTGCAGTAAAATATAGCAATTAAAAGATATAGTTAATTTCTTTTTTTTTGCGAATAACTGATACGATGTTACACTGCATGCTATGTGTTGCATTTATAACGATTCAGACCAGACAGAAAATTATACTGGAGAACCAATACCAATTATATTGGTCCGCCTTGTCATTGGACAAAATAGGTACACCGTCAGCTGACTACTGAAGTCATGTGATTTCAACAGGAAGAACTGCTGACTTCTTTCAAAACAGCAGTGTAGAACTTAGGTGTATGTTTTTAACATACACATTTGTGTCGACAAGGCTCGTCTGTAGCCGAGCTTTAACTTTCTAGCGAACCGGTGGTCTGCTTTACATAAATCATGGCTTGGACAAAATATCAGCTGTTCCTTGCAGCGTTGATGCTTACAACTGGGTCCCTTAACACATTGTCCGCAAAGTAAGTATGTTTTGGCTAGTGGTCGACTTTCATTGTTTGTTGTCCCCTGAATTGTCATGCAACCTTTACGGGGTGTCGGATATTTTAAGTAAATGTAGGCTACATGTGTGATTCAAATGGTATGCAGTGCACCTACAATTTGTAACGTTAATGGTCAGTTGTCTTTGTTGTAAAACATGGCAATGACACATCTGAAAATGAAACGATTCCTTTTGGATCATTGTATTGTATTGGCTAAAGGCTATGTAAAGAATGAATATCATGGTAGCCAATTAGTTTATTTAGTTAATTGTTGTAAAAGACGCACAGATATCTGGATCGATCGGACCTCGTGATATTGGAGACGCACGCTCATGCGGTGTTAGTGCTACGTCATGAGATGTAGATAGATTGTGCATATTCAGCGAATTTTAACACAAATCTCACGCGACAGTTGGTACACCATGGTACAAACAGTTTCAGAAAGTCAGCATGGACACTAACTAACATGGACATAGTCACATCAATCAAAGTGCATATTACTGTGTCCTTAACTAGCCATCTCGCAGCAATATCCACCCCCACTTTTGGTGATCACTTTCTAATAAATACCTAGCCTTACCTTTCATTTCTTCTTCTGGAGCTGATATGGGACAGGAACTAAGTGACCTTCACGCACAGAGTTTGAACCAGAGTTTGCAAATGCCTCATCCAGAACATGAGTGTCAGTTTAAAAATGCAAAATGCCTAATTTAATTTTTGAATCTGGTAGTCCTGTGTCTGGCCTTTAAAATCATTTTATGCTTATCGGCCATGTTGGATCTGTAAAGACTTAAAAAAAAAACAGACCTATTCATTGAAACAGCTGTGATTGGCATTTGATCTACTTTGCACTTGTAATCAAGTGTAGTCAAGGATTTTTCTTTTCTTACATGCATATGGATCTATTAGGCTGTACCAGTGCTTAGAAAGATGATGCTTCATTCATGCTAACATTAGATGCTCAAATAAAGTCATCTGTTAACAGGCTGAATTATAGACTAACTCTTTTCCTTGTGCTGTCAGAAGATCTGTCCTGGAGCTGTCTTTGACAAACATGACACCAGAATTAAATGTGCTCACATCATGCACCTAGTATCAGTTACATATCATAGCCACGGTTCTCTCTCGCGCTCTCTCTCTCGCACTCTCTCTCTCTCCCTCCCCCTCTCCCTCCCTCCTTCTTTCCCTCCCTCCCTCTCTGCTTAAGCAGTCAAAATTGCTATCCAAAGAGTTCAAACAGTAGTTTTAGACGCAAGAGGTCTGTCAGTTGGATTTTGGCATTGTGTGGTTAACCATTAACATGATGGTCATACTCCTCCACATAATGTGACTGTAAAAGTCAGCTGATGGAGAATATCACAGACGGACCCTTAGCCGCCCTGAACATGTGAACTGCTTGGCTTGTGACATATCCTAAGGGTTACATTTTTGCTGTCCTGTGATTGCTCACATCCATATCACTTCATCTCCTGACCAGGGTCTACAACCACTCAGCAACTTTAACTTCCTTTGTCTCGGAGAAGTTCCTAATACTGACAGTTTACAAATGACAGTTTAGGTTCAGAGGATGTGAAACCAACATTGGTGTCCATTAGCCTCTGGTCCTAAATATAGACCATGTGAGAGGTGATGGAGTACAGCATAGATGAAATAAATAAGCCAAATTCCATGTTATGCGTATGACAGAACATGAGAAAATATAATATTATTATTCAATATGCTGGACAAATGTTCCATGTAAGTTCTGTAGCCACAAGAAGCAAATGTCCAAATGTTATGTGATCATTTACTTCATACAAATACTATGGTCTTTTCTTATTTTTTGGTGTTATGGATGTGACAAAAAATCCACATTCTATGGATATGCCTATATATAAACTCACTTTGCTGTTTGCCACTTTTGTAATGGAGGGTAGGCTTGTGTTCACCTCACTTGGTTTCACTGTGTAATGTACCTGTTTAGGTTGCAGGCTTACTTACTCCAGTGTCTGATTTGTCCACTGGATGTGTACTTTACAATGGTGGCAAGCTGACACTGGTCAACTCTATTATACTCAGCACGGCTCTGCTACCTTAGTGTTCCAAGCCATGCTGAGATATCAGGTTTAGTCACAGGGAGCAGAAGGTGCATTACACAGCAGGGATGTGCAAAACAATCTACAGCCCTTTGCCTTCAATTAGATAAGGCCTTTATATCGCTCAGATGATTGCTCTCGGATGATTTTAATGGAATGGTTGACAAACTGCACAACGCAAGTCACATGCATTGCTAAGTTTGGGTTTGGGTTTCTGAATAGATTAGAAACACTGTATTATGGAATGAATTGAAGCTATGCACGTTCTTCACGGCTGTATCACTCTCTTTTATAGATGGGCTGATATGTTCACTGCTCCAGGATGCCATGATGTTGCAGACCACGCCTTTTCACATCCGTTCCTACAGGTAATCCATCTTACCAGATAGTACAGATCACTGTTTTGTTCAGGCTGACTTTTCCCATATATTCCAATTTCCAAAATGATGATGACACCATCATTTGCATCATGGGCAGTGGTGGCCTAGCAGTTAAGGTATCGGACCTGTGACCGCAGGATTGCAGGTTTGAATCCCGGGTCGCCAGTCGCGCCACTGAGGTACCCTGAGCATGGTACCGTCCCCACGCACTGCTCCCCGGACGCCGTTGTAAGGCTGCCCCCTCCTTACGTGTGTGATGGGTTAAATGCAGAGGTGAATTTCGTTGTGTGCACTGTGTGCTGTGCCGTGTGATCACAATGGCAAAAATGGGACTTTCATCAGATGATGTCTGTGTTGATGTCCATGTGTTTTTGAAACTTCAGATGCACATTCCCCTAGTCACGGGCAATTAGATAGTGAGCTTGCGAGCATGTGTCTCTTTTCTCTTAGTTTTTTTTTTTTTTTTAAGAGAGATACCTAAGAAAAACTAAACAAACCAAACATTTGATATTTTCAATACCACTGAACACTATCAGACAGAAAATACTCTTACTTTTTGATGATGGTGTGTGTCTGTCTGTGTAGGTGTGTGTTGTTCAGAGGGGTACAGTGTGCCCTTCCAAGTGAAAGAAACCTGAGTTATACATTTATGTAGCCAGGCGTGGTAGCCAGAGAAGTAAATGATCTGATAATTTTATTTGCATATTAGTATTATGTGTAGCGAGAACCAGGAAACCAACAGTAAGTGACACCAGTTTTGTAATATCCTGATCTCCTTTGGAGTTACTAAAGTTGGTCTTTGTTACCTCAATAACTGCGGATAAAGGCAATGTTTACCTAGTTAGAACATGTTGCACACACATACACACATACTCTCACACACTGTCTTCGCTCCAAGCTGTCTTTCTGTCCTTTTTTCCTCTTACCCTAAGTCAAACACCTCTCATCCCTCTCTCTTTGTGAACACACACACACACACCCTTCTCATCTGATTCCTGCTGTTTCTCTGTGTGCAGGCTGTATGTATGTTCCTGGGGGAGTTTGCTTGTCTGTTTGTGTTCCACCTGCTGCTGTGTCGTGACCGGCGGTCTCCAGAGCCCACCATGGACCCAGGCCAGAGCTTCAACCCGCTACTCTTCCTGCCCCCAGCCCTCTGCGACATGATGGGGACCTCCCTCATGTATGTGGGTAAGTAAGGCAGTTGGAGTAAGCCTGTTTTTTTTTTACAAGGGTCAACTGTGGTCTAGTGGTTAGGGAGTTGGTCTTGGGATTGGAGAGTCGCAGGTTTGAATCCCTCCCTACCCGTGGCTGAAATGCCTTTTGAGAAAGGCATCTGACCCCACACTGCTCCAGGGACTGTAACTGAGACCCTGTAAATAACTGTAAGTCGCTCTGGATAACAGTGTCAGCTAATTGTAATGTATAATGTACAAAACACACACACGCAAACACGCAAGCATACACACACAGTAAGAAAAGCAAAAGTCCAGTCAGATGTCTGTCAGGAGTAGTCATGCATGCCTGTGTTTTTGAAAAGCCTCTCCTATTGTGGCAATGCCTGAATGGGTGCACAAGGGTGTCTGTATGGTTAGCCAAGTCTTACGTTTGGAGTGTTATTTGTTACAAGGCATGGAAACATCACACAGGAGATGGAAGGGCACTTACGTACACAATATCCAGCCAGCAGAGTCTAGAAAGAGGGATGGGTGGTAGAAAGATGACTGAGACAGTTGTTGGTGTCAGTTTATTATTCAAATGTCTCTTCTGGCAGGCGAAAGCACACGTCATGTGCAGAAGTCTCAAAAGCATTTATTTCAATGTCTATTTCATAATTACAACTTTGATGATAACATGAAGTATTTGTGTGAAAGCTGCACTGTGTGACAGCACACGCATAGCAGCCCAAACAGCCATGTTTACAGCATGTAATGTAGCCTGGTAAACCATTTTTGGTAAAACACCTTTCATTTTGTACAGAGGGCCAGGTGCGGAAGCCATGAGAAACAATTTCTTCCTGGAGGTGTGGACTCTGCTGAAGTTTAAAACAAGAGGCTCTGCCTTTACCCAGTCGCTAACTTGTGGTCGTCACGTATGCAATTAGCCTACCTATGCACTACAACTCAAATGTAGCACACAAAGTCAACGTCATGGCTCATGAACACACGCTCTTGTAGCTGATTGGCTAGGAGTTGCTCGGTCCTCTTACATGAATTTCAACGGCCTCGACTCCAGACCGTCTGTACAAAATGAAATGAAGTACGAGGGGTGGGTTTACCAGGCTAGTGTACATATATTGGCCTTTGATGCAGTGGACTCTCAATGGTTAAATTTGATCACACTTGCCTGCTTATCATTTCTCTCCCCCTTTCTCTCTATCCTTCTCCTTGTCCTTCCGCCTGTGTTCCTATTCATTCCGACTTTCCTACCACTTTCCCTCTTTTATTTGGCTCTACCTCTCTATTTTCTCTCTCTCTCTCTCTCTCTCTCTCTCTCTCTCTCTCTCTCTCTCTCTCTCTCTCTCTCTCTCTCTCTCTCTCTCTCTCTCTCTCTCTCTCTCTCTCTCTCTCTCTCTCTCTCTCTCTCTCTCTCTCTCTCTCTCTCTCTCTCTCCCGCCAGCTTTGAACATGACCAGTGCCAGCAGTTTCCAGATGCTGCGTGGTGCCGTAATCATTTTCACCGGGCTGCTGTCCGTGGCGTTCCTGGGTCGCAAGCTGCAGCCCAGCCAATGGATCGGCATCCTGGTCACCATCCTGGGCCTGGTCATCGTCGGCCTGGCCGACTTCCTCAGCGGGAACCACGAGGACCACAAGCTCAGTGAGGTTATCACAGGTAAGCGTGCATGCCTCACCCAGAACTTTAACCTCTGCTTGAACTGTTAACTCTCATTTTGGTGAGGGGGGCATAAACTGTCATAGAGCTGAGAGATCTGGGTTTGGTTCTGTGGATGATTCTGTGGATGATTCTGCGGATGAATGCAGATCTGACCTTTGCCCCTTGACCTCTGCAGGTGACTTGTTGATCATCATGGCCCAGATCATCGTTGCTGTGCAGATGGTGCTGGAGGAGAAGTTTGTCTACAAGCACAACGTTCACCCTCTCAAAGCTGTGGGCACAGAAGGTATGTTTTAACAAGGATACACTGGAGAAAACCGTGTACAGTTTCCACATGTTTACCATAGGTTTCTTTAATTAATTCATTTCCAGGGGTGTACTTATCATTGCTTTTCAAGCTTCAAATAGCCCCAGGGGGCTATTGAAGATACTTGCTGATATGAGCTGTCCTTGTTTTAGATACTTGATAGTCGATGATTCAGCATCCATTACATAATGTTACATTACATTACACTTGGCAGATGCTTTTATCCAAAGCGACTTACAAAATGAGGACATAACAAGCTAACACAGGTGTAGAGAATCACAGAGTAAACAGACTACACACATACACACAAGGAGATACATGTGCCTTAGCTAAGTTTCCCAGGGTGGGGATACTTCAGACACACACACACCCCCTACACACACAGACTCATACAAGCACGAGGCACCTAGGTAAAGAGTTGGTTAGTAGAGATTACTTTTGTTAGGAAGGGAAGCAGTCTCCAAAAAGAAGGGTTTTCACAAGCTTTTTGAAGGTCGAGAGGGGTGTAGCTGCTCTTGTAGTGACTGGTAGGCTGTTCCACCACTGAGGGACAACGACAGAGAAAAGTTTAGAGTGATGCTGCCTCGTGTGAGGAGAGGGTACGGCCAGGCGGTTCGAATTAGAGGATCGCAACGCTCTGGACGGGATGTAAGCCTTTAGTATGACCTTAAGGTAAGCAGGGCCAGCATCCAGTCTGAATTTAATACCAAGGTGTTGAGTGGTGTGTCATCTCTGCTTTTTACAATGTGTACCAACTACAGTCATGCGGAGCTATGTGTGCAGTGTTTCACCTAGGATTTTGTTGTAGTAGCAATGCTATCAGTCGAGAAATGTTGTTAACCCAACATACACTACAGTAGGGTGGGTCTGGGGGCACGTTTTGAAAATAACCCCATAGATGGTGACTTTTGGCAACAGAGTTAAGAAATGACAGGCATTACTTACATTCTTACATTTTTGCTAATCAGCAACTGGTGCACCACTGCTAAAAGCATACAGGGAAACTTTCTGTGTGTGTGTGTGTGTGTGTGTGTGTGTGTGTGTGTGTGTGTGTGTGTGTGTGTGTGTGTGTGTGTGTGTGTGTGTGTGTGTGTTTGTGTGTGTGTGTGTGTGTGTGTGTGTGTGTGTGTTGAAATATTGAAATATATGTCCTGTACATGTGGCAGAATTGACAGTAAAGCCGGCTTTGACTATAACTTTCACGTTGAAATCCTCATTGCGTCTCCCCTCATTTTCTCTCTCTCTCTCTCTCTCTCTCTCTCTCTCTCTCTCTCTCTCTCTCTCTCTCTCTCTCTCTCTCTCTCTCTCTCTCTCTCTCTCTCTCTCTCTCACACTCACTCTCTCTCTCTCTCTCTCTCTCTCTCTCTCTCTCTCTCTCTCTCTCCCCCTCCCTGCCTCCCTCTCTCTGTCTCTCTCAGGCCTGTTTGGCTTCTTCATCCTGTCCTTCCTGCTGATCCCCATGTACTTCATCCCGGTGGGCAGCTTTGGCCAGAACCCGCGCCAGGTCCTGGAGGACGCGTTGGACGCCTTCTGCCAGATCGGCCGGCAGCCGCTCATCCTGGTGGCCCTCTTCGGCAACACGTTCAGCATCGCCTTCTTCAACTTCGCCGGCATGAGCGTCACCAAGGAGATCAGCGCCACCACGCGCATGGTGCTGGACAGCCTGCGGACGGTGGTCATCTGGGCCGTGAGCCTGGCGCTGGGCTGGGAGACCTTCATCGGCCTGCAGGTGCTGGGCTTCATAGTGCTGCTGCTGGGCACGTCGCTCTACAACGGACTCCATCGCCCCCTGCTGGCCAGGATGCCGTGCTGCGCGCACCTGGTTGGACAGCAGCAGGAGGAGGAGGGGAGTGACAGGGAGAGGGAGCCACTGGTGCAGGGAGCAGGGGAGAGCTAACGGCTCACAGCTAATGGGGGGGGGGGGGGGGGGGGTGTTGAAAAAAGGGAAGTGAATCAAACAGCTCTGGAGGTACTGCAAGCTTGAGTGGCGTACGGACACACATATGTAAACACACACACACACACACACACACTCACACACACACATAAAGGCACGTAAAGATGCACTATCCACAAATAGATGATGTATGGTGTGTGAACACACACACACACATTGTCATGTGTTTTTTTTTTTTAACGATTTTTTTGCCGCTGCCTAAGGAGCTTCAAAAGAAGAACATATTTTTTTGCTGTTCTTGTATGACATGACACATAAAGGGATGGGCCTAATGGGGAATAACTGATGTAATTTAAAAATAAAATAATACATGAACATTTGTATAAATCCACTAAACAGGAAGGATGTCCTCTTTGTTTGTTGAAATGTACATTTTAATAATGCTGACCTTAATAAGATGTATTATCATGTCTTTATGCCAAGAAGTAATGTTTGGGTTTTTTGTGTTGTTAAATTTTTTGTTTGTTTGTTTTTCAAGTGATTACATCAGATAGTTTTTTACATTTTAGAAGCACGACCTTTTACCAAAGGTTTGTAATGCATGACAATGCTCTTAGGGCTGCGAGGATGACAAGGCATTCTTGTTTACTTGTTTTTAAGTCTTTGTTGGGAGTAGCCCCTTACACATTATCTTGTTTTTGCCAAACTCCTGAGTTTTATACGGCACGGTGTCTAGGACATACAGGCGGAGGAAAAAGTTTGTACACCATTTGGAATTTCTTACATTACTTCCTAAATTGCTCATATAATATGGTCTGATCTCTCCAACAACCTCAAGAATTAACAAACAGTGTCTGCTTGAACTAAAACCACTCAAACAATTACATGTTATCATATTTTTATTGGCCATAAGATGGAAATATTGACAGGATAGGGAGGCATAAATAAGTACACCCTCAGCTAAGGCTCCTCCAAGAGCTAATTAGACTAATTAGATGATTAGACAATTTGACTCAGGTGTGAGCCAACATGAAGTCCAATCACTGAGGTGTGTTGTAAGCAACCCACCCCACTGGAAAACCAGTTAAAAGGTGTGCTTTGATGAGAGGCATGTTCTGTGCATCATGCCTCGCACAAAGGAGCTGTCTGAAGACTTAAGACAGAAAGTAATTGATCTGTATAAAGCTAAAAGTTACAAAACAACCTCTAAGACCCTTGGCATTCATGTGTCTACAGTTAGAAAAACTGTGTGTAAATGGAGACAGTTTGGAACGGTTGTTACTCTGCCAAGAAGTGGCCGCCCTGTGAAGATTACTCCTGTGAAGAGTTTCTGCTGAATACTTGAAGAAATCACTGAAACATGCAAACATCTCTGTTGACACGTCTACTATAAGAAAGACACTGAACAAGAATGGGATTCATGGGAGAAGGCCACGGAGGAAGCCATTGCTGTCCAAAAAGAACATTTCTGCTTGTTTAGAGTTTGCGAAAAAGCATTTGGATGCTTCCCAGTGCCACTGGAAAAACGTTGTGGACTGATGAAACCAAAATTGAATTGTTTGGGGGGAAGACACAACATCATGTCTGGAGGAAAGCTGGTAGAGCACACCATCATCAAAACCTCATCCCCACCGAAGTATGGAGGTGGTAGCATCATGGTGTGGGGTTGCTTTGCTGCTTCTGGGCCTGGACAACTGGCTATAGTCAATGGGAAAATGAATTCTCAAGTATATCAAGATATTTTGCAGAGAAACCTTAGGCAATCTGTCAAAAAGCTGAAACTCAAAAGAGGATGGATCCTGCAACAGGACAACGACCCTAAACACAGAAGCAGGTCGACATTAGAATGGTTTCAGAAGAACAAAATACACGTTTTGAAATGGCCCAGTCAAAGCCCCGACCTAAACCCAATTGAGATGCTGTGGCATGACCTCAAGAAAGCCATCCATTCCAGGCATCCCAGGAATCTTGCTGAGTTGCAACAGTTTTGCAAAGAGGAATGGTGCAGGATTTCTCCTGATCGTTGTGCCCGTCTAATCTGCAACTACAGGAAGCGTCTGGTGGACGTTATTGCAGCCAGAGGAGGGTCAACCAGCTACTGAATAATAGGGTGTACTTATTTATGCCTCCCTATCCTGTCAATATTTCCATCTTATGGCCAATAAAAATATGATGACATGTAATTGTTTTAGTCCAAGCAGACACTGTTTTGTTCGTTCTTGAGGTTGTTGGAGAGATCAGACCATATTTTATGACCAATTTAAGCAGGAATGTAACGATTTCCAAAGGGCGTACCAATATTTTCCTCTGACTGTACATGTAATGGATTCTCTATTTCGACGGTGATGATGTCTGGTTGATGTCTCTGTACTATTCTGTGACAGTTCCCACAGGCATTATTGGTGTAAGATGTGAGCGGATGCTAGAACAGTCAGAGCACTTTTACTGGCACTCGTGGTCGCATCCCTCTTCTGCCAGCCAGTTTGGCCCATTAAAGGTCATTGCATTGGCAGTTGTTATTTCATTTTGGTTCCAAACAATGAAAGCATTCTCTCTCTTTCTTTTCCTCTCTATATCTTTCTTACACTCTCTTTCTGTTTCCTTTTTTTTTATGTCTGTATGTATGTGTGCACGTGTGTATGTGTGACTGCCTGAATGTTAGTGAGAGAGTGATGGATACAAAAACCTCAAATCATACTCCTGTTCCAGAGGTAGGTTTAGTGAAGTAAACATCTACGAAGTTAGCCTTTTTGGAGAGCTCAACAGAGTCCAAACTACAGCAGTATTGTCTCCTCACTCACAAAGTACATCAGTAAAATATGTATAATATGTAAAAGTGTATAACTATAGTGTGAATAATAGTGTCTGAGCTGCGGTTTATCTACCATTAGTGTTGTATGAAAACCTTAATTTAGATTGTGATTGTGTGATGTTTACATTTTTGTGGGAAACACAATACTTTGCCATATTGAAAGCACAGTGGTCCATACATCACATTGTGTTTTAAGATGGTTATAGGCGTTTTCATTAATACATCATGGATTTACACAGCCCTCCAATACACATGCACATTCATTCTTGGCCTAGTTGTTGTAGCCTACATCGCACTGATGTTGCACGAACCATGCATTTTTGAAAGTAATGAACTTGGCTTGAATTTTACAGAACTAAATAGATTAAAATTGGAATAATAATTGTAATCTTTATGTATTCATCAAGTGGGTACATCTCAAAACTACAGTGTTCAAAGGATTATCTAGTAAATATCTTCCTTGGCACTATTCCTCTGCTGTCTCTAGGTGTTAAGTATGTGTTACAATGGTATACCATTGTACCATACAAACTTACCAACAATGGCACCATTTTCACACTTCCATTTTCTGTCACTAGATGGCAATTTTGCGTAATTTATCCAACATCAGTATCACCCACTGTCCTGTGCACTGTCCTGCGCCACTGGCCTACTATCCTGTGCACTGTCCTGTGCCACTCGTACTGTCTTTTGATACTTGCTACGTCTCCAGCTGTCTTGTGCGACGCAGTTACTGTAACTGTACTATACTGTAACTGTACTATACTGGTGCTCACTCACTGTCCTGTGTACTGTCCGATTTGTCACTGACCCATGTTATGTGCTGTCCAGTGTGACTTGCCACTGTCCCATGAGTTAGGTTCAGGGTTAGGTGTGTATTAAATGTAACAGCGGTGTGGGACAGTGCACAGGACAATAGATTAGTGATGTGGGACAGTGCACAGGACAGTAGATTAGTTGTGTGGTGCAGTGATTAGTGGTGTGGGACAGTGCACAGGACAGTAGTGGTGCGGGAAAGTACAAGTGGCAGGACAGTAGATTAGTGGTGCGGGATAGTGCACAGGACAGTAGATTAGAGGTGCGGGATAGAGCACAGTAGATTAGTGGTCCGAGACAGTGCACAGGACAGTTGGTGAGCGGCACGAGCCACCAGCAACAGTACAGTACAGTTTTTGCTCCTTCTGCCCCTCTCTTCTGTTGCTGCAAAATTAAACATCAAAACACTGTGTGAAAATGTTATTATGCAGCTTTGGTGGAAAAGGGGCTTGAAAATCTTTATAATGACACAGACGCAAATATTTAAACTGCCCAAATACTTGCACGCTCACGGCAGAAACATTTTCACCCTATGGTGTCTGTTTTTTATAGGGACGATCGCCTTTCCGCGATTAAGCTATCAAAATAAAGGGGAAGAAGAAGTAAGGAAATAACTCGTGTTTCCTTAGACGTTTCCGTATTTGAAATGCCCCGCCACGCTAGAATGTTATTGGCAAATCGACAGCTCAGGCCTTCGTCTGTTTAACGCAACGACTTCCTATTGGTTGACTTATCTTCTCTCGTGTCGAGCACAATTTAGTACCTATCAGTTGACAGAGGCAGAAGTAGCCTCCTTCTTTACCGGGGCAGTACAGCCATCTGGGCCGAATCTGGGGTCTCCGCCTATTCTGCAAACTGTGGTGGAATCTATCAGAAGAGCTGTGGCTTGTCGGTGACTTGCGTTGGTGTTTTTCTTGTGCGTGGGGGATTACATGCAGTGAGGACTCTTTTCTTTTGTCGTTTTGCGCACAGCTGGAGCCGTCATTAGCCTATGTTGGAATGTATGACCTGAGATAACAGTGTGGAACACCCCGGGATCTGGCTACCAGGTCACCGCTGGCTACAACTGGATACTCTTAACATCACCTTCTGTCGGTGCCGTACCCTAACTTATTGGACTTCATCATGCCAGAACAAGTCTCCGTCCTGGAATTTATGGACATAACAAATGAGGATTATAAAGCTCCAACAACTTCTATTTTCACGACTCGAATGACACATTGTCGGAACACTGTGACCACTTTAGAGGAGGTTAGTTGGTTAATTGTATTGTGTGAAAGTTCTCTGATGTCCACGGTAATGTGCCATAGGTGCGGAGCAGTAGGGTGCGTCCTCGCTAGCAGGCATACAGCACTGTTGTGTCTTTAGCTGTCTTGAGCAATCGTGTTCTGGAATAGCTTGCAATCGGCTGCGACTACAGAGGAGAGTGAAAATACTTCCTTCTTGGGAAATTAATCAAAGCTCTTACCCCCAGTGTAAGAAACTTCGCACCTAAGTGAAAATCCTCGGATAAACCACTGATTGCTCAATTTACCTCATTATCTTTGCAGAACATGTTTATTTACCTGCGCAATTTATGAGTTTCTTGACAAATTCCCTCCTTTAAGTGTGTCAAACTTGGCGTTTGGCATGTGAAACTTTCATAGTGAAAGAACACTGCGAGTCTATACATGTCCTGAACGGCACTGAAATGGGTAGTTCAGTATTAGTCTACGCGTAGCCTATTCACCATATTCTAATGGTTGTTGCGAGTAAATCAACATATTCAACAAACTACATATTTAGTGCAGTATGTCTTAGAGTGAAAAAAAAATCGCCATCTCCCTATTCGCGCACAGAACACAAAATCTTTCACTCAGACGTGCTTGTTTCACTTTTGCAAAAAAACCAAACCTCAGTTAACGTGAGAACGATACTACTCTCAGCACTTACAGTCCAAAGTACAATTAAGCGTTTGTTAAACCCTAAGCCTTTGGCGAAACGTCTGTGTGTGTAAGATAGTGCTTATGTGTATTTATCAGGTGAACAGGGTTAGGGTGTTGTTGGTGACCATAGTGGTTGTTACTAGTAAATATTTTTTCCATGAGGATTATCTGTATATTTTCACTGTTTGTGTCCCCAGACATCAAACAAGCTATGAGGTTTGGCTCAAAAGTGTCCAAAGTAAAGTCGCTCAAGTGGCCACAAGAATCAGCTGACTTCAGACACCCTGCACATTCCTTGTCATGATTCACATTTTACAGCCCAGCTTGTTGTATTACAACATCAGCACAGATCATACACTATCTCTCCACTCGTTCTTCTCTTTCTATCTCTCTCTCCCATTCTCTCTCTTTCACAAGGAAGTTGCTTTATGACTTATGACAAACAAATGTGCTCATTAAAATGCAAAGCAGTAATGGATTTGGTTGCAGACTGGTCAGACAGCTAGGACACATCCACCTCATCCCAGGATAGACCAGTGATTAGCCCGTGGTTATTGTGAGCTCTCCAGCCCAACACACCCTCTGTGTAAACAGACAGACACAGTTCGGGTGTGTTGACATGGATGAGACAAACTGGAGGAGATGTGGCTCTGACTCTCGTGCTCAGACAGACAGACAGACAGACAGACAGACAGACAGACACATACAGACACACACACACACACACACACACACACACACACACACACACACACTTCATTAATTTTATTTATATCAGAAAGGCAAGCAAGGAACACGTTCCAAATATTTTGCGAAGAGCTGTGGACAAAATGACAAGTCTACAAGCTCTCTCTCCGTCTCTCTCTCTAATTCTGTCATTCACCCAGTCTGCTTCTGTGTGACGTATACAGCCACACGCAAATCTGCACAAATATACTTGGTGGACAGCAGTAACTCCTACTTGGAGTGGTATAGGCCTGCAATCTCTTTCAGCTCCCTGCTGAGGCCTGCCTTAGAAGATCTCTCTCTTCCCCTCTTTTCCTCTCTTTAATCTGAGCAGAACACAGGAATTGTGGGATAGCTCCTCAGGGGTCGGCAGATTTCCCAGCATGCTCTGTGGTGCTGCCTTAGTGATGGTCTGTTCCGTTCCTCCACTCTTGTCTCAGCTTGCCCCATTTCAGTGATTGTAGAGTTCCTGTGTCAACCTGTATGATTCTCTCTCTGTCTCTCTGTGTGTCTCCCTCTCTCTCACTTTCCCTCCTCTTTGTCTCTCTCTTTCTTCTGTTTGTGTCTGCACTGATCTGGTGCTTTGTCATTGCGTATCTCAACAATAATCATCAGATGGCTCATTATTTACCGTTAGAACTGTTCTGAAGTCTGTGTCAGTGTTATGGTAGCTCTCCCATCTCATATCACGACTGGAATGTGACCCTGGTCATCCCAAGTCCATTTGATTGGTTTGTCTTGGCTATCAGTCAGTTTGTCACGAAATCATTTAATCAGCCAGTGATGCAGTCAGTTAAGGCAATCAGTAGACAATTCTGAACAAACAGAAGGTAAGTGGGTGTGAAATTAGCCACAGAACTCAGTCAGACATACAATCAGAGTCTGACTGATGGTGACACAGAAATGCAGGAAAGAGGTAATCTTATGACAGACAGATGATGGATGACAGGGTATGAGGCCATCCATACATGATACATAAGCATCCTCAAGCTTAAACTTCCTCCTAATCTTTACATGTGTCTGAGGAAGATAAGATACAGTATACGTCATCAGGAGTAAGAGGTAATGTAGCCTAACTGATTTTTGAGGCTGTTGAACAGCTTTATTTGTTTTTGCAAATAAACCCACATTAGTGGTTACGTCTCATAGGACAGACAGAGCACATAGAGGAGGCTTCTAATCACAGCTGTGTTGTGTGTGCCGGAGTTGGGTGTGTGTTGGTGATTTCCACAGTCCCTCGTCACAGGAATATGAAATGGAAACTCTCCTACTGTTAGTTTGTTGTATGCACCTCTGCACGTTTTAAATAACGTGTTATGTTGTACAGGCCTGCAAGGATGCACATGCTTAACATATATACACTGTAAATTCATATGCGTTTTATTCTATGCAAGGTGTGTGAAAAAAGAGGTACTAAATTGTGTGAAAAAACATCATTAAGACACTGTAATGATTATAATAACATTTGCTTATGAATTGTACACCCCATTTGACAAAGAACTCCTGGAAACTGGCCATGTTTCTGTCCATATCCTCTGTGTAGTGAATGGGGTAGAACTGTGTGTGTGTGTGTGTGTGTGTGTGTGTGTGTGTGTGTGTGTGTGTGTGTGTGTGTGTGTGTGTGTGTGTGTGTGTGTGTGTGTGTGGGAAGTCACCGAGGACGCATCAGAGGCAACAACAGATGGGCTTTTCCCACGCAGCCGCTTCTACGGCAACCGAGCGAGCCCTCCGCCCTGCCTGGCCGTGTTTTGATAGCATACCTAGCGCGACAGCAGAGCGCCACGGATTCCAGCCAGCGCCAGTGACTTTACCCGGTCATGCCGCTGTCACGGTCGCCCAGATGCTGTGCCAGCCCCCCCTGTTGCTGTGGAAACTGTGAGGGGCAGGGCAGGGCAGGGAAGGGTGGGGTAGAGCTAGCAGGCCAATGCACAGTCCCCAGATACCCCAGCATTAGTTAGTATAGGGACAGCTTTCCCATGCAGTGAATCAGAACAGGGGAAGATTACAGAGTGTGTTTTGACAGACGGTGGGCGTATTGGGTGGGACTTACAACCCAGGGAACAGTTAGAGGGAGATGGAATGTTGTGCTTGTGCTTATGTGCATGACAAAGAGAGTGGGTGAGAAAATGGGTAGGCTATTTGCTCTTGGTTAGGCTTGCTCTACCACATACATGTTTTCATTCACTTATTATGAATACATTTCCAGAGGAGCAGTCACATTTCTGTGGCTACTCTACAGCATGCTGCATATGGTGGTCGTGACTTGTTGTTTTGTGTATTGCACACTGTATATGGTATATGACTAGTCAACTCATTTAAAAAAAAACAGGTTTTCAGGTTCAGGTGTTACAGGTTGTCCATATGTCTTATATACTACTGTGTTATTGCCTGCTGGTGGTGTTGGTACATGGGTATAGTCTATACTTATTAAATTTTTTTGTTTATGTAGCGTCAGTTGTCTAAACTTTTGTCATGTGTTAACAGTCATGTGATTATACCGCATCTTGATTCTATCTTTTTAAGTGCACCTGTGCCTCATTAGTTTTAGTAAGCCCTGAAGAAGGTCTTACGCGACCGAAATGCATTCGCTATCTGTCCCTGTGTATTAAAGGACTTTTATTAAACATTGGAGTGCCTCAGATTTTTTCCTTTTTATTTCAAGGAACATAAGCACTTGTAGTGCACCTGTCAAAATAACACTCTTGCCTGTTCGTGCTGCTTCACAGATTATTTCCGTTTTTGTGACTGTCATGGGAGTATATTAGTGTTAGCATGTTAGCCTCTCATATTAGCCTCTCACTTGCCTCCCTGTTAGCCTTTGTTGATAAGACGTGTTTGTGTTCTTTTGGTCTGCCTGTCACCTGCTAGGCTTTAGATGTGGACCGCGGTGTTCTGCATAAGATGAAGAAGTCAGTGAAATCCTTGAACACCTCAGGCCTGGGTAAGTGTCTCTGTATCACTCCTTACCACACACAGACCCACACACAGACACATACATATTAGGATGCTCGGTACTTTTCGGGCCTTGATATTATCCAATTTGATTAACCAGCCACTAAGTAATACATCTGGTCAGTGTGTCAGTATGTCAGCCAGCTTGCTTGTAAGAGGAACAGTCGATTTACATGAGCTGCTGTATTGTTTCATTAAAGTATAACCATAAATGGAAAACTATACTGTCCTAAACAAGTATAATTTCATGTTTTGTCGGTCAGAATTGGAGGCAGCGAAATAGAACGAAACACATATTGCATGAAAACATTCTTCAGTTGTTTTCTTCTTTGGAACAATAAGTAACCACGCAGTGCCTTGAAGGTCATTTAGACATTTATAAGTCACTGTTTAATTAGTCAGCCATTGTCACTTGACTCTTTTGTCATTTGTGGGAGGAATGCAGTGAACTAACAATACTATATTTGGTTGGTATAAATTTCATTATGTTTTGGTGAAATGTGGCAGATGTTTGTAAATTTATGTGGTTTTGAGTGCTATGGTGTGTGTCCCTTCTGCTTCCTACTGCACCTGGACTTACAATGATCAGTCAAATGTATCCTATCAGTTATGCCATTTGGCACAGAGCTGTACTTCTTACTTAGCCTGGTAAACCAGCCCCTCGTACTTCATTTCATTTTGTACACAGGGTCTAGAACGGAGGCCGTGAGAAACGATTTCTTCCTGGAGGTGTGGACTCTGCTGAAGTTTAAAACAATTGGCTCTACCTTTACCCAATCGCTAGCGTCTGGTCGTCACTAATGCAACTAGTATTGCATGCAATTCGTCTACCTACGCACTACAATACAAATGTAGCACACAAAGCCAACATCATGGTTCATGAACGCACCCTCTGTTCACTGATTGGCTAGGAGTTGCTCGGTCCTCTTACTGTACATGAACTTCAATGGCCTCCGGTCCAGACCCTCTGTACAAAATGAAATGAAGTACGAGGGGCGGGTTTACCAGGCTAAGACTTACTGCCAATTACAGCAGAATGGCACCATCCCATTTAGGTGTTCTTCCAGTGGTTTACTAGCTCTGCTTGCTGGTTGTGGCACAAATAATATGTTTTGGCTTTTTCTGGGAAAATTTCTTTTTTTTTTTTTTTTCAAAACATTTCAGATTATATAAAGAGTATTAAGGGATGGAAAAGAATGTAGAGGAGGGTAAGAGATGATAAAAAAGGCACAGACACAAAGTAAATCAAATAAATAAAGGACAGAGTAATATTAGAGTACGGAGGACAGAGAGTTGAGAGTACAGGAATAGACAAGGGTATGTAGAGAGAAAGAAAGGACAGAAGAGGAGAGAGAGAAGAGAGGAGGGGAATAGAAAAGGTTGAAAAAGACAGAGTGTAACACCACATTCCACTCATACTACAAACCTGCATGGGGACCTGTTAGGACAGGCCTCTATCCTCAGCTCTTTAAGTCTCTGCTGCTCTCATTGTCTAGTCAGGCAACTCTAATAATCACCCTAACTCTAGTAATCATCGTCAAGTCTAAATCTCTAACACCCCCTCACACACGCACAATTCTCTGTCTTTGTCTCTGTCTCCGTCTCTGTCTCTCTCTCTCTTTTTTTCCCCGTCTTCCGACTTACACGCTGTTCTTACTCCTTATCCTTGTCCGAGTTAAACGCCCCTCTTTAATCCCACTGTGGTCTGTCTCATTGTTTAGTCAGGTAACTCCACTAACCACCGACTCTTTCAGTTATCACCTTCAAGTCTAAATCTCTGCCCTCTAGTCTACCCCTGTCACACACACACCCATGCACACACACACCCACACCCACACACACACACACACACACACACACCCACACCCACACACACACACACACACACACACACACACACACACTTTCTTTTAGTCTTTCCACTATCACACTCTTCTTACTCTTCCTATATCCCAGTTAAACACCCCTTTTGAACCCCTCTATGGTCTCCCCGAAGCCCCAGAGGCCCTGTCATTCAAAACTAGCTTCAATTGCATATCAGCTCCAAGCCAGCTATTCACATTGTCATTCATTCAAGCAGTAACTGTATCCCTGTGCACCTAAAAAAAATCTATTGGAACTGGTGTGGTCAGTAGTCACTTCAAGTAGTCACTTCACTGTTATTACTGTGGGAGGAATCCTGTGTTATGTTGAGTTCAGCTGTTTTGTCGAGATGAGCTGCCCCAGCCAAAACACTACTATCCAACTAATCCTACTTCTAACCCTAACTCTAACCCTACCTTTTAACCCTAACCTTTCCTGACTGCACTTGCATAGTTCGACAGAACACCACCACCCGACGTTAAATAGAATCACTCTATAATGTAGACATAATGTTAACAAACAACTGGCTTCAGTAACTCTGACATGCTAAATAATAATTAATAGTGTACTGCTTTAATGAGTAAGCAGGTTGTTTTTTTCAGTTTGGTTTGTGTAATTGGTGGGAAATTACATAATGTTTCTGTACCCTGACGTTTTTTCTTGTTCAAAGTTTTATTGTTGACTTAGGAAATGCTCAAACTGAAAACAAAGGTTCCAAATTAAATGTGCCATAACTGTATGGAAGATTTCTGCCCCTGCTCAAAGCTGTTGCTTATCTTATGACTTTCACTGTCCTTGGACATTTTGGCTGAGCTTCAATTTTAGCTCCAGCCCTTGACGTGGTCTCCTTACTTTCTCCACAGCCAGGCCTTCTTGTGTTCCTGGTGGGTTAGTAGGTCACAGTCCCTTAAGCTTTGACCCTGAACAAGGTAGTGCCAGCAGCACTACAACACATTCCACAGATTAGCAAACCCTCTCGAGCATTACTTTAGTAGGATTTAGCGACTAGGACCTGTGTGTACTGTAGGTGGGCATGTTTATAGGTGGACTTTTGGTCATTGTGGTTAATGGTTTGGGAGCTTTGGCTGTTTGTACAAGCTCAGTCATGGCCTAGATCATGTAGATGCAAACAGATGGTCTGAATGAAGCAGAATTTCCCCTTGTTTTGTTAGAAATAAGGTAGTCATTGTGAACATTTTTCAAATTTTAGTTCTCTGTACGATTTGGAAAAGGACTGTTTTCTTCACTAACCAGTGTTCAACACAGGTTGTTCAGAGGGTCCGGCCTTGGTGCATTGAGAAATGAGAAATGACACAAAGTCGACGTCATCGCTCATAAACACTTCCTTTGTTGGCTGATTGGCTCGGATTCTCTTGGTCCAAAAACATTAATTTGTCAACAGCAGCAAGGCCAGACCCGCTGTACTAAATTAAATGAAGTACGAGGGGCTAGTTTACCAGGCTAGTGAAATGCGGTAGTGCCTTAAACCTGTTACACCAGATTGAAGGCTAGGATTTGACCTTCTAGTACTTCTAAGGGCTCATTTCCACCAAACACTCTGCATGTACAGCGCGTGCCCGTTTTCTGTCCGTATTCGTTTAGAATGCATGTTAATAGATTAGACCATTTCCACCGCACGCATGATCTGTCCCTACACAAACCTATTGTACACGGATACACGCTGTACACGCTCAAGTCGGTGGAAATGAGGCCTTAGGCTGTTATTTCCCCAGAAGCTCAAACATGCTGACCACACACAAGCATTGCTGAGCTGTCGCAGCTAATTGTGCTGTGTGATGACTAACACCCTTCACTGTAAAGGCCATTGGGTGTCTTGAAAAGCACTTTATAAATGCAATGTGTGTTCAAATGAGCTAAGTTGTAAGCTGGACTTCTTCTTGGAGCTTGAAGACATTTCACCTTTCATCCAAAAGGCTTCTTCAGTTCTTCAGAAGTCCAGTTGCTTACAACTTATCTCCTTTGACTACCATGACCTGGATAAATGAGAATCTACACAGACATCCCACAATGTGTTTTGTTGTAACAAAAATGGGGCAGCACATTGCTTCATCTTTCCTGTTGTGTATGTTGGCAATGTTATGTTTTCATTGTGTCCGGTCAGCGCATGTGGAGAACGAGGAGCAGTACATCCAGGCACTGGAGAAGTTTGGGGAGAACTGTGTGTACAGAGATGACCCCGAGGTGGGATCAGCCTTCCTCAAGTTCTCCGTGTTCACCAAAGAGCTCACTGCCCTCTTCAAAAACCTGGTATGGGGTTACTGCTGGCTGCAGCTCACTTCTGCTTTTTTCCTTGTTCTCATTTTCTCTCTCTCTCTCTGTCTCTCTCTCTCTCTCTCTCTCTCTCTCTCTCTCTCTCTCTCTCTCTCTCTCTCTCTCTCTCAGCCTATTTTGTGCTTGTTATGTCTATTTTGGCTTGTATCTAGATCTTGCCTCACCCACGTCTCTGGATCTCTCCCTGCCATCAAAGATGCAGGGAGTTTGTTGTTTTTGCATGCGATTAAAATGATCACCATGCAAGAATAATATGGAACAGAGTAGTTTGGAACCCCCTTATCACAGTGTGAATGTGCTATGTGGTTCAGCTTTGCCAGCTGACCATGCATTCTCTCTCTCTCTCTTTCTCTCTTTCTCTCTCTCTCTCTCTCTCTCTCTCTCTCTCTCTCTCTCTCTCTCTCTCTCTCTCTCCCTCTTTCTCTCTCAGTATACAACTATGATATTTAAGATGCTAGAGATGTACTGTAGATTACCCTATGCTTTGGTGAAGGGAATCAAGAAGAGTGTGTCCAGTGTAAATCAATCCTAAACCTATTGTGAAGTCAGATCAGAACTCTTTTCAGCACTTCATGCTGCCATGTTCTTGTCTCCCATTGTCTCTCTGATTCCCTGTTTGCAGCTGCAGAACATGAACAACATCATCACCTTCCCATTGGACAGTCTGCTCAAAGGAGATCTCAAAGGTGTTAAGGGGGTATGTGGCCAAGCTGTATCCCTTTTCCCCTCATTTTCACATTATATACAGCAAACAGTCCAGTTCAAATCCATGTTATGTGTAAATAACACATGTTTTATATAAATGTATACTATTTATTACTGTTATTTGTTACATACACTGTGCAGGCAGCATTTTAGCAGTTTTCCATGGTGTCATATTTGTATAAACTTTTGATTACATGATGTATTTATGGTCTCTTGTTATATGTCGTTTACACAGGACTTAAAAAAGCCTTTTGATAAAGCCTGGAAGGACTACGATACCAAACTGTAAGATAGTCCTCTTAATGTGTCTTTTTGCCTTTTACAATGAGCACTCAAAAAAGCACATGGGATGTCAGGTTTAACATGGCGGTGAATGTGGTCTAGACTTAAGTTTCAGTTCGGTGTTTAGTGTGAGGGCTAAGCTTACTACAGCATTTCACACTCGGCATAAGCTAGTCCGCAGTGTGAAGTTTGGTATCATTGCAAATGAGTAAATATCAGATAAAGCCTTTATGTATTTCAGTAGGAAGCACATGTTGCAAGTTAAATGGCTACTGTATATCTTTGGAACGTTATATCCTATGCCGTATCCTATTTGCAGTTATAATAACTGCAAATAGTTGCTAATGTGATGCTAATGGTAATATTAGAACTGTCAGTGCAGTAGTGGGGCAAACTACAATGAGCTTTCGTCAGCTAGCAAAAGGTTATGTCAACTGGAAAAGACTCACACACACACACACATGCATACACACACACACACACACACACACACACACACATGCATACACACACACACACACTCTTACTTATCCCCTCTCGGATCACAGTGGCACCATTAAAAGTCCTCAGTTATCAGGTAGAAGGCCAGACCTTGTGTAAACATTCACTGTGACCATCAGCGGGGTTTAAATGAGGGCTTTGTTTCGGTTTGTTACTTCCCTCTTTCCTGAGGACTATGGGGGGGGGGGGGGGGGGGTTGGTAGCTGGTTAAGCGTGGCAGCTTCACAGTTTAAGCCTCTGACAGGGTGCTGGGGGAATGTGGGACAGCATAGCCTGTGATTACTTCAAATGTTAGCAGTCTGCTATGTGTCTGTGTCTGTGTTTTGGTGACTCATGTTGAGCTGTAAATGCTTCAAAAGATGAACTTTTGCACACCTCCGGCAAACAGGTGCATTGGAGTTCAACTCAGTGGCTCATGGTCTTCAACAGTAAAAAATATAAAACTCCAGAACTCTCCCCATTCAGCAAGAGATATTTTATTCAAAACGTTTTGGTCAATGGACCTTTAGCAGCTTATTACATAAATTGCTTGCTAAATGAGGAATGTGCGGTAGTTTACATATTTACTGAGTTGTAAATGCTCACATAGAAAAACTGATAGAATACATGCGGTGCTGTGGAGCATGACTGAAAAGGGGCTCCTCACTTGAAACATTGTTTTTTTGTGCATTAGTTGAATTTCAAAATTTATGGCTTGCAACTCTTTGACACCCCACACAGCACCAAGATTGAGAAGGAGAAGCGTGAGCATGCGAAGCAGCACGGGATGATCCGCACGGAGTTCAGCGGAGGAGAGATCGCCGAGGAGATGGAGAAGGAGAGACGTCTTTTCCAGTTGCATATGTGTGAGGTACTAAAACCACCTGCAGTACAACCTCCAGCCACCAGGGGCAGTCTTACCCTGCTATTTGGTTTCCCTGCTAAAATTTTGTATTAGTAAACTTTAACAGGTTGAGAGTGAGACTATCGGCACCCTTGTCAAAAAATAAAAGTTTAACCACTGGACAGACTATGGTATAGATAGACCAAAAATCCTCTCGTCTGAACATGTAAATTAAGGACCACCTTAAAAATGAGATGCTTTATCTCAAGCAGTTTATCCTAAGAAAGACATTGAAATGTAGCCAAACTGATTCTTTCTATTAAGCAGGAAGGTTAGGTTGCGGTATACATGCCACATCACTTTATCTGCCTCCTAGCAATTGATTGAGCAATCGACTTCCTTCCTTTATATGCCAGTATCTTCTCAAAGCCAATGAGATCAAGGTCAAGAAAGGTGTGGATCTAATCCAGAACCTCATCAAGTATTTCCATGCTCAGTGCAAGTAAGTTCAGATGTTTCTTTTTACCCTGTTAAATGTGGTTTATGTAGGCTGTGGCTGAGTAAATACATATTAATAATGTATACTTTTTCACTGTCCTTTACCAGTGTAATTCACACTGACTCATATTCATATTGAAGTCATATTTCCATTTACTTGATGTTCCAGCTTCTTCCAGGATGGGCTAAAGGTGGTGGAGAACCTGAAGCCTGCCATGGAGAAGCTGTCCACTGATCTTGCAGCAGTAAGTTTTGTGTCATCTCATTGGCTGTTGCTGAAAAAAACACAAACGTTGTTCCTATGGAATGTGGTGGAATAGATTTGGAATGTTTCTTTTGAATGCATGGGTTTCCATGTAAGAGAGGATGAATGAAGGCATGGAAAGATGCTACTACAGTAATGGCGTCAGCAAAGAATGGACCTGTGTTAGTTGCTGTTCTGTATGAGTTTGCATCTGAACTCAGAATCACAGTATGTTCTACCAAAAAGACTCGATAGCAAGATAAGGTTTCATAAATTTACTGAAGATTGTTAGAGGTAATACAAGATGGCGCATGACAGAGCTGCAGACAAGATACAATATTGAAGAAAGGCTGTTTGGCGCAGGCCCCTGTCTTCGATGTAGATGTCCTGATGGACGGTTCGCATATCCTGCCTTCAGACATGGCAGGGGCATGAGCCTGCCCCCATGGATAAGACAGGGACCAACTGGTGACGATGGTTGGAGGGGTGGTGGAGAATGTGCCGAAGTTGGTGTACTTTAAGTAGCAGAGAGAGGAGTTTAGGTAGGGCAGTTTTAAAGAATGCGCCAGCTTCACATTGGCAGCTAAAATGAAATGAATGAAAGACGTAGAAGGGCACCCCCAGCACCAATAGCCGTGATAGGTTAAACACTGAATGTGACTGACGAAGTGGGGAAACCCTGAGTAGACTATGGGGAAGAATTTGATTAGTTAAACAGGGGAAAGAGCGAGTGATAGAGCTTACAAGACAAATCGAGTCTTCCTGGCAGAACTTTTGCCTTAGTTCCCATTTCTTACACATTGTTTTATGGATGTGTAATCACATTGTGAAGCTTGCATAACACATTGCAAGCGGTATTGGTTGTGCAATAGAGGGCATGTTTATGTTCCCGGGGTTTATACTTCCCAGTGTAGTAGAGAAGTGGGTTTTCTAACATTCCTCTGAAGCTTTGGTTTAGGCCACCTTAGGCTGGCTCATACTGTAAAAAACGTCTCTCCAGGAGATGGAGAGAATGACATACAGACTGAGACTGAGGGAGGATCTATATGAGAGAAATTGGGCGAGATGGATGAAGAGAGAGGAATTGTGATTGTGTAATAATGCTGTGTTTTTTTATTTTATTTGATGTTGTTTTATTAGTTTTTATTATTATTATGCTTTTTGTTGCCCCGTTGTTCTGTAGGCCTGTCTTGTCTTTTTTGAACTGTTAAAAATAAAGTTAAAAAAAAAAAAGTCTCTCAAAAGTCAGAATTCAAAAGTGAGGAATAGACCAGGTGTTGTCATAAAATATCTATATGATTGTTGAACATGTGCAGAACAGGCTATAGAGTGAGAGACTTTATAAAAAAGGGGAATGCTACACATATGACTATATTTAGGCCTCCATTACTCTAAAATCCAAATATGGGAAACCCAAGGCCAGTGAATTTAGTGTGTGGTAGGCATGACAATCATCCTACCCAGCAGCCTTTGCCAACACAGATAAGAGAACCCAAATGGTCCAAGAATTACACGTTTCCTCACAGTTTAACTAGTTAGAATCCAAAGAATAGTAGATCATCTGTATTCACCATGGGTATATCATGTTTCATTACACATACAGCACATGGGCTTTCTTTGCAGAAGTATTACTCAGCACTAAGGTAACAAATGACAAAGCTGTACTTAAGACTTTATTAACTCTACTAAAGTCAACGTAGGCACCATAGTAACATATTGTCTATACAGCTCTCTTTGTTTCTGTCTCTTTCTCTGTCTCTCTCTCTCTCTCTTGCTCTGTATGTGTGCGTGTGTGTGTGTCTGCGTGCGTGTGTGTGTGTCTTCACTCTTTCGCAGATCAAGCAAACCCAGGATGGAGAGAGGAAACAGCTGACTCAGCTCCGGGATGTGCTGAAGTCCTCCTTACAGGCCGAGCCAAAGGAGGTAAAGCCAAAGGGAATTTGGGAATGCTAAAGCACAAACACAGTCACAAGAAAACACTCACCGATAAATATGAATATCATCCTAGTATGCATTTTTCAGAAAAATAGGGTGTATAGTATCTCTGTGTAGTGGATGCACTGTCTGTTCTGTACTTATTTTATATTTCTTTTTTTCTGCAATGTGTTGTAATGTTTCCTGTAATGTGCGCTTGTATGTATGGTGGGGCAGCTGTGGTCTAGTGGTTAGGAAGCTGGTCTTGGTATCAGAGAGTTGCAGGTTTGAATGCTGCCCTGTCCATAGCAGAAATGCCCTTGAGCAAGGCATCTAACCCCACACTCCAGGGACTGTAACTGAAACCCTGTAAAATATCTGTAAGTTGCTCTGGATAAGAGTGTCAGCTAAGTGTAATGTACTAATAATAAGTATAAACCCAAGTCTGCATAATAAACCTGAATTGAACTGTGTTTCATGTGTTCACCAATGTTATTGATTGGCTGTGTTAAACAGGACGCCCAGGCCAAACAAAACTCAGGCTATAGTCTTCATCAGCTCCAGGGGAACAAGGCCCATGGGACGGAACGATCCGGAATGCTCTCCAAGAGAAGTGAAGGGTAGGTGTAACAGTAGTATCTACTGCCAGGGAGGGAGGTATCATCACTTTACACACACACACACACACACACACACACACACACACACACACACACTGGCATACTTGTTAGTTGTGTCACTCACCGTGTCCTTGTTCTCCAGTCTGCGAAGGGTCTGGCAGAAGAGGAAATGTTCTGTGCGGAATGGGTTCCTCACCATATCTCACGGAACGGTAAGAACAGGCAGGGGAACACAGGGGAACTGTCTGTATGTCTGTTTGTCTGTCTATCCATCCATCTGCTCATGCATGATCTGTCTCCTGACCCATATTTATAATCAATTATCTTATTACTCCTTTATCAATTGTTATGTAATCTTATCACTCACATATTTTTTGTTGTAATGCAGGCAAACAGACCACCAGCTAAACTGAACCTGCTGACCTGTCAGGTGAAGAACAACCCAGAAGAGAAGAGGAGCTTTGACCTGATCTCACGTGAGATTCTCTACTTTTACACAACAGTTAACCCACTCCGACTTTTCCCCAAAGAAACTGGCATTACCAAAGCCTCCTTACAAGCATAGTCAGAGTCACCTGTAGACTTTTAGGATAGTGAGGCAGTTTCAACAAACAAAATGAGATATCACCATAATGTCCATTTGAATAAAATCTTTCCAGTTTCTGGGAAACAGAGTTTGTATATCATTCCTAATGAAGATATATAACGTATTACCTCTGTTGTGTCATCCATCATTTCCTGTGTTGTGATGGGTACATTATATTGCATTATATTTAACACGTGATTTTGTTCAGACTGACTTCTGATACAAAGGTTCTCCTCTTTTGGCCCCAGATGACAGAACCTATCACTTCCAGGCGGAGGATGAGGGAGAGTGCCAGGTGTAAGTGGCCTAAGTGGTGTGATGTTGACAGCGATGTTTACAAAAATGGCCTTGATCTGTTTATTGATTGATGAATTGGTTGCCTGTCAGTTTAATTAATTAACGTGTTGATTTATTCATGTAACTATATAATTATGCTTTTATTTGTTTCTCCAGCTGGATTTCAGTGTTACAGAACAGCAAGGAGGAAGCTTTGAATGATGCCTTCAAAGGTGACACAGAGGAGAGTGGTGAGAACAACATTGTCCAGGAGCTGACCCGCGCCATTGTGGAGGAGGTCAAAAGGATGAGTGGCAACAATGAGTGCTGTGACTGCGGCGCTTCTGGTAAGAGCTGTGGTACAGTGGCAGGGTTCACTAGGAAGAATATAAGACTGTTTACAGGGGTGCCCACTATGTCAATCAACCAATCGATCTCGAAGGCAGTGCCGGTAGATCACATGCTGTCTAAAATGTTTTGCTAGGTTACCATAACAACTAGAATGGCTACTGGAAAAATGTTGCAAAGAAGGAGTCATAGCTAGTTCTCTAACTTGTACCTAGCCCATATTGAGGCGGTGAGGTTGTGACATGTTTCCCTCAGTCAGCTGCTAGACATTCGTAATTGTGGGTTTTGTCTGATGATGCTTCTGCCTAAAGTGCGGTTAAAGCGAAAATGATGACCCACCTGAGTCAGAGAGGAATAACAAATGTTATTTTTTTGAGCCAGAGGAACTCCTGTGGAAAGAGGTAGTACTCTTGTTTGTTTGGTTTTACTTCCTGAGGGCAGTCTATGTAAAGTAGGGGCATCAGACCGCAGGCAGTAGTGTAAACAGGCGATTAGACAGTGGGGTTTCCCAAGCAAGTGGAAACAGTCACTCCCATGTCATCACACAATCATGGATTGGGCTGCTTGCCAGGTCAGAGACAGATAGTGTTACAATTGCCTCCAATGTATGTTTAAAGTGTGCAAGAGTGTGTGTTAGAAGCATTTCAGTTTCTCATAAGCTAGATAAGGAATTAGGGGGATGAAATGGTTATGAATCTATCTGTAAATATGTGTGTGTAAACATTTAGAAGTTGTTTTTCATGCCGCTGTTTGCCACAGAATTACCAATTTAGTTTGGGACATGACATGTTGACCTTTCGCTTTAGATCCCACCTGGCTCTCCACCAATCTTGGGGTGTTAATCTGTATTGAATGTTCCGGAATCCACCGGGAAATGGGGGTCCACTATTCCAGAATACAGTCTCTGACATTAGACGTCCTTGGAACCTCAGAATTGTTGGTGAGACTAGCTGTAGAATCTTGTCAAACATTTGTATGGATTTCCATTTTAAAGGTCTTAAACCTATACATAGTGTTGGTGTACTGAAGCTGTTGTAACAAGCTGCTTTCAATTACCCACAGCTTGCTAAGAACATTGGGAATGCGGTCTTCAATGAGGTCATGGAGGCTAATTTAGTAGAAGAGGATGTGACTAAACCCAACCCCTCTAGTGATATGTGAGTAACAAAACAGTCTGACTACCCTGAACTTAAATAGGCTCTGTGTGTTTTCATCTCAATACAGTCATAGGATTTTAGAACTACAGTAATAGCATCGATTTGTCATTCTCAATAAATCAAGTTTCAATTTTATATTACAACTCAAATCACGAAGATTTTTTTTTAATTACATATTCCGTGTCAAATTACTTGTGTAGAAATTTAAGAAATGCTCAATGATACATGTTTTCTATAAAAATATGAAGGAAGGATGTGAAATCACATTACTTTAGCTGTGAAGTTTAAATTGTATTACTGTAGTTTCTCTATTTCTGACTTAATGTTGCAAAAAAAGATAAATATCACATTGTCATTTATTTGATTTGTATAATACCAGCTTGTGCTTTTGACAGTGTTACATTTTGCTTTAAAATACACCACAAAGGACACATTGAGTTAAAAAAGAAAGATAAATGTTATGCACTCCTCTGCTATGCAGGCAAACACGAAAAGACTACATCACAGCCAAGTACGTGGAGAAGCGCTTTGCACACCGCAAATACACCGACACGACGGCCAGACAGCACGCCCTGCGCGAGGCCGTGAGGAACCGCGACATCTTCACGCTGCTGCAGGTCTACGCTGAGAAGATGGAGCTCATGGAGGCCATTCCTCCAGGACAGCATGAACATGTGAGTGAAGACAGCAGACTGCAGGAGAGAAGTTTAAGTCACAGTTAATTGTTTAAGTTTATTTCATGTATTGTATCACTTAAGTTATATATTAAGTGGTGTTTAAAAGACACAGTTAGGTTTTATCAAGTTTTATACCACCTGAGTTATGTATATTAAGTGATATTTAGCTTTTTTTTCCAGAAGTGATGTATAACTAAAAACACATTAGAAAAAAAGATACATAGCTAAATTTGAAAATGTAACAAAAATGAAAAAATTGAAAATGTTTTACAAAAAACATTTCTGGTCACTCCATATCCGTACTTGGTTGGCTGACTAATAAGGCTTATTTGCAGGGCCATGCATAGTTATGTTTAGCTATTAATTAAATGTTGTGCAAAGGGTGGTTTCATGGTTTCCTTCGGGTTGGACTTTATGTGTGACTGCGCAGGTAATAGATAGCTTATATCATGAACAGTTTGTGTAGTGTATGGTAAGACGTGGGCAGATTATTAGTGAACAGTACTGATATAAGGTTTGTAGTCAGTTATGAGTTTCACAACAGCAGTGATACCTGACAGCACACAAACACAAACTAAAATGGAATCTCTATTGAACTGCAGGAGCCAGGGGAGACTGCGTTGCATCTTGCTGTGAGGACGGTTGACAGGAATTCCCTTCACATAGTGGACTTCCTGGCACAGAACAGGTAAATTACAGCAGGCAAAAAAGTGTGTGTATAGGTGTATGTGTTGTGTGTGTGTGTGTGTGTGTGTGTGTGTGTGTGTGTGTGTGTGTGTGTGTGTGTGTGTGTGTGTGTGTGTGTGTGTGTGTGTGTGTGTGTGTTGTTAGGTCATTGGTTAGGTCAAGCATGATACAACAGATCTATGAACTCTGAGGTCCACTGACTATTGTGTGAATGAGTGTGATCCAATGCTCGAATATTCTAATGCATAGTTTTATATACACATTTCTGTGTTTTCATGTAATGGGTGCTGTGCCTGAAGCACTCTTTGTGCTGCTCTGTGTTTATGCTGATGTTTGTTTGCATGTGTTTTTTGGCAGCGGGAACCTGGACAAGCAGACAGCCAGGGGCAGCACAGCTCTGCACTACTGCTGTCTGACAGACAACAGCGAATGTCTCAAACTGCTGTTGAGGGGGAAGGCTTCTGTTACTACAGGTAGACTGTTGACATATACATTTAGTAAATCATATGTATGACATACGCCAGTGAAACAGAAAGGAGTGTGCACCTTGCAGTGTTTAACTTTAACTTAAACATAGACATAAACACAAAGCAGACGAACATGTAGTGAACATCAAAACGTTACTCCTTTTGCTGTCATTTATTTCGTATATTTCATATATAACAAGCTGATGTCTGTGTTGCTCTGGTGATCCTCCCTCTATACAAAAGCAAGAAAATATCAGCAGATCAAGTCAAGTCAAGTAGGTTTTTATTGTCGTTTCAGCCATATACACAGTACATAGTGAGACGAGACAAAGTTTTACCGGGAGCATTGGTGATACACACAACTGTTAGGACACAGTATGGACAAGACAGATACGCCGACATACAGATAGTGCCTACATACACTATTAGACAGATAGACAGATAGTGCCTACATACACTATTAGACCACTATTAGACAGATAGACAGATAGTGCTTACATACACTATTAGGACCACCGACACACATAGTGCACACACAGATGGATAAAATGCTATGAAAACACAGCATTACATGAGAAATAAACGTAACGGTATTCTCCTCTGTCCCTCCAGCCAATGAAGCGGGCGAGACAGCGCTGGATCTGGCCCGACGCCTCAAGCACACTCAGTGCGAAGAGCTGGTACGTGGTTCCCCTCAGCATAATACTGCGGGATTAGTAACAGTGTGTGCCAGCACCGATTGACCTGGGGTGTGAGAATGGATCATATTAGGGAGGATTCATTTATTCCAGTAAAGCACTTTACTTTGTTCAAATGCTACAAAGTACTTACCTATTACACTGTAATGTAACAAATGGCTGTTATGTCCAAATATAAATAGGGATAGGTGATATAGACATACATTTACAGCATGGTGTTTTTGGTGACTTATGATGTAAAAGAAAAATAAGAAAATAGCACAGTTTTTAGCCACAAGTCATTTTAGTCTTCAGGGGTATACAAAAAGAGTTAACCTTGACTCAAGCAATGAAATCCTCATCCACAGTTTGAACTCTGCTTTCACTTTACTATGCTTGTTCACATTATGTGTCAGCTGTACACTTCACTGCAGATATGTAAACATGTTATTTAGGCAAGGCGTATTGGTATATATTGACAGCTATGTAATATGGCACATATATTTGTACAAGTATTATCATTGGTTCGCCTATAACCAGCCAATAGAAGCATCCATTTTAATATATATTTCTCATTCAATGAATGTTTAGGACATAAATATCTTACATACGTGCCCTTGGCATTACAAGCAAGTCAATTTGTATTTGTAAGCAAGGAAATAATGTAAATTTCACATTACACAAATTTACTAATGATCTGGTTTACTGTTACCTATTTTGCTTGAATTTTAGATGAAACATATAAACGTTGTACATTTCATCAACATCTTTTCCATACAACCAATACCATGACTGCATCTGAAGTCAAGGTTATATGAGATTCTTAACCTGTTATAATGATGCAGAGACCATTCACCACCTGGGCACTAAGGAACCAATAAATTGGTATGAGGAGTGCTACTTCACTTTTTGCATACAAAGCAGGTGCTCGTTAGCTCAAGGAAATTAGTCTCTTAAATATGCTTTGACTTAACCATTCACCACCTGTTGCCCTCAAGGACCACACCTACACCGCCTCACATCTGACTTCCTGTTTATTTTCGCCCTCCTCGATTGTTGTTGTTGGACAGCTAACGCAGGTGCAGACGGGCAAGTTTAACGTCCATGTACACGTGGAGTACGAGTGGAGGCTGCACAACAACGACCTGGATGAGAGCGACGAGGAGATGGAGGAGAAGGTAAGAACACAGATGGAGTAGGACACAAAGCTCCTTTTGGTAACACTTGATTTTATGGTGTTGGTGTTACAGTGTATCTACCTTATAAGATGGTACAGTGGTACAATTTGTGTAACAATGTGTAATATCATGTACTGGTGTTGTACTTACACAACGTATTTTTGTCACAGAATATACTGCATGTAAGTACTACACAAGTACAATGATTTTACACATTGTTACACAGGTCGTACCACTGCACCTGATGAGGTAGATACACTGCAACACCGACACAGGGCTACCACCCCTTTTTCATTTACAGCCCCATTCAAATCATGTGTATGGTGAAAACTGTGTTCAGACTTGCACCACAGATGTTTTAGTGCTAGACCAAATGTTTTATGCCCATGTATGTGGTTTGTACAACACTTTTTGTTGAATGCCTGTTGTTTTAAATTTGCACTAAAAATAAATCTGTTTTGATTTTGTTGCTTGTCGTTTGCTCGTGTTTATGTTTGTGCATGTTGTTTGTGCTCGTGTTTATGTGTGGGTTTGTCATGCGTGCTTATGTTTGTGTGTGTTGTTTGTTTGTTGTTTGTTTATGTGCGTGTGTTGGTATTGTTGTGTTGTGTGTTTACAGCCCAAACCTCAGAGCCGGCGTGAGAAGCGGCCGGTCAGCTGTTTAGTCATTGTGTTAATGTTTGCGCGTGTTGTTTGTGTTGGTTGTATGTGTTTGTGTGAGTTTGTCATGTGTGCTTATGTTTGTCCGTGTTCTTTATGTTTGTGGGTTTGTCATGTATGTTTATGTTTGTGCGTGTTGTTTGTTTACATTTGTGAGATTGTCATGTGCGTTTATTGTTTGTCTGTGGGTTTGTCATGTGTGCTTAAGTTTGTGCGTGTTGTATGTTTATGTGTGTGTTGTTTGCTTCATCTTTGTGCTTGTTGTTTGTTTATTGTTTGTGTGTAGGTCTGTAATGTTTGTGTACGGTATGTGTGTTTTTGCTTGTTTGTGTGTGGGTCTGTTATGTTTGTTTAGGTATGTTTTTTCTTGTTGTTTGTGTGTTGTTTGTGCATAGGTCTGTCATGTTTTGTTTATGTGTCATTATGTCATGTGTGTGTTCAAACGCGTGTGTGTCATTTGTTTATTGTGTGTAGGCCTGTCATATTTGATTATGTTTGTGCATGTTGTTTGTTTATTGTTTGTGTGTGGGTCTGTCATGTTTGCTTATGTTTGTGTGTGTGTTTGTTTATTGTTTGTGTGTGGCTTTGTCGTGTGTTTGCAGCCCATCCCTCAGGGCCGGCGCGAGGAGCAGCCCATCCCTCAGGGCCGGCGCGAGGAGCAGCCCATCCCTCAGGGCCGGCGCGAGGAGCGTCCCGTCAGCTGTTTCGTCCCCGGCAGTGGCCCCTTGCAGCCCAACATGGCGTCCCTGGCGCGCGACGCCGCCTCCCTGGTGGCCAGCAGGCAGCGAAGCTTCATCCCCAGCATGATGATGTGCAACGAGACCTACGGCACCATGATGGACCTGGCCTCCCCCCCGCCCAACGCCCCCACCCTGCCGGGAGCCACCACGGTCCCCGTGCCCCCGCTTCCACCCCGCAACCCCGGCAAAGGTGAGGCCCTATACAGGGAAACCAATCTGGTGGTGGGACACAAGCCGCAAGCCACTGTGGAGGTGATGGACTCTAACATTGTTTAGACTCCTAGATAGTTTCTTTGATGGCTAGCTTCATGTTGATCCAAACTTGACAAGAGTGATTAAAGAATGATAATGTGGTGGCCAAGAACACTCAAAGGTGTGGAATTATTACCTGCTCCCCCAGAGGGGATTGACCAGGTGTTGCAATGTCTCTCTGTCTGTCTGTCTGTCTGTCTGTCTGCCTGTCAGCCCAGTAGGGGGACAGGTTGCCATCTCTGATTACACTTGTTTTTTAATGTTTTCAAGTATTCAAGGATTACTCTTTCTATTTATCAGACATATGAAGATACAAAGTAAAGTGTTGTGAAATTAGGTCTGTTCAGACCTTCAATAACATTGTTTATATATATATGTTTTTATTTATATGTGCATGAGTTTGGTTGTTTGGTTGTTTTGACTGATGAGTTTCATGTTAACTCAGGAGGTCCAGGTTGGAGGTCCAGCTCCATGGAGAGCGCTGGGAGACAGAGGTCCTCGTCTGACCCCTACACCCCTGAGACGTACATCCCCATGAATGGTGAGAGCCACCGGCACTCTCAGGCTGGCAGAAGTCAACACAGCAAAAGACTGACACAATTTGAACAGTGGTCATGCTTTTTAGTCAGAGTGTAGACATACAGTACTCTGATGTTGCTGGAAATGACTTTGAAATATGATCTACTGAGTAGGGGTGTTAAATTAGGAATTTTGACCTTTGGGCTTGGCCATAACATTTGAAGAAATGGCACTCAGACCTCATGAACTATCTCTCTCTCTCTCTTTCTTTCTGCCTCTCTCTCTCTCTGTCTCTCCCTCCCTCCCTCTCTCTCTCTCTCCCTCAGTTGTTCCTCCACCTGCACCACCTCCTCCTGTCCTTAAGAAGACGGCCATGCTGGACTCCAAGAGCAAAATCGCTCCCTTGCCCCCGATTCCCTTACCCGTACCTCCACCCCCCGCTCCCCATGGCGCTCCCCGACTTCCACTGCCCCCAGCACCCACCCTCCCTCCAGCTCCACCCTACAAACCCACCCCGCCCCCTCCACCCCCCCACCACGCCAAACGCACCGCTCCCAAGTCACCCAGTGGGTATGTGAGCTCTTACGCCATTATTATGATTGTGTGTGTGTGTGTGTGTGTCTGTGTGTGTGTGTGTGTGTGTGTGAGAGAGAGAGAGCGAGAGAGAGCGAGAAAGACAGAGAAATTAATAATTATCATTCATAAACTGTCCAAGGATTTGGAGACACGCTGTTTTGGAGACACAACTAGGCCAAGTGACACCCGAAGCATTGACATCATCTCATTAATGTGTATAAAGTTGGCAAAAATAATTCACATTCTTGTCTTTTTCTGACAATGAATTTTCTGAGATTCAAACAATTTCCAATCAAATCTTAAACACACATGTCTAATATACTTTTAATTACCGGCAACATCTTGCAGTTTTTCTCGAAAAGAACAGACAACCCTTTGACTCAAATACACCGTTAATGACATTGTCAGCTACAAAACTAGTTTCACAGTGGGCAGTCATGAATCAAATCTTCAACTACACTGTTATGCAATCCATCTTTGAAAAACATTTTTTTACAGTCTAACAATACACATCTTGAGGTAGAACAAGTTTAAAAGAATCTGTCTTTTAGCATTTAACCCAAACATTTTCCAAACATTAGCAAAAGCAGCAGTCTGAAAAAATAATAATAATCCAGGTCACTTTCGCTTTTCCTAAGGTTTGCTGGTATCCATACACAATTCAATGTTGTTATATGGAAATCTGGACCAGCTCCATTTGTTTGGTAATGTATAACCGTCAGCGCTGATATGGAATCGCCATCTTTTCCCCTTAGTCCCGACCCTGTAAAAAACACTGAGTTTTCTTAATCACTTAGTATCTACATGTCTCTTTGACTCCACAGTCTTCATGGTTTCTTTGGAAACCAGTGAAACATGTTTATGTTTTACTGTTTTGTTTATTTATTCATTCATTTATATTGCTTTTTGTCCAGCTACCTAAAATGTTAAACGCAATTTACAGTACAAAATACTTAAGCGTGAGTATTTTGAGTCAATGGGTTTTCTGTACTTACCTTTAATAGAGGCACAATTTTGAATTACTGCAAACAGGCCATAACATGCAAGAGTAGGCAATAAATATTAGATTGGAAAGATCTGGAAACATTTCTGGTTTCTTGGAAAAGAGCACCCAAGTGGAATTCTTGTTGTACACATTGAGGCAGGTTTCTAATGTTGCCAGGCAACAATGTGGTAGGTTCCCTTTAGTTGTGTAAAATTTCCATGTAAAAAAAAATGTGTTGCCCAATACCATTTGGTAAGTGGCCAAACAGCATATGTTAGCAATGTTGCTCAACATTGTTGAAACGTTTGCCATGTGTATCACCCCCTGTGTCTGTACATAATGTATTGAACTAACCTTTGTTTTTTCATCTACAGCAATATGGAAGCCAGTGTTATGAAAGGGCCAACAGGTCGTCCCTTACCTCTAGACAAACGAGGTATTGACAAACAAATCCTTAAGAATAAATAGAAAACATAGTGAATTAGACACCTGAACCTTTACAATTGGTAGTGTTTACACTTGAATTCTGTACAGTTATCCAAGCATTAACTCAAACCTGTGATGTGTGTGTTATGGTTTGCTGATGTGGTTTCCTGTTGGCATGTACAGCCAAGGCCCCCCAGGGTAAAGACACCCCAGCTCCGCCCCCCAGCACAGAGCCTGCCCCCTCATCGCCCCCCACCCCCAAACCCAGGAAACTCCACACCACTGTAAGTGCCTAAATTTACATTTGCTAGTTACCTCCGCCAGCGCAGGTTATATAATCATTGCCGTTTGTTTGTTAGTTTGTTAGTTAGCAACATAACTCAAAAAGTTATGGATGGATTTTGATGAAATTTTATGGGTAGGTCAAAAATGGGCTAACTTAAAAGTGATTAGATTTTGCTGGTGATCTGAGCTGCCCTGGCAGAAGTCTGCGCTATCTGAGTGCTTTTCTAGTTGTATATTGCTTTGCATTTTGTAATCTTTATTCTATTTAACTGTTTTTATCTACCGTTTTCTACTCTGTGCATCTGTTTGCTTGCTCCAAATGACATCTCACTGTACTTGTCGATGACAAGTCTATTGACTTGTCAATGAAGACGTCTACTTCTACTTAAAATAATCCATACTTTCCATAAAGACTATTGCAAAGGTTACCATCTTGTGTGGGTTCTTTAGTTATTGTTAGAGTTGTCCGCCAACCACATTCAGTGGATGTGACAGTCTTCCTCCAATGTGCAGTTCTCACATTTCAGTCTGTGGTTATTACTACACCTGTTAGACCTGCTTACACGTGGCTTTGCCATGTTCAGCCAGAAGCATGTCAATCACTAATTTCACCCAGGTATTTCTGTAGACACATAGTATGTCTACTAAAGGATTTTGACATTATCTTTTTTTAACTAACCAAATAAGTCACTGTGCAAGTGCAAAAAAAAAACGTACTACTGAGGTTTACAGCCTTCAGCTAGCTAGCAATGCATGACAGTGTTTACTTGTGTTGTCATACCTTTTGTCAAAGTTTCATCTTTGTGTGTGTGTGTGTGTGTGTGTGTGTGTGTGTGTGTGTGTGTGCAGAAGCAAAAGCCTCAGAGAGTAAAGGCCATCTACAACTGCAGGGCCGACAATCCCGATGAGCTCACGTTCAGTGAAGGAGAGGTGATAGTAGTGGACGGAGAAGAGGACCAGGAGTGGTGGGTAAGTGGGTGCACACACACACACACACACACACACACACACACACACACAACACACACAGAATTTATGTAGATCACCTAGACACAACCTAAATGCTCACAACACACAAAATCCTACTCCAGTCCTACCAACACACACAGTGTACCTGTGCTTTAACCTAGCCTGTGTTGTATTTGTCTCTTCCATTATCACAAAGCTGAATGCTAATAGTTTGTAATCACTCGCAAGTACCAGCACTGACTAGGAAATATTTTCAGTTTCAATTCAGAGGACTTTTAAATCAATCATCTCCTACACACGTGCGCATGTCTGTTAAGTTTACAGTTATACCGACTCGTGTAAATTGGACTTGTGGAGAGTCATCTCCTTCGCCTCGTCTAACATTGCGTGTCCTCTCTCCCACAGGTCGGCCATATTGAGGCAGAACCCAGTCGGCGAGGTGCCTTCCCCATCACATTCGTCCACTTCATCACTGACTGACCTTACAGCCTTACAGTGGGCCTGTTTGAAGCGCTCTGGCTGGCAAGTGGCTGGCTTAAAGCAATGCATTCTGGATTTGAAATAGGGACACGGTATGGTACACTGACGTTTAGACGAGATTGTCCAAAAACATCACTATTTCAAGTCCAGAATGCATTGCTTTAAGCCAGCCACTTGCGAGCTCGACCATTTCAAACAAGGCCACTATCAGTGTCATAGGATTATTTGCGTTTGGATGAGAAGAATGACAAAGAGAGAATGAGAGAAGTGAGAGTGAGAGAGAATGGGACAAGCGAGAGAGAGAGAGAGAGAGAGAGAGAAAGACTAAGGATGGGATGGAAAACAATATACAGAGAGGAATGTGCAATAGCCACCATTATTATTTTATCTCAAAGGAAAGGAGGATCACTTTTCACTCGGAGCAGAGCCTTTCCCTGTTCAGACTGCCATTTTAACAGAGATCACTATTCTGCTTTATACAGACATCTGATCTCCTGATTGCCTGCTGTCATTGTGTGTTTGCTGAAGTTGCTACTGTGCTACAGCGAGGGGGGGGGGATGGGACTGGGAGAACTATACTGCCGAATAATAACCGAATCAACCTTTTTGCTTATAAGCAGCGACCCGGGTGTCCGTGTCCTGACAGAATATTTTTTCCTCCTGGGACAGACCATTAAAAACCGGGACAATCAGGTAAAACCGGGACACTACCTGGGAGTCAGGAGAACGTTAGCGTTAAGGGCAACAGCTCTACATCGGTTTAAGACAGACACTGAAGACTCTAGCCTGACCATGAAGATCTGCAGTAAAATGTTATCGTTGCCATGCAAAGATCAGCTTTTTAGAGTGTTTCTGCTCAGTCTTTTATATATCATTGATATTCATTTACTGTACTTTTTCCTCTGTTTGCCAGACATCTCCTTTTAGAATTGTTTAAAATGACTTCTGTGGAAATTGTGACCCAAGGTTGCAAAGCAACTTTAGTATTTGTATATTGTTTGCATTGTCTTGAAAACTGTACCTCAAAGACACTTTTTGTTTTTCAAATCACCTATAAACTTCCATAGGGTCGGGTTGATTAAACTCATTTCTTTTAAGTAAACACTGCATCTGTATATCAGTTGGATAATTCTGGATAACTTTTAGGGCATTAGGCCCATTAGGCCTAAAATCAAACTGAATACTGTTCATGTTCCCACTTTGTAGCTATGGGCAGGGAGTTTCCAAAAGCCAAGAACCACAAGCCTCTCTACAAAGACCGGACAGATGCCCCAGACAAGAAAGTATGCCCAGGGTTTGCGGCAAGCACTGTGCGAATGCAGCAGAAAGTACAGAAGTATACAAGTGCCCTTACTCACTGCATGTGTAATGTGTTAAAGCACATTACTTAAACAGCTGTGTATCTGTTAACATTAGTAGCTTGTAGTTCTTGGCTATAGATAGCATGTAAATACGTGGTAAATACCTTCTAAGCTACTGAAGCAGGTACAGGTTACAAAACCCTTTTCATACAAGTCCGACAACACACGGGTAAGTGCATGTACGTGTAAATACTATTTGGTGTTTATTAAGTGGGAAAAAAAATAAAAATTCAAACACACAATGAACAAAGGACAAAAGACAGTAATAAGGAATGTGCCAAAGTGGAACAGAAAAACAGCATCCAGTACAGGTCATAATTAATCACTGGTAAGGTTTTTTTTTTTCTTTTACTCTATGGGCTGAAATGCCACCTTGTACATCTGAATCTGTAAGTTAATTGCAAGAACCATAATCGGTCAAAACTAATTAATGCTTAATCATACATAATCTTCAAACATAATGATGCCTGCATAATTCTGAACATCAGATAATGTGCATGCCTTTCTCAATGTGGTCACTTCAACCCAGCTAGACCTTAGATCAGACATCTCGAAAACTATTTTCATCAAGACGAAAACAGTAAAGATATTGCCTAAGAAGATAAAGCTAGCTTATCATGACAGTATTCTGCTTCCCCAGGCAATATGACCAGTGGATTTTAAACCAAATTGTGAGGGTTATTGATCAAGAAAGTGTCTTGCCTTCATAAAAGCCAGTAGCTTTCCATTGTTGTTTCATGATGGAGTCAAGAGTTCTCTCAATATTCAACTTCTCTCTCAGAGGAAAACATCCCCTTCTTCTATACCTCAGATGCAGCAGGGGGGACTCTTAATTCTCAACTTATTTTCCTTGCTAGGGGCTCAGGGTGAGGTCTTAGAGTCTTTTTAAAGTGTATCAGCGCAGTGTGTTGCCTTTGTGGTCTGAACGCAGTCTTCAGGCACTCTGGACAGGAGCTGGGAGAGATGAGGAGTCTACCGAGTGGTAAAGGCAAAAGACAGAAGAAAACAGAAAGATGGGAGCAAAAACAAACCTTTTTTAGTTAACCTCAGAAAACCTCATTTAAATTTAAAATAAATCTGATATGCACTTACTTAAAGAAAATCTATAAGGACAGTGCATCCCTGTTAATTAAGTAATATGTTGTAATGCTGAATGATTTGTGTAAAACACTTAATTCTATTTTTTTCTGACACAACTTGCTATTTGATTTGATTTCGAGTTGAACTTGAATATCTAAACTTGACTGTTTCGTTTTTTGCCTGTTTCAATGCATTTTTTCCACAGACATGCAGTTAGTAGTGCTGTTAAAAAGAAATGCTTTGTGTGTATGTGTGCCTTGGTCTGTCTGTGTGCGAGTCCCTCACCCGTCTTGAGTGGAGCTGTGCGTATCCGGCTCTCTTCCAGTGTCAGAAACCCAGCAGGCTTGTCACAGCTGTCCAGCCCCTGTGTGGGGGCGGCCATTTCGCATGTCAGCACGTGGATGGGGCCACGAGTACCCTTCAGGTGCATGTGGATACCATCCTGCAGAGGAAAACCGGCAGACGTTTCAGAGATAACAACATAACACAACAAAAGCTCCCCTAAAAGGAATGACAATTTGTAGGTTTCTCAACAAATTCATGTTTAACTCTCTTAAAACCTCATGTGTGTCAACAGACTCACAGTGTCACAGGTTTCGTGGATTAAAAAAAAAACATAACACATGCACCTTTAAACAAGCGCAATCAGAGATGGCAACCTGGTCCATGTGGACAGACAGGGTCATTGCGGGCGGACAGACAGACAGAGGGCAGACACACACACACACACACACACACATGGACAGGGTCATTGCAATACCTGGTCAATCCTCTAGGAGAGACCAGGTAAAAAAAACAATGACAATCAGGTTTCTCGACATGACTATTCTTTTTTCTCATCCCATTAGCTTTCACAAGGTGGACGCTAGTCTCCATGGGGTCTACCATAAAAACACACTAAGGTCAAACACTCAAGCAATGCAAAATTATAACACAATAGGTAACTGAACTTAACAGAAATGAAGTTATGGAAAAAGAAGTCAAAAAACATTTTCAAGTTTCACTCTCATCTGACCTGGTTAAAAATTTCATGTGTGTGTGTGTGTGATGGATGCCAGCTAACACAGCTGAGTGTTAGTACACCTCCCTCCCAACACCTCAAGGGCTTACACTACTGGCTGCCTGGGTTTTAGCTCATTTGGTAGTGAGTCTTCCTTCAAATCCAAATTTGCTGTGAGGTTGCAGGTTCGAGCACAACCTTGGTTACATGTGTAGAATAGAATGCCTTGTATAGAACAAAATAGGGTACAAACTCAAGTAATCTTTACACTAACCCAAAAAATGCTCCCAACCACCACCCCTCATTCTCAAAACAAGATGGCCTTTTAAGCCCAGACGAGGCTCACCTCTCTGGGCGTGGGCACATCCAGCTTGGTCTCCTCTGGCGCCCGGATGGCGATGAGGGTCTGCTCCTGGAAGGCTGTGATGTGGCACAGGTCCTCATGGGTAACGTATGCCACCGTGATGCCAGGAGTTTAGGAAGGAGGTCGCGCAGAAGTGGTGGACACACCAAGATAAATTAAATAAATTTCTTATCTCAATGTCACCCATGTAGAAGTTGTATGTCTAAGCTGTGTTCACTCTGTGTTAATGTTTGTTATTTTCTTCTGTGAAAAGCGCAATATATATTTTAAAAAAAATCTTATCTGAGGCCCAAGCTCCAACTGATCTCGATAGGATAGGATCTAGTGTGTTTTTTTGCAGCAAATTTTGTTTCAGACTGAAATACATCCACTTTCTCTCAAAGAGAGAGGGTCATGCAGAGGTGGCAAGACAGCAAGAGGAGATTTATTTTGAAATTTCACACCTAAACTTCAACTGACCATAATAGGATTTTTGTACTGGTAATTTCTTTGGGCAAATGCTGCATTATGTTTCAGACTGAATTGCATCCATTTCCTCTCAAATTAAGCTTCTGAAGTATGTTGTGGAATTTTTTGACTCAGTTGAATATTTTGGCAACAGAACCTGAGAAAAATCCACATCAAATCCATTTCTTAATCTGAATGACATGTATTTCATATAAACATACTTCCACATTCCCTCTAACACATAAACACCCACATTTAGCTATGGTACTTACACACAGACAGACAGACAGACAGACCTAAAAGGATATTGTACACTGTCTTTTGTCATTAGTCAGGACAAAAAGTCTGTCACAATATCAGAGAACTGTCACAATATCACACACTCTGACACTGTCACTCACATACACGTGTAGCTAAACATGGCACACACACACAGATATACCCCAGACACAGAGGCCTGAAAGGATATTGCACGTTCTCCTTGTCATCAGTCAGGGCGAAGAGTTGTCTGGCACAGTCTTTGATAAGGGTGTCCAGGGATTCCTCCATGGTCTTCAGGTTCTGCACCTCCTCCTTCAGATTGGCGTGGAACATACCATTGAAGCAGGTGATGGGGGTGCTACCGCTGCAGGAGCAAACCAAAACACCAAAGCAGATGTGTCAATCCCAGCCTCAGAGTGAAAAACCCTGCCATGTATTTCTTCAGCCTGTGCACTTAACACAGGTGATTTCATCTGTTGGCTCATCTACCTGTCCATTTGTGCGCTTGTTAGGATCAGCTGGTTAAGAAAATGGTTGGATCAAATATGTGGCAGGGTTTTTACTTTCTGACTGACACCTCTGGAACAGAGTGGTTGAAAAATTGGGGCTCAAGAAACCTCTAGCACAAGCCAGGAAAAAGGTATCTCAAAGCAAAGCTTGTGTCCAACGTAAAATTACTCATGACTAAAGTAATAATCAGCTTTAAGAACACTTACACCCAATGGACCTTGTTGGTAGACTTTTTCTGGATCAAGTTGATTCCGTCGAGCACATTGGTGATGTCGTAGACCCTGCGTTTGCGCGTGCCCAGTTTGCATGCCGCTTCGTTGAGGTCGAGAACGCCATCAGGTGCACTGCTCAGCAGCCGCATGAAGAGGTGGGTCAGTCTTCCCAGAGACACGTCATAACGTGTCCCCTCCCCCTCTAACAAACCAAAAAAACAGTTATTCTTTTTAAGAAACGTGCAGCAAAGTCAGTGTTTTTGTTAACAAACTAAACTTCAAACAGCTTCAGGTGTGTCAGTCTCAGGGGCACATCATAATGTGTTTCTAACTTCCCTCTTACTTTCCAAAATCTCTTGGAAAATCTTTTCAAAAGATATGCAGTGAGTGCTCTTGTTAACAGTTACAGTTATAGCAGACGCATTTCTCAAAAGCGACCTACAACACTTTAAAACATCATCAAATTATAAACATAAAATACCTGGCTAACTTATAGGGGGGAAAAACATTATTAGATATTATGTGGAAGTATAATCAAATCATTACATACACTTATATTAGTCATTCTAATACACTTAAAAAAATAAATGGCCAGTAATTAATTACTTAAGTATAAGCTAAGAATATGTGCTTTCAGAGCAATGAGTAATTGCATCCAAAATTCAAGTTAACTAAAGTCAAACAGCTTGTTTCAGACCTGCAGTGATTAAAGTCATGAATTTCTTTAATACACAATGCACAATTGAAATGCATGACACCATCTTCACCTCATTTGTGAAATAGCGCCACCTACTGAATGAAATTCAATACAAAACAAAACTGGACTAGTTTGAACAACCTGATTGGACCCTGATGACCACTGCTTGTGGATGATGGCTATTGATTTTTGGGTGATGTGTGTTTTCATTTTCACTCATCCTATATTCACTTTCACTATTAGACGGCACACAATTACTAAAGAATGCAACTTATATGGGCACTGCTTTACACACTGTTAAAGGAGAACTTCGGTGTAAAATGAAAATTGGCATGTTAAAACATCATACCGAGTTGGTATGTGTACTGGGGAGCAAATTTGATTTAGCCTGTTGCATTCAGAGTTTAACTATTTTTTATCGTTTGTCCCAGAAGGCTAACAATGGAAGTGGTAGGTGCCCTCAGACGAAGCACGACGACTACGCTATTTTTAAACCATTAAAACAGCTCGAAGAAACTCCACACTCCATCGGTAGTACAACACAGGTCCTGACATTAAAAACGAGGCACTGAGAACTTTGTAAGTGTACACAACATTTACCTTGCTGTAGTTTCTCGTCGCCGCCATGATGAAAGTCCGCACAAGTTGATTGAGGAACACGAACCAGCAGGACGAATAGGAGAAGAGGTAGTACAATCGACTTGTTTGGACTTTCATCATGGCGGCAACGAGAAACTACAGCAAGGTACTGCCTGTCAAAACTGTTTTATTAATAAATGTTGTGTACACTTACAAAGTTCTCAGTGCCTCGTTTTTAATGTCAGGACCTGTGTTGTACTACCGATGGAGTGTGGAGTTTCTTCGAGCTGTTTTAATGGTTTAAAAATAGCGTAGTCGTCATGCTTCGTCTGAGGGCACCTACCACTTCCATTGTTAGCCTTCTGGGACAAACAATAAAAAATAGTTAAACTCTGAATGCAACAGGCTAAATCAATTTTGCTCCTCAATACACATACCAACTCGGTATGATGTTTTAACATGCCAATTTTCATTTTACACCGAAGTTCTCCTTTAAGCAGGCACGTTCACAAACCACAGTGGCCTTCGCACCTTTTACAACAGCAACAGCCATATAACATACACCCAGTTTAACATAATGTAACAATCTTGTGTTTGAGATTTCAACGGCAGCTTCACAATGCCAAGCTTTGAGGTGATGCCTTACCTTCTATGACCTCAGCATTTGTCTGCGACTCTGTGGTTTTTTTATCGCTGTGTTGGTGCCATGAAAAAACACAGAAACATGCACATTAAAAACACCACTACAGAATCAGCTTGCATGAAAAGTAATTTTATGGCATAGGCTACACATCCATCAACTTTACTGACACGGGCGTCAGGCCTGTTTAGACGTCCCTTTGTAGATTTCTGAGGCTGAATTAAGTGGCGAGGGCCGAGGAAAGGTATTCTTCTACTGACTCTTCTATAAAGGTCATAATTGTAGAACAGTGCATCACCACTCCAGAGTCTGCTAAATCTTCATAAAGGCCATTACAATCAAGCAGAGTTTTTCATTAGCCTTTTTAGAAATCTTACGCGTAGTTGTCTCAGAAAGCTTCCTTGGTCTTCCAGACCTCAGCCTGACCGCCCCCATCCCTGTTAACTGGCATTTCTTAATTACATTATGATCTGAAAAAATGGCCATCTCAAATGCTTTATCTTAGCCTTCTTCTGCTTTGTGGGAATCGATTATTTAAGTTTTCAGAGAGCTTGGCAACTATTTAGAGGAGCCCATGTCTGTTGACCTTGGGGTTTTTGAAGGTTTTTGAAAAGTCTAAAGACCTTTGGAAGCTATCCAAAAGCTAGATAACTTTTTTCTTTTCACAGTCTAAAGTTGTACAGAAAAACATAACATAATCCTGCTTAAAATGTTTAGAAAATGTTTCATGTTTTACTTTATGCCTTTAGGAGATCAGTCCATCTACTACTTCCAGTGACCAAAGGTGCCCAAACTTTTGCATGTCTCCAGACGTCTGGAGACACACTATAGCCACTGTAGTATTTATTTTGATTTCTACTACAAACCCAACCTGGGTCTAGCAGGGAGACGGCCGTAAACAAAACTGCACACCATTTACAGATCAGCGTCAGGTTACACATGCGTTTACATTTTCATCAATGGCCAGGCCACAGTAAGAGATTCTAACCTCTTGCAAGGTGCGTCTTGTTTCTGCATATCCTCCACTCCATTGTCTTGAATCAGACCGTCATTGTCATCGCCTTCTAATTCTTCCCCCTCATCCTCGTCCTCCTCGTCTTCCATTTCTTCCCCGTCATCATCTGAGTCAACCTGGAGCATAAGAGCGCGTAAAGGCGGAGCTGTTTCAAATCATACGAAGGATGACAACAGAGGCACACTGGCACGCATTAAAGAAGAACCAAACATTGACTGCCCACAGGAAACTGCCTCTCTGATAACGATCAGAACTCTCCGCTCTGGCTCTATCCAAGTTAACCCCAAAAAACATGAGACAGATGGATGATGCAAGTACTATAAATTCGTGGACTTCAGTTGTTACCGGTGCAGACGTGAAACTGGGTCCCTCTTCCTGCTCGCCTTCGGAGGACTCGCTGGCTCCTACAGGTCCATCCAAGTATGGTGGCAAGGGAATAGCATCTTCGCTTATCCCCTGTGGCATTATGTGGTCTGGCAAAAAGTGGTCCTCGCATATTTCACTTAACTCGGAGGGGTCTTTCTCAGTTTCTCGTAGCGCAGCAAGCCACACTTTTATCCTGCCTGGGTCCTGCGGAAAACTGAAAAACCTTTTGTTTGTTGTTCCCTTGTCTTTATCTCTGTCCTTCCTATTCGGACACCCTTGTACTGCGCACTTCACCATTTTGTCTACGCATCTGTTTACAAACTTCTCAAAGCGTGCGCTACTTCAGTACTTCAACACCATGAAGCCAACGTGACCAGGGCGGCAGCCATACGCATCATGTGGACACTTCTTATCCAATGAAAGTTGCCGCTAAAGGCCGCTGCATCCTCTCCGTCTTCAATCACCATGTACAGGGCACATTTGCTACTGCTCCCTGTAGTGTCGGGGGTGTAATCACAGCACAGCGGCTGAAAGACCTTTACATCGGAGCAGCAGATCTCATGAAGGCCAGTTGTTACAGCCCAAAAAAAAATCCCACAATGTCTGTCTTCATATGATTTTGTTGCAGTTTTGTGGCGTCCTCTGAAAAAAGCCTCTTAGTTCAAATAAAAATGTGACAATGTGTTTCTAATATATGGGCATAATAATTGCAATTAACATCTGCTACAATAAGTGAAAATACTACTGGCAGAATCTGGAGGTTCCTCTCAGACTTCTAAATAAAAAGTATTCCATGAGTTGTGAAAGAAGATTAAATGTGGCTGACTTTATTCGGAACGTAGCTGTCTTTATTTATTAGTGATCATTTCTAGAAAAGAATCTCAGCATTTTACTCTTAATAACTGTGAACCATGTTTTAGTATTAATTTCATTAAATTGAATGATGTTATATCCATAAACCACTCTCAACGAGCAAGTTAACAAATATTGTGTTGTGACATTTAATAATGGTAATGTAATAAAAATAAGAAAAGTGAAAACAAATTAAATGACAAAAGAAAATTTGAACACTTTCCCCTTCAGAGATGAGCACTGGTCTTTCTAAACTCACTGAAATGAAAATAGAAAAAACAGCTTTAGAATAAAAATCACCAATTGGTATGGCGCAAATAAATACCTGAAAAATAAAAAATATACCATACAGCACAGACCTAGTTAGTCTTCTGTAAGTAACAATGGCAATGATATTCTTCTATGTCCTTTAGTCTCTGCTTTTTTTTTGCCCCTTCTCCTCCTCCTCTCCAGCATCTGATCTGACACTCTGGGTCTGTGAGGAATTCCCACTGCCCTAAGATACTTGGCCCTCGCTGATCACCAGAGCCTCAGCCTCCTTCTCATCCCACTCAAACCTCTCATTTGCCTCAACAGATGCTCTTGGCACGACAGTGATAATACCTTGTTTACTCTCATTTTTTGTTTTTGCCCCTCCTTGGATGCTTTTTTCTCTCTGGACCTCCTTTGGCACCTCTGATGTCCTCTCAACCTCTTTCTGCCCATCATTCTCTTTCTGCTCATTCAAAGTGGCTCTCTGCTCAAGAAGTTTTAGGTGAGCTTGTCTCTCCAATGGCTTCCAGTCTGCTTCTCCACTCTGCTGCTCCAATAGTTTCTTCAATAGCTCCAGTCTTAAAACACTTTATCTCCTTATCGAATTTCCCCATTTGATTCTTGTCCAGTTTGGCTCTTAGAGAATTCTTATATGGGTCTTCAACTGTCATGGACTTAATTTGTCTTTCTGTGTGATCTTTCCTATCTGTCTGCACTGTATCTTCTCCACCCCCCTCCTGCTATTGACTTTATCACTTTGTTTTTCTCTCTGTTTTGTTAGCTTGTTTAGCTTGGTTGCTTGCATTTTTGCTTGTTTATTTGGCTGCTTCTTGACTTTGCTACTAACTTCGCACCCTCCTTCACTTGCATTGATCTCTATCATTCTCTATTTTTTTTTTCCAGATTTGCTAAAAACATCTCCTATCTAGCCATACTTGCCCACATTTCGCCACCTCCTCCCTTTCCTTTTCTCTCTTTATCTTTTCTTCTCTCTTGTTTTTCATTATCTTAATCTGTCCTTCCTTTTCATCTATAACCTGCTGGCACTCTACCAAACTCCTTCTCTTCTTCTCCACTACCTCCTGCTCAACGGTCTCCAGCCAGTCCTTCCGCCCATTTCTCAGGCTCTCCTTTGTTTTCTGTTTATTCACCTTTCTCAGTGTTTCCTCTTCAGTGTATCTGTTCCTTCCTGTTTGCAATCTCATACGTTTTTCATCTTCATCACTTGCCAAATCCTGCTTCTCTCTCAGCTTTGTTGAGTTTCTTGTAGCTCTCTCCTCACCCTCCCATCCCTACTTACATCACAATTACATCCATAGTTGGGTTTACAGTAAGTGCCTCTGAAATGTTACTTTGAAGACGTGTGCAATACCTGTACCATGCACTCATAGGCGTATAATGGCTCCTAGGCACTAGTGGACAAAATGGTTCAGGTGGTGCTCTAAAAGGCGTCATTCAAACTTCCCACTTACTACAAACCGTAGGTCACCAGCCTCTGGAAGGATTTGTAGTAACACTTAGGGATAGCCTCTAATAAAAATCTTTTTAATTCTGGAAATGTATATTGTACTTTAATCGTGTGAAACAAGCCTAGGCTATGGATGTAACGATTGGAGTCATGTGTGGCATGACTTTTATCACAGCATATGCCCGTTTGCGGTGTGCCTGTCATAAGACCGACCATCCTACCACTATAGCGGTGCCCGAGTAACTGCAATTTAGTAATAAGCGGCACGAGGACAAGGTCATCTGCATTCATGTCGTTCGCTGCCAAATACTGGTCTACACAGGAATGTGTGTGCAATTTAGAGTGCACACAATGCCCAACGCTGTGCACTGTAAAGTGTTTGTTTGTTTTACAATAACTGTCTAAAGACAAGCAAAGTAGGTCATGAATAGAGAGAGGTTGGTTATTACATAGACTGTGGAATTATTACATAGCCTATGAAACTACAGTAACAGACAATTCAGCTCCAACTGCCGCCTGGTGACGCTCTAGCATCAATTCAGTGTCGGCCAGCACAGAACCCAACAGACAGTGGCGGCGGGTGAGAGGACAGCGTTTAATGAGAAGACAGTGGGAGCCTTCGCTTTGACAGAAAAGCATTGGAGGGGGTAGCACAAGGATCCACCAAACGCTGGCAGAACCATGGCTACTGAAACCATATCTGCATGCACTGGATCCAGTCTTCTTCAGCCAATAAGCGAGATAATCGACCTTCCTTTAGATCAGGTAGGCTGAATATAAGCGTAAGGAAAGGCTTATCGTTAATAATCATCTTTCAATCAAATGCTATTTTGCTCTTGCTCTTATTCGGTTATTTCTTTAAGAATGTCACGTCAGGCTGCTGCCCAACGCTACACAACAGGGTTGTCTTAAAGCAAGCCCATGGTGAATTGTTTTATATTAATAGACTACGCTGCTTATAGGATTGATATAACGCGTTTTTCTTTACTGCACACTGTTCAGGACCACTGTGTATTATTATGCACTGTCATGTATTATCACTGACAAGCTATAAACATTATAGGATACCAGTAGCAAATAATTGCTTTAATGGTGCTATGCCCACAAGTGAAAGGACTGCCAGAGCATTCTAGGCGAATCGCTTTCAAAATCATGTCCAAGACGGCTGTTTTGACAGTCAGTGTGATATGCAGTCAAGCGACAATCAAGACCTATCACTTGATGATTATTCTTCAATGTTATTTTCTTATGTTGTTTAAGAATATAATGTAATTCATAATCTATGTGCATGGTAAAACAATCAGGGCCATGCAACATCAGTGAGTACACCGCCCGTTTTTTTTTTTTTTTTTTTTTTTTTTTGCTTTGTCTCGAGATAAAGTTAAATGCTGTCATACAGTCCTCATTGTGTCTCTGGGCGTGTGTGCCACACGATAGTGAGATGCTGGAGCGCAGCCGGAATATACGATTGTGCAATCGACAGGCATGCAGATCACTCCACATGATGTAATCTTCTCCAGTGTAGCTACAATAGCAGGAACATAAACCAAGCGCTACAACATTGCTCAGAAAAATAAAGGTAACGCTATTGCAAGAAAATGAACTATATGTTTAGATGTTTCTGATGAATCAATAAGCTGCTGCATGTAGGCTATGCAAGTAAATCTGAAGGTATTCGAGAGCTAATGCTTCTTCACTGTCAGATGCTGTTTTCTTACATGGAAAGCGCCCCCTTAGTCCAAGTGAAATAGCATTCAGTGCTGTCATTAAAACATAAGACATTAAAGAGGCTGATGTCAGTATTACCAATTTTAGCAGCTTCTATATGTCGTCAGTCTTCATTGTACTAAGGCATAAAACCTTGGAGAGACTCAACAACCTTGACTTTAAGTGCTATAATGAACAGCGTGAGGAAGGAAGGCTCCCCCTAAGGCTGAGGGTCACAGACTGTCTTAGGAATTGGAAGGCTGCCCATTACTCGCAGGACCCATTGGCCCTCTCCTGATTGCCTCCCAGTCATAAATCTATGGAAATGGGGAACACCATCAGTGGAGACACATCACTCCTAAAGCTACCATGGTCTCTCCAATCAAAGTCAGACATCTTAAGTGTAACATTCCCCCTGTGTGCATTTTTTGACAAATGGATTTTTTTTCTTTGGTAATGTATGCCGATGTCTGCCAAATAGATTTTGTTTTTCATTAAGATTTTACCTGTTGGCCACGGGAGTGATAAGTTCGAGCTGCAGGTCTGGAATTTATGTATGACCTGTGGCAATTACATACTGGGCTGGTTCTGTTGGCCTTGGTCGCATAATATGTCCACATGAGGTGTAACACCAGGTACACTCTTACGGCCCGCTAGGCCTTTGCTCATTCTATGTCTGATTGACCCAACTACCTGCAGGTTTCTAGAGGGCCGGGCTTGCTTAATTGCTGCTGCCTCTCCTTTTCTGGGGCCATTCTTTCTTTGATTTTGACGCAGCAACACAGCACTCAGAACATCTCACACCCAACAACATGCATGCATTACTAATGACTGACTTTGACCCATCTCATTGTGTTTGTTTTGTTTGTAATTTAGTTAATGAATACATTTTGTTATAAAATCCAACCTCTCGCCTCCCTCTTTTTGTTGCGGCCTTGGCACAGGGTCATAACAAATGGGGGCTCGTCCGGGAGTAACAACACAGACAGCAGCAATGCTTGCTTCATGGGTGCTTGTTTTAGTTTTTTTCTTTTTTTCTTTTCAGGTTTTAGAAAAATTGACTGGCCAGTGTCTGAATATACTGGCCATTGACTGAATATACACAAAGAGAACCTGATAAAACATTTTGTCTGTAGTGTAGCTGGTGATGAACAGAATACGTTACACTCCAGATTTTTCTTAAAATGTGCATGCTCTGTGCCTCAGTTTTCATTGTAATCTCCCCTTAGCAAAAAAAAAGCATTAGCTGTAATATTATTGGGCCGTGACATACATCACATTAAGTGCCACGCGATACCGGCTACAAGCAAGCCACTGTGCCACTGAGTACCTCAGACAGGCCTGGCAGGGTGGCCCATGCCTGGATGAATAAGTCAGGTAGGCTGTAGAGAGAGGAGTGGTGCTGTAACATGACCCAGAGGTTGGAGCCTTTGGGCTGCTGTCTTTCTCGGAGTCACTGGATTCTAGTTACAGGTCCCCAAACTTCAGCTTCTTTCATTCTGTCTGCACGAGAGAAAGAGCGAAAGAGAGGGAGAGAGAAAGGGAAAGTGTCCTGGATCTGTGGCTTTTTTAATCTCTCGCTACCGTGGATGACCTTGTTCAGTGTTTCGGTGACCTGGGTGGCCTGGTTCAGTTCAGCAGCTGTCCTTGGGTGCACCATTGACACTCTGATTTCAAGGGACTTGCTTTGCCTTCGATTCAAATCTTCTTGCCATGCAGAATGATTGTCTTGGCATAGCTGAGTCTTTGTCATTTTAGGGTCACAGTCAAATTTGAACGAAGCAGACCAACCAGAAATGTTGAAAAAAGTGTCAGGCTAGAATGTGGGACGTGTCTAAACGTACATAGCACAGGACAGATAGGACAACTTAGTGGAAGACACAAACCCAGTGTCTAGTCTAGTCTAGTCTAGTCTCATTTAACACAGATACTGCATGGGTATTGTAATGAAAATTGACATCAAGTGTTTCATGCTCAGTGTGAGGTTGTTTAATAAAGACCTCCATAGCATGCCTGTACTAGAATATGTGTGTGTGTGTGTGTGTGTGTGTGTGTGTGTGTGTGTGTGTGTGTGTGTGTGTGTGTGTGTGTGTTGGGGGGTGTAGCTGGCTCTGAAAAGTGCTTTGATATTGCCATGGGAAATTCTGCACCATTGTGTTACAAGCAGTCATGAGGTCAGTACCTCTCTTGTAGCAATCATTTATTTGCCTTTCTGCTGCTTGTGTGTGTGTGTGTGTGTGTGTGTGTGTGTGTGTGTGTGTGTGTGTGTGTGTGTGTGTGTGTGCGTGTGTGAGTGTGTGTGTTTGTTTGTTTGTTCTTGTGTGTGTGTGTGATGGCTTGAACAAATGACACTGTTGAAAGCATTAACAGACATTCAGGACTCCAAAAAAAGGTAGCGCCATAGTCAAGCACAGACAAAGACACAGCTAGCTGGCTTGGGATCGTAGCTCCTCCTGTGGTGTTTTCTGTAGTGCCTCTGGTAACGTAGCCTGTACTGTCAGCTTCTCAGATGAAACTCTTGGCATTTGTTTAAAGGGAAGAGGTTGTCTCTGCGGCCTGACTTATACCACTTCCTGGGTGACGGCCCAGCAAAAGGGCGAGAGACTCTGGGCCTTTCCCAGAGATTTAGTAATGCCCCTCTGCCCTTCTGAAGCAGTAGCGTTTAGCCTCTCAGTTGCGGCCACCATTTATCCTTCAGGTAGCCCATCAGGAGGAAACAAGGGCCAGAGAAGACTCGTAATCATGGGCCTTTTGCTGTGGTCTGTGCATAGGATTGCTGCAGCACCGACGACAAAGTAGTACTTGTCAGTGTCAGCGAGCATCTCTGTTCCCATGTGGATAGCCTTCCCCTCTCAGAGCGGTTTTGTTTTCTAATCTTAGGCCATACATAGCCTGGTAAACGCGCCCCTTGTACTTCATTTCATTTTGTACAGAGGGTCTGGACTGGAGGCCGTTGAAGTTCATGTAAGAGGGCCGAGCAACTCCTAGCCAATCAGCGAACAGAGGGTGTGTTCGTGAACCATGACGTTGACTATGTGTGCTACATTTGAATTGTAGTGCGTAGGTAGGCTAATTGTATACGTGACGACCAGTCGTTAGCGATTGGGTAAAGGCAGAGCCACTCTTCCAGGAAGAAATCGTTTCTCACGACCTCCACTCCAGAGTCTCTGTACAAAATGAAATGAAGTACGAGGGGCTGGTGTACCAGGCTAGGCCATACATACATTGCCAGCAGACCTGAAAGAAGGGATGGTGAATGTCATGGTGTTGTCATGGTGCTGTATCCGGAGGAACATTTGGGGAAAGATAAGCTAGTATTGTAGCAGTGTCAGGGGAAAGAAATGAGACTAGCTAAATTTAGTGTAAATACAGAAGTGCAAAGAACCCCCTCGGAAGCCTCATATCTCATATGACAGTCTTTTCACACATTCCTAGTGCATGTGCAGTGCAGTGAATACAATTTAGCGGTTGATCATAAACAGTTGTTCTTGATTGGCAAAGTTTATCTTTGCCCTTGCTTATGTATTTCATGTTACTTGTCTGTGCGTTTCTAATACATAACCTTTGAGCCATAACCAGTCTTTGTCAGCCTTTGACCCATTTCAAGTGATGTACAACACTAAAAACACCATATTATAAGGAAAAATATATTAACATTTTTAAAATATCACAAAACATATTTGAGGAATAAGCATAAACATCCAACTTCCAAAAGTTTAACAGCACCCCTGTGGCCAATAGTAATCAGCAACAATTAATCTAATACACTGTAAAAATAAATTACTATACAGATGTAACTTTAAGAGATTTTATAAAAATCTCTAAGCTGTTAGAGCAGTGAGTGGTGTTGTGTGGGAGTGTGGGAACCAGGTGCTTCAGGCTCTGGCCTGTCTGTGTAACAATACCTGCTTTTCTGCGGTGACTGGCTGCGTTGACCTGTAATCTGTTGGGTGCTCATTGGTCCATGCTTTTGTATCATTGCTACATTAGGTATCTGCTCATGTGGCCTATTATTGTGGGCCCAAGAATAGATTGGTGAGCAATATGGAGGCAGGGGTTGAGAGTTCAGCAGAAATCAACAGACCCAGCATTGGGATATACACTCCCTCTATGTATTATGAAAACACCCTGACTTCCACTTTGTACTGCAGTTTGAAATGTATTACCATCCATTCATCTTAATGTTTGGTTTCTCTGTGAGTAACATTGTTTTGTTTCCTCCACATTAAAGAGGCAGAAGTTCATGCAAACCTAATTTTTAATTTATATTTCTAAGTAACAGCAAGCACAAGAATTATCATTCACGTCAGGTTGGCATATTTGAAAGGAAAGATTCTAGATTCTTATATAGGTCCTTTAACACTCTGCTGAGAGGATTGATTAAAAAGCACTTTAATATGTCTGAAATAAGTTCTAACTAAGAGATGAATCAAATTGTTCCAAATTCCATTCTGAATCATTCAGAAGATTATTAACAATGATAAGTAGGACATTTGGGATGTCTGCCCTCAGTGACCTGGAAGCAGATGGGTCCTACTCCTGGAGTAGATGGGGCCACAAGGGAAGGGGAGAGGGTGTGTGGTTATGTGTGTGTGTGTGTGTGTGTGTGTGTGTGTGTGTGTGTGTGTGTGTGTGTGGTAGTGTGTGTGTGTGTGGTTGTGGTTAGGTGTATGTGTGTGAGTGGTTGGGGGGTGTCTGCCAGTACACTAGCGGTCTCAGCCCTGGGGGAGCAATACCTTAGGATCCTCTCATAGCATCTCTCCCATGGGGACCTCCACGGAATGATCGCCACAAGCTCAAGTCTACCTGCTGCTGGCTAGGTGATTTGAAAAATATTATTATATGTAGGCTATTTACTGTGCAGGTCAAACAAAAATGAATTGATTTTACCAGTTTTAAAAGGGATAAGCCTGTTTTTCAGTCCACGGCTTAAAATATTTCTGACATTGCGGTGAATCATTCCAATTACATTTTGTTGTATTTCGGTCCCTACACTGAGCTCAGTGTGGAGAGCTCATTTTGCTGGTTCATTCCTTTTTTGTATTGGAAGTAATGTGGAACAGCCAGCATTTTGCTGGCCAGGAGTCTTTTCGTGTGAAGATGCGAATTAATTTAAGCAGCCCCCCCCCCCCCCCGTGGGCCTTTGCTTTCCCCTGTAATAGAGTATGCCCCAAAGAGAGGCGTTGACCCAATGGGTGAGCTTTTCATTACAGGCCAGACTATATATAGACAGCTCCTACGTCAGTTCCTTGGGGGAAAGAGAGAGACAAAAAGAGAGGGGGGAGCTTTACTCCCCTTTTTTGCATCTGCAGTAAAAAAAATAAACCTTAGATGGTCTGGCCTTAGGTTCTGTTGGCCAACAGTATTTACATAGAGGGCCTGGGAGGTCAGTGGCAGCCATAGAAATACACTGATTAGTCTCACAAAACGGCCTCGCTGTTCCCTCCATTGATTGGTCCATTGTTCAAATGAAAAAAAAGAAGAAGAAAAAAGAAAAAAAAAACAGATACTCCTACACACTTGTGCAGCTGGCCAATTCTAATTTAGTTGATTGTTGCTTTATTTGTTAAGAATTTTTACAGTGTTCGTAATAAGGGGACAACAACAACAAAAAGATGGAAGGAGACTAGCCAGGCTAGCGCTGCCTAGTGCTTCCGCTCAATTTCATTTACCTCCAGCAACTAGTCAGGGAGCATGACCATAAGTTTCGGTTTTGTCCATATCTGAATGTGTATGAGCCAATCAGCGAACAGAGGGGAAATGATGACGTCGAACTCAAGACTTCAAGCTTGAGTTGTTGGTTGTAGTTCAGCAGCACTGAACGAAGCTGGTGAGGTGGATGTAGACCAAGCTATACATTCTGTGTTGGCAACGATTCCTGAAATTGAGCATTTAAAGCCAAAATAATGCTTGAAGAATTTTGAAGAATTTTATTGAGACAAGACGTTATTGGCCTAATTCCTACTACGGGTTCTTGTAAAAGCCTAAATTACCAAGCAGTACTGATAGGTTGAAGCAGAAAGTATCCACCCACCGTGGAGAGAACGGATGTCAATGCTGATGTTTCAGACACTTACACTCAGGCCCCCTGACAGTCTTGGCTGGGCCCACGACTAGATAATCTGATGGGGCCCCCCACCCTATATTCCATAATTTAAGGATGGACCAGTTCTGCTACCACCCCCCCCCTTTCCCTGTGGGGAGGCCCGGCGAGCCTGCTTACATGATTCAGTGAAATAGTCAGAGAAGACACTTAACATCATGGGATTGAAACATCATGTACATCCACTGAATGGACTCCTCGATACAGTGCAAGGACATAACTTTAGGTTTAACATTGGTTAAACATTCAGGCACGCTGGAAGATAAAGTGATGTAGGATTTGATTTTTTGGGTGTTTGGTAGTATTTCGACTGAATGTAAATTACACCTTTATTATAGAGTCATATCTTGACTCTCCTGCAGAACCTCTGCACAGTTCAGCAGTGATGTACTCTATAAGTGTTTACGCACACGGCCAGCCGTATCCAGTCCTTTTTGCCCCCCTCCCCTCCCCTTCACCAAGGATAAATAATTAAGTGTGTAATGTATTGCTGGAAGAGAGCACTTAGTGTCTGTGAGCGATTTAATCATCCTCTGAGATGGCCAGCAGCTGTCTGCTTATACGTCAAGGCCAGTCTGACCAGCGCTACCAGATGTTTCATTTGGACCACAGCATTTCTTGGCTGAGAGCATCGCATCACTGAGATCCTTGGCATGAGGACGATTTGTGGATGTTCGGCTAAAGCTCTAGCCGCTTGTTGCCATCTGAAAAGTCTACTACTCATCCTTTATGCAGTTGTGTTTATGATTTTAGGGAGTAGGACACTAAAATATTCCCCAAACTGTACTAATTCAGCAACACAAACTTGAAGTGAAGTTATTGGCTTGACAGCTAAAAAGATGTTTGGGTGAGTCTCTGTTTTCTGTCTAATAAAATGGTACCATAAACAACAGCAGCTAGATAAACAAAGTGGAGAAATGGCACAAGCTGTAGCATGTGTTTACATTTCTGTGATGTATTTCTGTGTTTGTGCTAAGACCTGAGGCATTTGCCGAGAGCCTCTCTGTAAGCAGAACTTTTTTTTCCGAGACTTTGTGCTTTTAGGAAGATCAATTGACAGTGTTACTCTTCATAGAATGTCTTATCGATCTCCCATGGAAACCCAATGATGCACCAAACAGTTGAAATCAAATTAGCATTCTAAAAAGATCCCCAGCCCTTTGTCCCCTCTCCTTTCGTATTGGATGAAAGTACACCTTCAGCAGCCAGTTGCTTCGTCAGTGAACGTATGCATCTGTTTTGGTCAGACAAAGGGAACGAAAGAACCCTTCTTCCTTGACCTGCAGTGGCTTCCAGTGAAGAAGATGGGCAGTAAACAGACCAGTGATTTATTGTAGCGGACAACTGACTGACTGACTGACTGATTGAGTCTTCTTAGCAAAGCTGTTACAGAGGGTCCATTTATAGTTTGTGATCAGTGGTTCTTATCCTGCAGACAACCAACAGTCTCACAGATGCATTTCCACAACAGCAGGGGTGTAGTAGTAAAATAAAAGGTGGGTAGACTATGAATTTGGTGATAATGGTGAGGTTGACGTTGTGTAGCATCAGATGTTCAAAAAAAGGCATTCAAAACATGTATGAACAGAACCAGTGATATTAAATGGTCCTTAGTTCACATATTGATTAGACACTGTAGATTGAATGGGATGTTAGATGTACTATTTGGTGCATAAACTTTATTATGAGGTGAATTAACTATTACTCTACTTACACTACTACAAATGGATAAACTGTTAAAAGGTTGATGAAATCTATTTCTAAAAAAAACCCGAAAGGTCAGGCAAACTCTGTTTACTTACGCTTACCCTCCACTTGCACTGCTTCCTGTTCTGTATAGCTAACTCAGGTGGACCCAAGGGGAGTCCTACCGTGGAGAGCTGTAATGGCAGTATTGATGGCCAAAGCACGGTGGCAGCCATATTGGCAGGAGGTGCTACTACAGTGAGCCTCGATCACTAGCAGGAAGCGTGGCAAGCCATGAACCTGGTGACACCGCAGTGCAGCTGATAAATTCAGCTTGTCCCCATCGATGCCAGGAGAGGGTTCTGAGCCAGCAGGAGTGTCGTACAGAGAGGGAGCAGGAGTCCCTAAATCGAAGGCCCCTTTTTCTGGACTTTCATTTTCTTTTTCATGTGCTGTCAAAAGAGTGATGAAATTCAGTTGATTGTTTCAATAGATTTTTTTTTTTATCCAGTACCATGGCACGTGTTGCCTTTGGAAACTACAGCAGTCATTTCCTGTGTCAGAAAATATGAAATAGACTACATCAGAACTACTGCTACATGTTTAACTATGTTGTACTGGTGCAGTTCAAAATAACATATGGCATGGAAGCTGTGGAAATGTCATTGACAGGCATTGATCCTGACAGTCCTACAGCAGGTGTGTGCAGAGGAGTATGCTATTATACATGTTCCATCCCACTCTATGGTGGCTTTGTAAATAATAGTGAAGCTACACAAGTCAGTTCTTTTGGAGATCAACAGACAGGCCTACTGTGGTGTGTGCAGTAGAGTCAGTTCTAGAGTATGCAGCTATACATGTTCCGTCCCTCTCTCTGGTGGCTTCAGGAGTCGATGGACAGGGGCTAACAGAGGAAAGCTAATCAATTTGGGAGAGCGTGTTTGGGCTGATGCGGAGACTATTGGCTGCAGGGGTAGCTGCAGCTTAACATGATGGGCAGTTTCTTAGCAACAGCGACTCTCAAGCATTCTCTCTGATCTGAAGGCCAATAAGCTTTACCCACTTCCTTTCAGAAGTGTGTGTGTTTGTGTGCGTGTGCATGTGTGTGTGTGTGTGTTCGTGTATGTGTGTGCTCACGCATGTGCGAGTGTGTGTGTGTGCTTGTAATTTCACTTCCTTTGGATGGATATCACTGGCCTGCAATCTCTTCACTCATTTTTTGTTTTGTTTTTGCAATTGCACAATTTCTATGTAATTTGAGCACGAGGCCACGCAAGAAGCATTTCACAGCTAAGACAGTAAAACTGAATTTATGTGCTCATGTCATTCCAAGTCATTGTAAGGCCTACTTGCATTCAAATTTTTATTTTGTTGTAATGTGAACATATGGATGAGCATGTACGAATGTGTGGTATGAGTCATCTTTGTTCCACTGCTGAAGATATAATACCTGGCTTTGTTGCTGTCAGTGTACTTTGTGTTTTGGAAAGTTTGCCTATTCACATTAAATTGAACTGAACTGACTACCAAAAGACCGTACTTACTGTACGCAACACATGTTGCTTTTAACAGAACTAGAACCAGGACATTATAAACATTATAATACACGTAAATCTGCTTGAAATTACTATCTCTATTAGATGCGATCCCAGACTACATTTGTGTCCGCAGCAAAAACCCATCATTGTCTTTGAAAACTGCTTTGCCACTGAAGTAATTTAAAGGTTTTCTGCCCTTCAAGCCCCTTTAGAGGCATGGCATACCAAGCAGTTGCCTGTGTTGCTTGTTGGCTTTCTAGGTTTCTGACTCCAGTCAATGGCGGTCCCATTTTCATGCAGTAAAAAGAGAGTGTTTAATAATTGTTTACAGGTGGCCTTATCTGGGTCTCACAGACAGCCTCTGTGCTCTTAGGAACTCCCCTGTGCATTGACCACAAGCTGCTCTGGGTTTCACCTTTTCCAGCTAGGTGCCCCTGTATGCTTGCTTTCAGCCTCAAACCTAGTTCCTCTCTCAGAATGTTTTAGCATAATAAACACACACTCACCCAGACACACCCAGACGTACATACACACACACACACACACACACACACACACATCCTCATTCCCCGCACTGTGCTCCAGAAAATAAACTGCCACTCGCTCGCTCAGGTGGAAAATCACATTTATCTGTAGCCCATCACGATCCCAGAAGTTGTCGCCCACCGCATCTCTGTCACCGGCGGCATTTTAGTATCTGGCAGCCGTCCAGCATGGTTTCTGGTTGCCACGGTAGCAGATGCGTTCCGTGTCGACAAGCCGTGCCGGGGCGACAAGCCCATCCTGTCCCGGCGAGGCGACAACACTGGAGCTGAGGCAGACCTGAGGTCGCCTCACAAAACTGACACAGGAAACATGGAGGGGTTATGAATTAGACAAGAGCATTTACGGTGCAGTGCGGTGGGGTAGGGAAAAGGGAAAGGGTGTGTGTGTGTCTGTGTGTGTGTGTGTGTGTGTGTGTGTGTATGACGATGTCTGTGCTATGTCAGTATCGTAAATGAAAAGTGGCAGAGAGGGGACAGACAGACAGCATGGAGTTGTGCTGTAAGATATTCATGAGGCAGAGAGGAATGTGCAGAGCTTATTTAGGCAGCTTTGCCCTCACTGTGCTACAGAATGTAACTGTGCTACACTTACATATGGTGAAGCAAAAACCTGCACGATAGATAGATAGATAGATAGATAGATAGATAGACAGACAGACAGACAGACAGACAGACAGACAGACAGACAGACAGGCAGACAGATAAGGCGCTTTCACACTGCCAAAATTACCGGTAATTTCAGCTGAAATTAGTGGGTCGTCTGTTGCGTTGACACTGCCGACACGGGGTGGCGGGTCCAAATGACACGCCAATTCGACCCACCTCGGACCTTACACTTTTTTGCTACCCGGGGCGCGTGTGAACACGAGCCGAGGCGAGACGGGGCGCGGGGTGTGGTATGGTGACGTTTCACAACTGCCACCACCCACCGTCAGGACTTTTAAAACAGGGGAAACAGCTGAGCAGAACTACAAAAAAACCAACAAGGAGTTCAGAGGCAAACTGCAAACTGTCTTTCGAAATATGCTGTTTATTTGGCCTAAATCATATATAACTCACCCAATGTGAGTTCGTAATTTGTTTTTAATTTAGATGCTGTACATGTTTGTTGGCCAACAGCTTTATCATGTAGCCTAAATGTGCAAGGAATAGTATCCCCCATTTTGGTGTTGTTTGGAAGTGCATGATTTTGAATAAAAAAAATTGCTGTTACGCTGTTACCTGTTACCCTGTTACCCCAGTAGTCATAGCGTTATTTTAAACCCCGTGGTCGCGGGAAACTTTTTTTTAGAAACACGAAACAATGACATGACAATGAAAACAGTAGGGTAAATGCTATGCCAAACATTTTATGTTAAATAAACAGCATATTTTGAGAGACAAATCATTGTGTTGTGTGCCTTTTAACCAGGAGAGTAAAATGTTTGAAAACTGTAGAGTAATGTTGATGTTTGATTATAGCGCTACTGTTTTGTTAAGGAAACATATGTCCAGAGCGCATCCATCAATATATCTCCATATATTGTGAATATCCCAAAATATGTCACTGCAAATATCCCCACAAAGACCACTATCGCCCAGTGCATCTTCACCCTAAGTGTTGTGGGCTTTTTCGATGTGGGCGAAAATGTGTGGATAGAGTAAATTATTTAATGATAGCGCTATAGTTCAGCTGATGGTGCCGTGTACAAATAGCTACAGTAAATCGGCATCAAATGTATTCTTTGCATATATTTCCAATCCCATGTAAGCATCCAGGTGCAGTACAGTACCATGTCATTTGCCCTTGAATGGTTGTGCAAAGAGCCAGCAACAACTCTGTGTGTCTCGCCATGGTTGTTTTAAAAAACTGAATGAAAACTTTGCAGACAGGTGTATTTACTACGATGCACGGGTCATTCACGTCATTGTACACGCCCAGCAATATGCGTGGCGTAATGTACAGTGCCACTGGGCTACGCCTCCTCAACCCACCTTTTCAGAAGAGGGTTCAAAAACACGCCGTGCGTTCACACTGCCGTCCCGGGTTAAATTAGCGTGTCGTACCGTGTCACCTCCCCGTGTCGTGCAGTGTGAAAGCGCCTATAGATGATAGACAGACACATACATACATACATACATACATACATACATACATACATACATACATACATACATACATACATACATACATACATACATACAGATAGATAGATACATAGATAGACACCTTTGTTATTCCTTAGGAAATAAGTAAGTAATAAACAAAGATGCTCCCAATGCTTTTTTTATGGTGACATTTCGGCCATCAGAGGTGTACTAGATCTCTAAGAGTTGCATCAGCATGTTTGCTTAGTAAAGCTGAAACATTTATTGCTTTACCTCAGTTTGTCCTCGCGGTCCTCGTAGCACATCTGCACACCTTTCATGCGTTTAAAACGTTAATGTCGTAACTTGCTTTACATCAGTACAAAAGGTAATTTTACGGGTCCTTTTTCAGTATATCTAAATGTAACATCATGTAATATTATTATATAATTACACTGTAAATAGCTAACACTGACCTTGATCATAGCTCTTACCCTAACTGTTTGGTACAGTCTAAGTACATAATGTCACATAGTGTTAAACATTTTGTTACACTGTACTTCATGATATAGTAATAGGGACAGTAAAATAAAATGTTACCAGGAAGGCATCAGTCCTATCATATAAAAAAGTATATTCCAAACGAAACATATCCCGCTATTTTACCATGTACACATGACTCTCTGAAAACCAACTTGCACAATCATAAACAATAAATAACAGTATCTGTAACTATATGTTGAAAAAAAATACACATCCCTTGCTGCATCTGGTCACAGAACTTCACTTCGCAGGTGATGTCTTCATCCGCTAGGCAACCTGGGAAAAATCTCCTAGAATGTCGTCGAATCCATCCTTGTATGGATACTGCATCGATGTGGTTACAGCCTTCATCCTTTGCCTGAATAAAAGGCATTTTGGAGATTGTAAACCTTCCACCATCACTCTTCTATGGGATTCAGGAAAGGGGAGTGTGGTGTAAGGTAAAGCACTGTAAACTGTGGATGTTGTTGAAACCAATTTCTAACTGGAGGAGATCTATGAAAGGATTGTCCCGCACAACAATGTATCACATGCGCTCATTTCTGTTCACTGCAGTGAAACGAAAGGATGAGTTAAGTGTTGTATAGACCCAGGTTAGCATGGCGGTGGAGGACTCCATGTACTGTAATGGCAGCGCAAATGGTACAATAGCTTTTTGCCCAATCAAGTTTCTTCTTCTTCTTCATCAATGTAAATGAACTCATGTGGGTTTTCCTCACCATCAATCTGCATGCCTCTCTGAAACATAGGAAAAAAAAGACAACTTTGTTACATTTACTGTAATGTTAGACTTCTCCATTTTACGTGCTGTGACAAAGTATGTGGACACAATACTGTGGAAAAGTACATAATACTACAGGAAAGGTGAGCAGTACGTACCTCCTCATATTCGTGCCTTAGTTGTTTGATCCTCTCAGAATTTCTCTCAAATGGAACTCGATAAAGTTGTTTGATTTGTATTCTATGTTTTTTGAGGACTGGTGACAATGTTGATAAAGACGCCTGGTGGACATTAGTGAATGCAGTGGTCCCTCGTTATTAGCGGGAGTTACGTTCTAAAAATAACCCGTGATAGGTGAAACCTGCGAAGTAGTCAGCTTTATTTTTTACAATTATTATAGATGTTTTCAGGCTGTAAAACCCCTCACTACACACTTTATACACTTTTCTCAGACAGACATTGACATTTTCTCACATTTCTTCAGAGAAGAGAGTCACACCACTAGCGATGGAAGATTTATGTAAATTTTACAAGCTGAGCGCATTCTGTACTGTACAGGAGATTGATTGACAATGTTCTACAGTCCCTTAGCCGATCAGGGCGCAGAACACAATGCGCTGAAAAAAAAAAAAAAAACATGCACTAAAAAAAAAATCTGCGAAACAGCGAGGCCGAGAAAGGTGAACCGCGTTAGCGCGAGGGACCACTGTACTGTGTTGTTGTTTAGAATGTAGCCTATGTTTGAATTTCTCTCAGTCTTACTGCGTTATTTGCCAAAACCACTTCTGACTTGGTGTGCTCGACCACTTAATCTTGTGTAGAACAAACAAAATACATGCAGCCTATTGTAAAATCTCACAGGAATGGGTATGGAAAAGTGCTTATCTCGTTACATACAGGAAGTTACTTATTTATGCAAGTAAATCATGTATTTCACCTGCTCCAGACGCAATGTCCTAATTACTGATGACACAGTGAATCTACTGAGATTTGGCTGAACTCCCAGTCCAGCCTCCCTCAGCGTCAGTCCATGATTAACAATATGGTCAACCAATGTGGCACAGATTTCATCTGATAAATTTGGTTGTCTTCTTCTTTTTGCCTGCCCTCCCCCTCTCCTGCGTCTTCCTCTACCCCAGCCTTGGGCTTAACCTCAGCCTCTTCCTCCACCTTCATGTCCTGCCAGTCTTTTATGGGCTCCCCCTCTCATTCTTACTCTTCTTTGTCCTCTGATGGCCTCCATTTTGCAGAGAACACAGACTCAGCTGTGGTGTTTTTTGAATTGGAACTGAGAGAAATGCCTTTAAAGTTGTCAGACTGCCCAGTCAAACATGTTGTAGGTATAATAGTGGTGATGTTTTTATGTACTTTCTTTATAGGAAGCAGCGAGAGATTTAGTCACAAGAAAAAGGAGGTGTTATAAAGTCAATTAACAGTCTGAACTCAATTTGACAAAAAATATGCAGTTACTGCCTTTTGGCTTTGTAGGGCAGCGCTGTGGAGCTTGGGTAAATTTGAGCTGGAGCAATATGGCTGTCAGCTGTCTGCACAAAGCCCTGGCCAGGGCTGCCTATTTAGCACCATGACTTGGACGGCCCTGCCGCTGGGGGTTGGCCAAATTGTCACCTTACCAAATCATGCTAAAACTGCAGAGCCAGACCAAGTGACTTGGCCCCAGCTCTTGTGCTCAGCTCCATGAGCACTTTGGACACAAGCTGAACCACGGCAAATTGATTTCCCTTTGAAAATGGGAATAGGGAAAAATATTGATCTCATATGAGTTAATTTAATGCCTTTCATTCTGGTTGTGTGTTTGCTTACTCTTCTTATGTCAAGTCTATGTTGTCCCTTGGTTCCCTTGTACTGCTCTCCTGCATGAACAGTCTCCAGTCTCACCCATGATTATGCTCTTACATTTCTGTATGAAGTATTTAAGGTGATTGGCTCAACTGCATGGATTTAAGTGCACCACTCTACATTATTATTACATTGCTCATCCTGACTAGAGGTCTGCATCACAGTATATACGTATCCTGTGTTTACTCTGTGCTGCAGGTGTGCCACTCCTCTATCCATCATCTCTTAAAGCTCGTCCAGCAAACGAGCACGATGTAGTCCTGGTACTCAGTGCTCGCTGCGGTAGGGGGACCCTTCCCAGCAGTCAGTCCTGTTGCCGATCAGAGCCTCTCTCTTCTATCTAATGAAGGGATAGACTGCACATCATCTGTCATGAGATTATATGCATGTCAGTGACTGACCTACAGTTTTAATCACATTACCACAGGACAGAAATAAATCTTAACTGTAATGAGACACAAAGTCTGTGCACATTTTTACGCCTTCGCTCGTTTTTTTTTTACAAGCATCCTCCAGGAGCCCCGTGTTGCCCCAACACAGCCGGCCTACAGTGGAGAGACAAAAGAGACATTATCGCCTACTGGCAGGAACAAGAGAGAGGGAAAGGCAAATAATATACGCTATATATATTTCCAATTACTAAATAAACGTAAAAAGATATAAGCGGATTACACTCTGTCAAAACACTCCCACTAATGGAGGTGAATCCTGTCCACTAACTGCCTTGTTTTATAACGCTGTGCCACCCAATAACCCTGTATGTGTAGGTGTGTGTGTGTGTGTGTGGTGTGTGTGTGTGTGTGTGTGTGTGCGTGTGTGTGTGTGTGTGTTTGTGTGTGTGCAGTGCTGCTGCCAATGTTTCATTGTGCAAAGAGCTTCACCTGCTTTATGCCTAATCACGTTACGGCCGTGAGAAGGATCCATTTACGGGAGATCAGGGCCTGACATGAGATCAGTGAGGAGGTGGAGAGGACGTGCTAGAATAGTGGACTATTCTAGTGTGTGTGTGTGTGCGTGTGTGTGTGTGTGCATGTGTGTGGGTGTGTATGTGTCTGCACATGTGCATGTGTGCGTATGTGTGTGTGCATGTGTGTATGTGTATATGTGTGTGTGTGGCTGCATGTGTTTGTGGGTGTGTTTGACAAGTTCAGCAGTCCAGTCAGGACGTCTTTCATTTGTCTGACAGCAGCCTCATCGGGGTGTTCATCACATTGTCCTCATTGCTTACTTGCCATACACACACACACACACACACACACACACACACACACACACACACACACACACACACACACACACACACACACACACACACACACACACACACACATTACTTTCAGATAGAGAAGTAAAGGGCTGATCAAAATGGCATTAATAGACACTATTGGGCAACATAAAACATAAAGCAAGGCAACATACAGTGAAGCAATCATAGCAACATATTTGGTTTATATTTCTTGATTTTTTATCTAATTTTTGTATAGCATGTATTACTGTTTTATGTATTTTTATTAGTTAAAAGTAATATTTAGTTTAGTAATAAAATAATTAGAATGCTACATTCTGTGTTTTTCTCTTTGCTTCTTTACACTAACCAGCATTATAAAGCCAGCAGACCCTGGGGCAAGGCACACAACAATGGCAGCAGATTGTCAGTTACATAAAAGTGCCTGAGGACACAATCCTTATGTGTTAAACATGGCAGAGGCGCTCTCTCTGTCCGTCTGCATTTACGTCTCTAATAGTTTCTCTCTTTCTTTCTGTCTTCTTCTCATTCTAGCTTCATGAATTACATTTATCTCTCACAAAGTGAAAAGGTTGCTTAAATACCTTTACTTTTTGTTACAGTAGCGAAAGGCTAAAATTGTAGCTTTGCTGTCACCGACTGTGGCCCTCACCCAGATCCCCTGTTTGTTGTTTCTAGTTTTATTGATTTGTTTTGGTTGCAATCTGACAATGCGGTTGAATTACATGTCATTTAGCTGACACTCTTATCCAGTACAGGGGCAGTCCCTCTGGAGCACTGTAGGGGGGGGGGGGCTTTTCTCAAGTACACCTCAGGCATTGATGAGACTGCAGGATAGCACTGGTTATCCACTCCCTCCCTCACATTTTCCCTTACTGGTACAAGACTTGAACCCACAGTCCTCCTGATCCCAAGACCATCTCCTTAACCATTAAACCACAGCTGCCTTTGTAGTTGGCTGCTTCAGGACAAACCGTCCCTGGGTCCCGTCCCAGCCCAAAGGGCCCATATGGTGGTCTGTGGTCCTTCAGGCAAGCCCAAGGGCCTCCATGCTGTAGCCATGCTGGCCACCTATGCATCCTCTAAACCCCACTCAGCATCTCCCCCCATATGACTTTATACTGCTGTGCATTTTATAATCTATATTCTATTTAACTGCTTAATTACTGTTTTTACTCTGCGCATCTGTTGGCTTGCTCCAAACAACATCTCGCTAGACTTGTATAGTGACAATAAAGACTTCTACTTCTACTTTTACTAAAATTAGAGCCACATACCTTAGTGGGAAGAGGAACTGGGCCAAAAAGCTCTATACGGAGAGATATTTGAACTTGCCTGTACAAAGATATGACTCATTTATGGGCACATACATCAGTGTCAGTTCTCATACTATACCGTGTCCCAACTCCATAATGGGAGCATATTGATGCACATTATCTGTCATGTCCGACATATCTAGATCAAAACGTCTCCATGGGAACTGATTACAAATCTTCTCAAATGGGGAACATATGGCACAAGTATAGCCTAGTTGTACTCCCTCCTTGTTTCATTCAGATCTAGATTTAGATTTAAGTGGACAACCACATTCGTCCACAAACATTTGCATCAACAAAAATGGGCTTAATCTGATGATGGCAGGGTTTGATGTGTCTGGTTCTTCAGACGACACAATAAACAGTGCTGGTGGATCACTCAGAGCAGTGATTCAAAACATTTCTAATCTACCTCCAAAATGTTGTCTTGGTTTATAAAAATAACACTTGCTTGTTGCTGAGGTGACTCTGTGAGATTTTACTGGTGGCTTATCTTTTGCCATACTTTGACTGTCTCATCTCTTTTAAGTTATGAGAGAATGGGAGGCTCCAATATTAAAGTTGGCAGAGCATGAAGGAACAGCGCATGCAGGCAAGGTCGGAGGATTGATCCCTTGATACTGGGGGACTCCTAACGAGGTGTCTCGAACTTCATGGGCATCCCTATTGTAATGGAAAATGGCCAATGAACTGCAAGTGGACTGTTTGTCTACTACTGATTTTTACTGAGGGTTTTCCCTTCATTGGATTATTGAAATGAAATGTCAAATGGTACTGACGATGCAATTTTGCCTATGCTAACTCTCCCAGTTAGCACACTTAGTTTTAGTGTGTGTCATACTGTGGCCGGATTTACAATTGAGTGATTAGGTTACAGTGGAATCTGTAGAACTGTGCAATCAGACTGACCAGCAATTCAGTTCAAGGGACCAAAGCCTGACAGTCTGGTCTGAACTCAGACTGTCTGACACAATCACAACATAGTTCTGTTTCACTGGTACAATGACAAAAATAAATGTCTGACATATATGAATAAACGCAAACAGTATGGCCTTTATACGCTCTATATTTCAGATGCCCCCTAATCAAATTTAGTTGAATCAGAAATGCATCACAAATGAAGATGCATCAAGGGTTCTGAAGAGACAGCTGTGAAACCCCTTTGTCAACAGACACTGCTTAAAGCAGCTCTATGCAACTTTTTCGAGTTAATTAATCGTCTATATATCTAATAAGTCAGTAGATATCTCGAAGACTTGGTAGAGTCATTACCAGGCGAATGAAGACTTTCTCAACCGCCCCCGCTGTCTGTGGACAGAATACCATGCTTGCAATATTTGGGTGTCTGTCTCGGCACCCTCAGACTCACAAAGAAATTCTAACTTAACCCTTTAAGATGCACCCCCTATTATAACTTTGTTGTTACCAGAACGGCAATGACCAAGTTGTAACGTGTTACTAAAGACTTTCCGCAATGTCGTAGTAATGTTATTATGTTGTAGTTACATTTTTTTCAGTCACAACGAGTCGTAGCGCCGGCAATATGGTGACCGTTAAGAGGCTACCTTACCTCGGTGGACATGATTACTTTCGTATTCAACAGTTACTCTGATCAGTTCAGTTGAAAACACATGCACAGGGTGAGGGGAATGGGAAAACAGACCATTTTTACAAGAGTGTCCATTTACTTGGAGACACTAGGGGGAGTGCCGTTGAGAAAAAGCACTCAATGTTGCATAGTATCTCTTTAAATATGCCGCAGTTGTACTATAACAGAGGCAAATGGTAATGTGAGCTATGCACTGGAGTCAATTGTGATTGATTTTGGCTGCACAAACAGGAATGCACAAGCACATGGAAATGAGTATCTTGTGTGTGTGTGTGTGTGTGTGTGTGTGTGGGTGTTGGCCTGTGTCTGTTTTGGGTAAGAGATGGGTGGGGTAGGCCAGTGGGTCTGTAGGGTGGGGACTGCCTGGGAATGGGTGTGTGTGTGTGTGTGTGTGTGTGTGTGTGTGTGTGTGTGTGTGTGCGTGTGTGTGTGTGTATGTGTGGTTCTTGTTAGTCTTGCCCTGTAATCTGGAATGGATTATGTATGCATGAGCGCTCTTATCCATTCCATTTGTTATCTCACTCCCAATAACCCTCACTTTTCAGATGCTCCCGCCGGACTTAATCTCACTAATGGAGAGACATGCTTTAGAAGTGTCAGCTTTAATGCCATATTTGGTCTTCTACTGTCACTTTATTTGCATCTCTGTATATTTGTGAGGGGAGATGTGTGTGTGTGTGTGTGTGTGTGTGTGTGTGTGTGTGTGTGTGTGTGTGTGTGTGTGTGTGTGTGTGTGTGTGTGTGTGTGTGCGCGTGTGTGTGTGTGTGCGTGTGTGTGTGTGTGTGTGTGTGTGTGTGTGCGTGCGTGCGTGTGTATGAGGGGCCGTTCAAGACATTATTCATTCTGGCCTTCACACATACATATATTCTCACTCTCACATACATACATTCTCCTCGCACATACATATATTCTCACTCTCACATGCATACATTCTCCTCGCACATACATACATTCTCCTCTCACATGCATACATTCTCCTCTCACATACATACATTCTCCTCGCACATGCATACATTCTCCTCGCACATACATACATTCTCCTCTCACATGCATACATTCTCCTCTCACATACATACATTCTCCTCTCACATACATACATTCTCCTCGCACATGCATACATTCTCCTCGCACATGCATACATTCTCCTCAAATATGATTCATTCCAACTATATGTGACCGGCCACAGCAAAACCGGCCACAACTCGTCCGAGAGGCATTTTGAGTTATTCACAGATTCTGAAAGTGTAATTTCTAAGCTTTCCAATGATGTCTTGCACATGGAAATCTGATAATATTTGAAGAATTGGTGGTCATTTGAAAGCATGCACACCTTAAAACACAAAACTGAGAAAACTCCTCTTAAAGTTTGCCTCACTCTCGCCGAATAGTGGCCATTAGCATGACATTAAGATAAGCCCTCCCCCCCACAGACTCACTGACGTGTGGTATTATGACTGAGATGCTAATGATTTAGCAACTAGCGCTGCAGTAGCTACCAGCTGTATTGCAGTATCAAAGCTGCAGTTTTTACAACAGTATTACTGTTGTATACTGCAGTAAAGATTTAGTCATTACCACCAGTCAATTCGGGCATTATTCAAATTAATCGCCCATCGCAAATCGAAACTGATGCCAACAAACTCCTAGTCTGTCTGTACAGCAAGCTAGCAAGCTAACGGACTAGCTCATTTAAGTCAATAGTATTAACTATGACAACACCAATGTGCTAAACGCTAACTTCACTCACCTTGAATTTAACACATTGCTGTAACCTGATACCTTTATATTAATTTGTCCATTTGAGCTAACATCAGTAACAGTATCTAGGTGGGTGTTGGTGAGTAAAGTGACAGCTTTCAATTTAAACCATTACGTTAGCGTAGTTCGCTAGCGTTAGCGCGCTAACAACAACATAGTTAGTGTTACTGCCTGACCTGAAGTAAAGCTACATTTCTTAAAATCCAAACAGTAACAACTTAGACTATTAGGCTTGAAATAATCACAAACAGTTGCGGATTATGACACATGGTTCCAAAAATCATGAACAACTCCAGAAAGACGTAAGGACCAATTTATTAGTTAAACTACACACGCGTCCCATTCGAATTTCAATGAAACGGGGATGGTGGTGGTAGGGGGAGGGTGGTGGTAAGAGTGAGAGAAGAATGTATGTATCTGAGAGGAGAATGTATGCATGTGCGAGGAGAATGTATGCATGTGCGAGGAGAATGTATGTATGTGCGAGGAGAATGTATGCATGTGAGAGAAGAATGTATGTATGTGAGAGGAGAATGTATGTATGTGAGAGGAGAATGTATGCATGTGTGAGGAGAATGTATGTATGTGCGAGGAGAATGTATGTATGTGAGAGGAGAATGTATGTATGTGAATGCAAAATATGTATGTGTGTGAAATGAGAATGTATGTGTGTGTGAAGAGCATGTATGTATGTGAGTGTAAAAAATGAACATATGTGAAAAGAGAATGTATGTATGTGAGAGGAAAATATATGTATGTCAGTGTTAAAAATGTATGTATATGAGTGCAAACTATGTATGTATGTGAGAGTGAGAATATATGTATGTGAGAGGGGCAGAATGAATAATGTCTTGAACGGCCCCTCATACGTGTGCGCGCGCGCGTGTGCGTGACTGTGTGTATGCACTATGCACGCACACATCTGTTGATCTCTCTATTTTCTTGAGCAGCAGTCTTTGACATGAAGTGAGTCAGTATTGTTTTGGGTGTGAATAAATAACCAGGGTATGACGCATGGTGCTGCTCCACACACTCTACCTTTCACAAACCCTCAGCTACCATCCGCCAGGTTTAGATTACTGAACCACACACACATCTGTTGTTGAATATAGAATTGTCACAGAGAAGTAAGAGGTTTTCTTCATCAGTTCACACGACTGTTGAGCGCTGACAGCATCTAGTGAGCCTCTGAAAGAATCAAGGAAATTGCTAGAAAGCCATCTACTGAAGTTGACTAAAACTACAAATTACATTAACGAAAGCCTGTGATAACTTGTTGTAACCACAAGCCTATAACGGGAATCTTATGTACAGACAGTATATGCCATATCCCATTTGCAAATATCAAACTCTGGTCACATTGCTTTCCGCAGTTTCAGCACTGAGAAACACAGAGATAAGACTACAAGACCACGATGAGGGAAATAGAGGACAGCTACACACCAATGTCAGAAATCCTTTCAACCCACAGAGGCTCTGACCACAAATAAAACTTTCATGCGTTGACTGAAAGAACATCGCTCAGCACTTTCCGCTACATTTGTCAGTGAAATGAAGTGGTATGGACAGCAGCATCAACACTCAGTATCAACATCGGCTCTTTAAAAGACCTGTCAGATAGAGGATATCGAACAGCAAAAAAACAACTGGATTAAATTTGCTAACAAACAACATACTGTAAATACCTGACACTGACAGAATCAACTATGCTTGATTTCATTCAGTTCAGCTCCGTCTTATGCATTTATGATATTCAGTTAACAGCACGGAATGAAGGTCCTTTGGCAAGCAACTGCAGCCCGTTTGACCCGGATCTGGCCCAGATGTGGTCAGCCTTCAGATCCAGCTCCACAGCAAACAGGCATGTCGTGGTTCAAATCCAGAGGTGGAGACCCCGGCTTTAGGAAGTAAAAACCCTGCCATGTATTCCCTCAACCTGTGCACTGAACACAGGTGATTTTACTAATTAGCTGATGGCCTACCTGTCTGTTGATTTGTGTGCACATAAGAATCAGCTGGTTCAAAAACTGGTTGGATTAAATATGTGTGGCAGGGATGTGTACTTTCTAAAGCCGGGATCTCCATCTCTGTTCAAATCAATCTTAAACTCTTTGGTGGACACAGAGGAGAGTGAAGGGAGAGTAAGTCAAAAAGAGGGGGGTGGGGGGGGGATTGTGTGTTGGGGTGTCTGAAGAGTGAGTGATCGCCATCATGAATAATCGCTGGGACTGGGGAGAGCAGAGTGATCAGACGGAGAGAGTGTATGTCAACTTTGTCTCTTCTTGACTTGATGGAGCGAGAGAGGAGTGGCAGTGAGTGGAATAGAAAGAGAAAGAAAGAGCAGAGTGACAGATGGAGAAAAAAAGAGAGAAAAGGGAGAGAGAGAGAGAGACAGAGAGAGAGAGAGAGAGAAAGAGAGAGAATAAGCACAGAGTGTGTCAGACTGTTTGAGGGTGTTTGTGTGAACTGTGTGGACTGGGCCTTGGGTGGGGTGAGTTTTAAGTTCTCTCCTTTTCATTTGTGAGGAAATGATTGGATTCCACAATTGTTGGACCGCTACAGGTCACCCGTGTTTTTATTGCCTATGTTTGTCGGTTTGTGTGCTTGTTTTTTTCCTGTTGATTTTTGCTTTTTTAAGTAGTGATCTGCGAAGCACATTGGGTTACATTTTATTTTACTGTCCCTGTTACATCGGTCAGGTACAGTGTAACAAAGTGTGTAACATTATGTAACATTATGTACAAGTACTTACACTGTACCATAGGGTTAGGGTTAGTGTTAGGTATGTACAGTGTAAGTACATAATATTAAATGTTGTTATGTAGATCAATTAAAAAATGAACTGTAAAATAAAGTGTTACCCACACTAAAATACTGTTGTGCACAAACTGGGCTTTACAAATAAAGTCGCCTTGCCTTGTCTTGCCTGTCCTTGTGATGCCAGCAGTCCTCTACTGGTCTTAGCCTTGAGGGCTCTCTTACATCACCACCACCATGGCCACCACCAGCAGCCTTTAGTATGCTGCTCAGGCCTGTTTCTCTTATCCTCTTTTTTTCAGCCGGACTGGTCTGTGAAAAGGCCACCTAATGTCCAGAGTACACTCTGGCGCCACGCTTGTCACTGACAAATGGACAGAATCAGCTGCCCATAGTCATTAAACACACTTCCCACGAAATAGAAATGTAAGACGAATGCAAATGTAATTCAGATACTGTATGCCAGTCACATTATTTTAAACTATGAAATTATGAATGAACTTAGTTGGCTTGGAGTTAAACTTTCATAACTGACCATCAATAACACCCATTCCATGTAGTTTAAATAGAATGGAGAGATATGCATGCCATTTTTATGACCATTTACAACTCCTTGTTGCCTCCATGGAAAGCTTTCCATGATGGCTTTGTAATTTGCAGCTCCTTCTGTAATTTGCAGCTGAACTTGTAGCATTTGTGTCCTTGTTGGATCTCTCTGGGTTTGGTTGTCTTGTCTTTGCCTTGTGTATAATTTTCCTTTTTAACCTAATGTTTCATGTCTCTTAAGTGTGTTTATTTCTTGAACTCTTGAGAGCAAATGGAAACCACAGGCAAATTCTTTGTTTGTATGTTGGAATTTGTCCAATAAAGTTGATTCTGATCGTGATTCTGAATCTTGTTGTAAGATTGTTTTTTTTTTACTTTTTACTTTAAGAGCTTCCCAGTCCAGATTTTCTCCGTCTTTGATTGGCTGTGAGCTTGCAAAGGGTTGTAGTGGTTGCCATGTAGCTCAGCAGCACTCCTGCTGGTGTGGAGCTGCCTCCTGACCCACACACGCAGTGATGCTGGTGGAGGACGAGGATGTATGGGGCTTGGGCTATGTGGGTCACACAGCAGCAGAGGGAGAGAACGGCTGTGAGTCAGTGGTACAGCAACCCCCCCCCCCCCCCCTCCCCCTCCTGCTCTATCCTCCCTCTGAGGAAGGAGAAATTGCAGAATCATTCCTTCCTGTTTGTGTGTTTGTGTGTGTGTGTGTGTGTGTGTAGGGTGGGAGGTGGGGAGAAGACAAGGCAGCTTTTGTTTCTCTGTTTCCACTTATCATAACACCACATTTCCAAAATTGTTTTAATTTTAATTTCAACTCCAAAGTCAACACAGTGGATGTTTCAATTGCTGGTTCAGTCCAAGTATCAAGCCTGACAGGACAAGGAAAAGGCATCATCTTTCCTTGTTAGGTCTGCCCTGTAGGCTTGTCTGCCTAAAATGAAATGTTCTGTACTCCCTCCAGTGCAGCCCAGCTTGGGGGGGATTCATTCTATCGCACACACACACAGGTCCCTTGGAAACCAGCGCACCTCTCTGGCAGTGGCTACTCAACTGCCTTTCTGCCTCAAGCTGTGTTCACATCAGAAGCCACCAAAGTGACCAGAGCGATGGAAGTCATTATTTCTCTATGGAGAGTCGGCGAATTGGGTGAACAAAGCGAATTGGGCAACCAGAACGATAAAGAGAAGTTCAGAAGTTACTGTTACAGGAGTAGCTGCTGAAGCTGTTTTTTTTTTTTTTTTTTTAAATATGCAACCTAACGAGGCATTTTGAATAAGATTAGGATTGTTTTTTTTGTTTTTTTTTTGGATGTATGGATATTCATTGCCTTGTTCACACTATCAGGGTGTCATTTATCTCCGAAAAACAACTTTGATTAAAATAATGACCGGTCTACTGTCTGAATCTGCCACGTTTTGGTGCTTATTTTTATTTTCGTATAAAACTATTGATGCTTGAAGTTTGTCTGTGTTTGTGCTCATCTGCTTACAAAGCAACATGATTGATGGGCAGATGGGCATTTTCTTTCTGTATTTTCTCAAAGTTCTTCCCTGTCTGTCTCATCTCACCCTGTAGTTGAGTTTATCTCAAGTGAGTTGAATTCAGCTTAGCTTTTATCTCTGAAGCCGTACCATAATGTTGCACTGTGAAAGCATGGGTCTAGTAAAGGCACATGTATCAACAGAAAACAAACAATAAATTAAGCAAACTGGTGGTAGCATAAAAAGACAAATAGCTACAGACGACCATATTTTGTGAATTGAATAAACTCTCTCTTGCCTTCCTTACCTGATATGAACACATGAAAGTGAAAGTCAGTCCCATTTGTCATTGTGATCACACAGCACATCACAGCACACAGTGAAATTCACCCTCTGCATTTAACCCATCACGCACGTGAGCAGGGGGCAGACATGACAACAGCATCCGGGGGGCAGTGTGTGGGGGCGGTACCATGCTAAGGGTACCTCAGTGGCACTACTGGCCACCCGAGATTCGAACCTGCAGTCCTGCAATACCTTAGCCGCTAGGCCACCACTCCCCCGACATAGTTATGCTCCCAGTAACTCTGTGACTTTCCTTGCTCTGCAGGTCAATCACTCACGCTTCCACTCTCCCAGTCCTCCCAGTAACTCTGTGATCTCCTCTGCTCTGCAGGTCAATCACTCACGCTTCCACTCTCCCAGTCCTCCCAGTAACTCTGTGATCTCCTCTGCTCTGCAGGTCAATCACTCACGCTTCCACTCTCCCAGTCCTCCCAGTAACTCTGTGATCTCCTCTGATCTGCAGGTCAACTTTGTAGTGTGTCAGCTGTTCGCTCTGCTCACTGCTTTCTGGTTCCGGCTCTACTTGCACCCCAGCAAGACCAGCCCCTTTATCCGCCATGTGGTGGCCACGCTGCTGGGACTCTACTTCGCTCTCTTCTGCTTCGGCTGGTAAGCGCTTGCATACCAACCTGGTAAACCCGCCCCTCATACTTCATTTCATTTTGTACAGAGGGTCTGGACCGGAATCTCTTGAGGGTCTTGAGGGTTGTTCGTTAGCCGTGACATTGACCTTGTGTGCTACATTTGAATTGTAGTGCGTAGGTAGGCTAATTGCACACGTGATGACCAGGCGTTAGCGGTTGGTTAAAGGCAGAGGCACTTTTTTAAAACTTCAGCAGAGTCCACACCTCCAGCAAATTGTTTCTGACGGCGTCTGTTCCAGACCCTCTGTACAAAATTAAATGAAATATGAGGGGCTGGTTTACCAGGCTACTTGCACACACCCACACACACACATACACATGCACAAGTGCATGCACTTGTTCCCACACACACGCGCACACATACAGTACATACACTTGCACACACACACACACACACATACATACACATGCAAAAGCACATGCAATTGTTCCTACACACACACGCACACATACAGTACATACACATGCGTGCAAACACAAACATGCATGAACACACTGGCATGCACGGCCACATAAACACACATGTGCATGTGTGCACACACACAGACACACACTCACACACACACAATGTCATACAAAACCTCACGTTTAGAGATACACATCTCCCCTACATCCACTGTTCACACACAAGCACACTCTGTTAGGGAAAACCTTAGCCAGCATGAGGTAAGCAGGTCGATAGGGCTCGGATACTGATATGCAGTCTAGTAGTATCATTGTCACTTGTGAACAATCCTGTTTTGGCTCCAAGACATTTGAGCTCTAGAGCAGCTAGAGTGGTGATTACAACTTTGAAAATATTGAAAACAGACTTGTTAAGAAACATATTGTTAAAGAACCTCTTTTTAATAATAAATATTTCAGAAATAATATCATTTTATAAAACTTTTAGGATTTCACACATATTTGAAACATACATAACATTACATTACACTTAGCCGATGCTTTTATGCAAAGTGACTTACAGTAGAGGACAGAAGAGACTTGAAACATTTAACTTTGTCAGCAGCTCTTTCAGTGAGAGCATTGCACAGGCGAGGGCCATAATGGACAGACCTCGCTCGTTTAGAGAGTATTAAGTCAGGATAGTGTGAAGATTAAAGTCAGGAAAACAGAGGGCAAAAGCTGTGGCCTAATGGTTAAGGAGTTGATCTTCGGATTGGATGGTCACGGGTTCGATTCCTGTACCACCAGCGGAAAAAAATGAGGATGTGGGAGAGGTGCTCTTCTACACACTCATCCATGGCTGAAGTGCCCTTGAGCAAGACATATAACATCACATTGCTCCAGGGGGGTTGTCCCTCTAGCCAATTCACTGTAAATCGCTCTGAATAAGAGCATCAGCTCAATGTGATGCAAAGAACAGAGGGAGTGTCTTGGGCAGTATGGATAAATTACTTCGCACATAAAAGTAGGAACAAAGCAATGTATCACCTTGAGGGTAAGCAAAGGCACATCTGTAGTCTTTTGATGAATAGGAGAGGAGTCAGGAGAAGTATGTACATTTTTTAGGTAGGGGTAGACACTGCTGAAAAGAGCATCATAGTACTACAACTGAGAGGAAATGAGTGCATGCAGTATTCACTCAATATTACAAAAGCAAAGTAGCGGGTAGATTTGCGTGAACTTGTCGAGGTGAAAGTATACATTAATTGCAATTCAACTGGAATTGAAATGGTCAAATCCGGGATGACACCCAAGTTTTGGCATGGGGGAAGACTGTAGCCTTTTGCTGTTAATGGTGGGAAAAAAATCTTGTTTTTCTTGCGGTACTGAATCTCTGATTGGAGATAGCCTTTGTTCTTTCAGAGCTGAGTCTGAGAAAGGTTCTGTACGTACATGTTCTGATGTTTAATAAAGCCACATGTTGGCTGTTGTCAGGGCAGAGGTAGTGTGCGGTTTAGTATAGTTGTATATCTGAATTTCATAAACCATACAGCCATATGAATTGATAATGTGATCAGGGGTGAATATATAAATATGCAGCATGAAAGGGCCAATAACTGACCCTGGAGAACCAATATGGAGGGTATTGAGGCTATGAGGAACTGGAGGGTGTTTATGGTGATGAACTGTTGTTGGTTGGAGAGATGCGAGTGGATCTGTCTAAGACTGAACTCCTGGTGATCCCAGCCCAGGATTCAATCCACCATAATATCAACCTGAATATGTCGCTGTCACTGTTGCTCCGAACAAAGTTGCTAAAAACCTGGGCGCCATGATTGATGGCCGGCTATCATTCTGTGACCACATTGCCACCGTAGCGCAGTCTTGCTGCTATGCACTGTACAACATTAGAAAAATCAGACTGTACCTGACCCAATATGCTGCTCAGGTGTGGTCATCTCTCACCTTGATTACTGCAACTTCCTCCTGGTTGTCCTTCCTGCTTGTGCAATCAAACCTTTGCAAGTGGTCCAGAATGCAGCAGCACGACTGGTTTTCAATCAACCCAAAAGGGCACAGGTCACTCCACTCTTCATCAATCTGCATTGGCTCGTGGTGGCTGCCGTAATTCAACACAAGGCTTTTACTCTAGCCTACAAAGTCATTTCACATCTGCCCCTGTCTATCTTAACGTCATACTAAAGGCTTACATCCTCTCCAGAGCGTTGCAGTCCTCTAATACGAACCGTCTGGCCGTACTCTCTCCTAACACAAAGTGAGGTCACTCTAAACTTTTCTCTGTCATTGTCCCTCAACAGTGGAGCAACCTACCAGTTGCTACAAGAGCAGCAACATCCCACTTGACCTTCAAAAAACATGTGAAAACCCTTCTTTTCCGAAACTGATTCCCTTCCTAACAAAACTAATCTCCACTAACCATCTCTTTGCCTAGGTGCCTCGTGATTGTATGAGTGTGTAGGGTGTGTGTGTGTCTGAAGTGTGAAAATTAGCTAAGGCACATGTATCTCCTTGTGTGTATGTGTGTAGTCTGTTTACTCCGTGCTTCTCTACACATCTGTTAGCTTATTATGTCCTCCTTTTGTAAGTCGCTGTGGATTAAAGCGTCTGCTAAGTGTAATGTAATGCAATGAGTGGAACAGGGGAAGGGCAGAGCCCAGGAACCATCCGAAGCTTCCACGGATTGTGGTAGGATGGTGTGGTTGACGGTGTCAAATGCCATGCTAAGGTCCAACAGGATCAAAATGCTCAGATAACGGAGATCTTCCACCAACCAACCGGTCTGGCTAGGGCTGTTTTGGTGCTGTGTTGCTTCCTGGAACAATATTGGTATTGGTTTAAACAGTTGGAAGCAAGCTTAATTTTAGAGTTGTGTGACCTAACATGCACAAGCAATTTGTTGAGGAATGAGAAGGATTATTATGGGAGAGTGTTTGGGGTTGGGATTAAATGTAGTGCCCATAGAGAGTATTTTATGGCCAGAGAGCCCAAAGTCAGCACCAGAGACTTTTAGTTTTATTTAGTCATATTCATTTTTATTGAACAATAAAGTGTACTTGTATCCCTTTCCCTCAACTGATTTGGTACATAGAGTGATGCACTTGTATTTCATTGTGAACTGAAAGACTTTTTGCAAAGGTTGATATTTTTACAAGTAGTGGTATGGTGTTTCTGGTAGAAGATCAGTGCCTAAAAAGCTCTTCTTTTCCTCGACATTCATAAAAATGAAGTCAGTGGCTCAGAGTGTGTATACTTAGCAGTGTATGAAAAAAAAGAAACCAACAGTTCCTGCTGCCAAAAATGCAAATAAATAGCTGTGCCGAGCTAAGTCTCTCTTTCTCCCTTTCTCTCTCTCTCTTTAAAAAAAATAAAATATATGCATTAGCCCCACATTTTAATTCACAGTTCATACCCGAAAGAGAGCGCTCAGCCGGGAAATTATGTACCCAGCACCCCATAACATTTATGGCTCTGGGACACGCAGTTTGTTGCCAGAGCGAACAGGGCTAGTCAGCAGTGCCGTCAGCTGCTCAGGAGGAGGATTAATGGCACGGCGTGGCAACCGCCGAACAGGGCTGCAGAGTGTAACACAGCTTTTGTTTATGACAGCGGAGTGAGGAGATGCCAATATTTATGAAGTGATGGACGCACACCTGGATGGGCGATGTGATATGCTAGCTAGTCTTTCCCCCCCAAGTTGGAATCGATGGAGCAACTGTCCTCATAAGGCAGGAGATAATGGGTCCAGGCCCTAATTATGGCAATCGATTAATTGCAGATGGCAATCTTAAGTTTGCAGGCTAATTAGATGATGCTATTGTGTGTGTGTGTGTGTGTGTGTGTGTGTGTGTGTGTGTGTGTGTATGTGCGTGTGTGTTTGTGTGTGTGTGTGTGTGTGTGTGTGTGTGTGTGTGTGTGTGTGCATGCAGCTGTGTCTGTGGCATAGTCTGCAAATGCATAGCTTTATTTAGCTGCATTCCCTAGAGAACACTTCTTCATCAGTCCATCCATTGTTCCCAGGAAGAAAGAGCAGAGACAGAGTTGTGACGGGAGCAGAGGCTGGCTGAGGGACAGATCCAGAACCCCATGATCCTCTGTGCAGCCCACACTTCCTGTTAGTGTCTCCTCTGGAAGGCTGCCTGAGTGCGGCTGGATACTGATAGTAGTATTAAAAGTAGATTGGCAACATTGTTTTGGCAGCTGTTGCCTGATGGTTAAGGAGTTGGTCTTGGGTTAGGAAAGTAGCCGGGGCATGTTTGACCCACTTGGAGCCGATTTTCACTCGTGTGACTGTTTTTGGGATCGGGCCGAGTTTCGGCTAATCGTGTGGTGTCGTGCATCATGTAGTAAACATGGGGTGTAATGTAAGACAAAATGTGGGTGTGGAACTGAAAAGCATTGTTCTCCTACACCCACATCAAAGGCTGAGGTGCCTTTTGAAGAAGGCATCAAACCCGACATTGCTTCAGGTGAACTGTCTCCGTACTTAATTTATTGTACAGTAAGTCACTCTGGAAAAGAGTGTCAGCTAAATGTACTAGACTAGAGCATATATGCTCATGTTTAGATTGATAATGATGCATTTCCATTTCAGTTGCCAGCATCCAGTCCTTCTGTGTAGAGAATTTGCAGCTGTTTCTCTTTGTTCATCAGTGATCTGTCTGTCTCCTAACTGCAGAACTAATGTGATTGTGAGGGGCTTCTGCACAACATATCTGCCCACAGGCAGCATTTGAACCCTTTATTATAAGGGTTCAAATTTATTATAATTATATCTTCGCCTTCCATTTCCTGTTGCCAAGACCGTCATGCATTTTCTGTGTGTGTGTGTGTGTGTGTGTTGGGGGTGGGGGGTGTTTGTGTATGCATACTCATATATGGTCAACACTGAATTTGTGTGTGTGTTGGTGTGAAGAGAGAAAGAATATCCTTCAGTGGTTTCAGTCATGGTCATTCAGTGTGCATGTGTTGAGTGTCTCTGTCTGTCTGTCTGTCTGTCTGTCTGTCTCTCTCTCTCTCTCTCTCTCTCTCTCTCTCTCTCTCTCTCTCTCTCTCTCATGCTCTGTCTTTGAATGTGTACATATTTCTGTGTGGATTTAAAATGGTAATAAGGTCATGTCCAAATGTAGCTGTCTACATAGACAGTTTGACTACAGAGCAACAGCAGCAGAGAGGGGAGGCTTTTACTGAATTTTATTTGCCTGTTGCTTGTCACATTTGTCCTGCATGACTGAGCAACGGTACACCGCCATTTTTCATTAACGTAACATGAAACTGACCTACATCCTACTCATCCTATTCGCTTTCTTTAATGTCCCTTCTTACCGGTCATAGGCATAGCCACCAGTGGGCTGGGGTGGTCCTGTGCCCACCCACTTGGCAATCAGGCCCACCCAATCAGATATCTTTATAAGTTCAATTGAGAGTTTTAGTAATAATAACAACCTCTGTGTTTGGGTTGGGCCCACCTGATTTTTTTGTGGACCCACCCATTTTATGAGTTCTGGCCACGCCCCTGCTGTTGGCTCTTGACCCTATTTGTCTACTTGGAGGCAGGTGCCGTAGGTGCTGCTATCTCAGTGGCTACGAAATGGGTAAAACAAACAAAAAGCACTGCTTATTAACTTACAAACTAATTTAATCAAAAAACCACAGGTATCCTGACGTTTTGGTCAGGCAAAGGAGGGTCTGACTTACTGGACTGGACTGGTCTGCCTGACCAAAATGCCAGCTTATCTGTTTCTCACGTTGAAAGTTTTTTGTCTGTCTGTTAAGCAGTGTTGCAATATTATATTCGCATTGCCTTTCTATTTCTGACATCCTCTGTTTCCTGTTTTATCTCCTCAGGTACGCCCTGCACTTCCTGGTCCAGAGCGGGATCACCTATGGCATCATGATCCTCGCTGGAGTGGAGCACATACACAAGTGAGCCTCCACACGTCATCTCACACAGACACACCATCTTCTGCGTACTGCATGTCACAGGCTGTATTCATTCACACATACAGTACACAAATGGATATTGCATTAACAGTCCTTGATACTGTTTTTCTGAATTGCAAGTTTGTTTTGGATAAAACCGCTTGCTACTGTACGTGTAAGTGCAGTTGATTACTTGGGAGAAAATGTGAAAAGTATGAAAATTCCCTCCTGAAATACTTCTTTCGAACATACTTTGGCTATTTTTGAGACTGGTTACGGAAATACACACACACACACACACACAGCAAGAGCAAACAAGGGTAAACAGACAGTGTACCCAGAAGGCAAAGTGTTCCCCTGGATGACCTGCTTCGAGATACACATCGCTCTTCGGTCTCAGCCAGGTGTTTTGACTCGGTCTGAAGTGGAGCCCTTTTTTCCCCTGTTGCGCAGTAGAGACAATCAGCAAAATTGTAAGAAGAGAAAGAGGGGAAAAAAGATTAGAATAACAGAGAGAGAGAGAGAGAGAGGGATGAGAGAGTCACAGACAGACGAGGTAATGGAGGATGGAAACCAAAGCTAAAGTAATTGTCAGTGTGTGTGGCAGAAGGTTGCCAATGCAGTGTCACCAGTGTCACCTTTTGCCCTTCTGAGCTTCTGCGGATGCAGCCCTGATGAGAAACCATACACCCTGCACCCTGCAGCAGGTTTCAGCGCCCTCACGGTGGAGGTGTGTGAACTAGTTCAGAATGAGGCTTTGCAGAGGTACTGAAATTAGTGCACTCTTTCAAAACTATTCTGCCAACTGCCACGTACTGCAAACTTTATCTTGGATTTTTTTTTTTCATCTTTGGCTAACACTGGCTGATATGTCCATTCATTTTCTACACTGTCTTTATTTTCTATGCAAGTTCTAAGAGGTTCAAAGGTTGGCAATCATACATAACAATACTTATGACCCTCTGGTACGGAATGCTGTTTTCTGATTGGTTGCTAGGCATGTATTAAAATTGTATATCATGCACGCCTCGAAAGTAGTTCTGGCAAAAAAGTTCAGCACCGTTCCAATAGAATCAGTACAGAATAGAAGGCACCTACCTATAGCAACCGTCCCTATCAAAGTTTACAGTTAATGGCAATGTGGAGTTCAATTTCCATTAACTTAAAAAAATTGTAAACTGAAAATAACAAATAAATTAACATTTTGGAATAAGTATCGCATCTGTTGTGTTTCTCAATACAAGCTAGCTAACACCACATGAGCAGTAGCAATCACCTTACCAAATGAAAGGTAACCCTGGCAACCAATTTGGCCAGTGACTGAGGGCTGCGTAGCACTTTACTTAATGTTACAAATATTAGGCCACATTGTAGCAAAACTGAGTCTCAACCCTGTAATTGAGAATTATTTAAAATCTATTCTAAATTATCGAGTGGCATTAACCGGGTCATAAGCGGGGTAACATCCTGCGAGGCTTGCATTATACGGTTTTAAGTCAACTTGCTGTAGCAAAGCAAAGCAAAGTTCTTAGGCTCCACCTCATTGACTTAAAACCGTATAATGCATGCCTCGTCGGATGTTACCCCTTACTTACTCAGTAAATAATTTGGAAGCAGTCTGTGCCTTGCTGTTTCTCGCTGTTTCCACTGTCTAGACATTCTCTTTTGTCTGAATGTCAGTTGGTTTTCATGGTTTGAAGAACAGGGCTAATTTTACCTGTGCTGTGTGTGTACAGTACTGTTTGAGCTCTACAGCCCCAAGGTATAGCTGTGAATACCAGTGTTTCCTTCTTCAATAAAAACAACTACATCTAAAGTCAAAGAGGGATTTTAAGAAGATTTTTGTCAGTCTTAAGTATTCAGTGTATCAGTCTTCCTTCAGTGGCATCTGGACTGAAAAAGTAAACGCTAAAGATAGGAGATGTTCAGATCCACCACAACAGTAAACAACGTTGACACAAGGGCCAATGCCAGAACATGACTTAAGCCTTTTTACCTGCTCATTTGGTGCACCACCCATTTCCTTTTGGAGTTCCTGTGTTTGCTTCTGTAGAAAATGAAAATGAAATTAAACTTCCCCTGTACATAAAGTTCCACTCACCCAGCACAGTTCCATTTAGGACTGACTGGCACCATCTCAACTTTCAACATCTCTAGGACAAAAACAAAGTATGAAGGTAAATAAAATGTGTTTCAGTATCTTCAACAGTTTGAAGAACATAGAGGACAGAACAATGAGCATGTTTGCTTCAGTGAATGTGGCAAGCGTTTGATTAATGGCATGGTGTTTGCTGATACAGATTTTGTAAGTAATTTTTGGAAATAATTGCATCACAATTACTACACTACTTCTGCCAGCATTATGGGCTATGCCATTGTATTATACAGGAGCATCAATTTAGCCACAGTTAATAAAACAGTTTGATGTACCTGGTGTACCCTGAGTTTTTTCACAAACTGTGAAGTAATTTGTAACTGTGTGAGCCAGCAGTGATGCCTGAGGTTATTGAAAATAAAAAAAGCAGAAAAATAATGTTCAGGGGAAAATGTGTGGATGCGTGTGGGTCGGATGTTAGTGAGTAGGCAGGGGTGTTAAGCGTGGTGTCTGTGCAAAAAGGGTGTTAGAAAAAAGGTGAGAGAGGAGCACAAGTTGGAAAAGTGTGCAATGTGGAGGTTTCAGATTGGTGGACTTTTTCTTAAAAACCTCTCCTTCCTTGTGAGAACCGTTTAACTCCCTGAAGAAGGCTTGAATGTCGAAACACTTCAAAAAAGGGTTAATGTGACCTAGCTGCTACAATAAAGGCTTTTTAAATTTTGCTAAACAAGAGTGCCTTGGAGTCTTTTGCTTTCATCGAGGTTTTTCCCCATCCTTTCCCCATCCACCTCAAACAAATGACTTTAGAGTCCAGGAAGAGCTCCTAAACAAACCTTTTGCTGAAAAAAGGTTGACTGATGTGTACCTTTATACCTACATGGGTGCCAGGTGTGGGCAATCTACCCTAATGGCCCTCCCCCTAATTCAGCTGAAAAACCTGAGCCTTATCTGGCCATCATGAGAGCTAAGGCAGACTGCCGGTGGAACAGAGGGACGTCACAAAAGCCATGATATTATTTTCATATTCTGTGTCATCCTTAAAGGTGCTTTCAGATTGCACACAGTAGCCACACCACTGCATGCTGAACCAGCTTGGGTTCAATTGTTTCCCCAGTGCCAGAGCAGTTTGGAGCAGAAATTGTAAGGGTAAGTGTGGCAGGATAGATGGCGGCGGAGTAGACAGAGGCTAAAACTGTATTCCTCAAAGGAATATTTATCATTTTTTTCTTCTCAAAACTTTTCTTAAAAATTGTGCAAACATTTACAGTGTAGAATAGCCAACAAAAAAGAAAAACAAAAACTGTGAAAACATGAAAATTAATAGGCATCAGTTTGCCAGACTATGTCTAAAAGACCCTGCACAAAACTTCAGTAAACAGCCAAGAGACACATACCTTTCGCACCAAGTGTCTCTGTGTGAGCGTCATGGCTCAGTCTATGACAGTAAGTGAATGTGTTTGTTCTGAAGTAACTGTTCCTCCCTTGTGAAAGACACTGCCGAAGCACTGCAAAGGTGAGTATATAACACATGGTGCATTAAGCACAGCTGTCTCTGAGTTAAGAGCTGATGTCTGATCCTCCACAGGTGTTGCTGGTCCGCTGGCCTGAGCAGGCACAATGATAAGGGTACTACTGAGTGATATAGACCCACTGTGGGGTTCGTGCCTGACTGTGGTTATGGTTGGACTTGCCATCAGTGCTTATAGGTTGTGGAACAGTAAGTTGGACTTGTGCAGAATGGGGACTGTAACTGGTGATGATGCTTTAGATAATTTCAGCTGTGCATCAGTGATCTGTCTTCTGCTTTCTCTTTGGCCTTTTTAGGATATGTGACTATGGACTTGCGAAATGCGGTCACAACATGTTGGGCCAGTGGTCTGAACAGATTACTGAATGCAATGCATTCTATCTGGTTGAAATTCATTTTAGTATTCATGACCTTCACAGGCTTTGTCAATGTTAAGCCGAACCCAGGCTATTTGTATTTCTATGTCTGTTCATATCTCTTCTGTATTCATAGTACGTTTTTTAAAGAGAAACAAAACACAGCTTAACACCAAAAAGGCCACAGATAAGTGTGTGTAGTACATAGCTACACCCTCCACAGCTTAATATGCCAGGAACAACAACATGACAAGGTGAGAGGCCATTCAAAATCACTTAATGCAGCACTGGTTCAATTAATGCAGCACTGGTTGCCTGGTAGCACTTCAAGGTGAATCCAGGCTTGAAATTTTTGTTTATTGTGCACATTTCTGTCATAGATTTGTAAACTCTGTTGGTTATTTGGTATTTATTTTTTTAGAGACACACTCTCCACGTCCACTACCGTCTGTCGCTCTGTCTCGTGCAAAATATGAGGAGACTCAATCCCAGACAGCCTTAGACAGCCTGCACATGTGGGCCAGGAAGCATTGTATTGAATACCAGAATGACATGTTACAGGTCGACTCCAGACGCAAACACTCGGACAAGGGCCACCAGGTCTTCAATGTGGACATGCTGATGATCCTGAAGGATGCTTTGAAGGAGCTCTTACGCAGACTGAAGGTCAAGTACACGTCCGAGGATCTGAAGAAGCTAACTGAAAACCTTCAGATCTTCCTCACAAGACCTGAACAGGAAATTATTGAGTAGCTCATGGTTGTTGACATAAGTCACAAGATTCCTGATTTCAGCAGAGACGTGTTTGGCATTTTCAGGAACTTTCTGATTAAAGCCATCGCTGACTACATGGAAGACTCAGTCAAAAATATTCACAACAGCTCCCGCAAGAGTCTGTCCAGGCGTGTAAATGAAATTACGGAGATGATGAACCAGTATGAGGTGTATGTCGATGCCATGGCCAGGAATGAGTGGGTGTTGAATGGGAACAGGAACAGACAGGTGTACAGGACACCAGAGGATCGAGAGAGGGTTTATGAGAAAATGAGAGAGGTGTTAAAAGGAAAGTTAAAGAACATCCTTGGTCACCTTAAGAAGATTATCGGAAAAATCAAGCTAGCCTACCAAAACGACCTCAATGTTTACTATTATTGGTCTTAATGTGACAACAAATCCACAGAAAGACAACAGATAATAAGGTGTGGACCGACTTCAGCTATAGCAATGGTTTTAGTATGAAGTATCTGCGAGTGACTGTCATTTAGAACTGTTTGACTAATTTGGTGTGAATGATTTTATTTTGTTATCAGTTTATCATGTCTTGGGCAGTGAAGAGTACAATCACTCATCTGCTTCGTAATTGTATTTTCCATTATGCATTTATGTCATTCTGTTTCTATTATGAAGTCAGTTTTTTATGTTTATGTTGTCATATGGAATTGTGGATTCTGTTCACTTACAGTACACCAGTCAAGATGACCATTCAATGTACGTATACTATGGAAGGCAATCATTTATCTTTGTAATCTGTGTCAGCCATTATGTTTAAATTACATGAAACTAAAAAAAGGAACGAATGATTGTCCGTTTCTTATTTCACTCATGTTGTACCACATGAATATCAGTGGCCAGATCGTACTTCTCATACCTTAATTAAAGAGCTCATTAAACTATGCTATGGTTAAGTACTGGTTAACAAATATGATATTTTAAAAAATGTGTAAAAGCCTATGTGTAGTGCATAATCCGATTAAGGAGTTCTTACCACAGCAAAAGAGAATGCCATTGCAGTGAGGAATAACACATAGCCTTATTGCAATGCTAATGGTCTCCAATTAGGGAAATGGTGTATTAAAATGAGGTAATTAAGTTCACCCACGTGCACACTTTATGGGAAAGTGTCACATCACGTTTGACCTCAGGGGTTAAGCAGAACTCTTAATGGGTCTTTTGAGCACCGTGGAAGCGGGGCAAGATATGACTTCTCATGAAAGGACTCCAACCTGAACACTTCTTTTTTTCACTTTGCCAACAAAAAAGTATGAGTTTTGGCTAATAATAATCAGCTGATGAAAAAATCTTACTCAAGGTTTACAGTAGGCCATTTTCTCACTTGTACATGGCCTGGGTAGTGAACCTTATGTTAGCATGTCCGCATCATCTTTTAGATGATAGTTAAGTAAAACCACATAAATACTCCTGAACTTTTGTATTCCCAGGTACTGTTTGGTGGTTGCCCTCGGCTACCTCAGCTTCTGCCAGATCACACGTGTTTATGTCTTTGATTATGGGATGTACTCGGCAGACTTCACAGGGTAAGATATTTCTTAATCCTTTGTCTGCAGGGCAGATGGAAAATTATGTTAATCTGGATGTAATATCTCACTGGACATGTTGTTTAGGCTCACCTGTTTTCACCAACTGATTATAATCAAACTACAGTATCTGGGCCTTTACGAGACTGCGCACAGGAAGTTTTTAGATTTTTTAGATTTTAATAATTTGTTTATTCCTGATCTGGCCATCTCCCTTTCTGTCTTAGGCCCATGATGGTCATCACACAGAAGATCACAAGTCTGGCATTTGAGATCCATGATGGTAAGTTGTGAGGAGTCAGACCCAGGGTTGCCACCTGTGTTTGACATTTCGGCAACCCAATCAACCTTTTTGCTTATAAGCAGCGACCTGGGTGTCAGTGTCCCGGGAGAATATTTTTTTCTCTGGGACAGACCATTAAAAACTGGGACAATCATGTAAAATTGGGATAGGTGTCAACACTAGACCCATAGTATTATATAGCATTGAAGGAGATGCTACTAATCCAGTCTGATTTAAAGATTTATGCTAAGCTAACAGCTAAAGTGCTGTGGCTAGATCTGGAGATGCTCTGAATGGATTGAAAAAGGGAGTTGCAAAACGAACCTCTTTTTTCCAAGTGGAGTGTTTCTTTAAAGTACTTAATTGCTGGGTCACTGATGTACTAATTAGTGCTGACTGTGCAGAAAAAGCTTGATTAAAAACTGAAGTTTCTATGCCAGAAGACTGTTTTTTGTACTCAGACCAAAATAGCAGATTGGGCCGATAATCTTTTAGTGCGAGAATCCCAGCCCTAAATATATGTGGTAGCAGTACCTCCAATGCCAAAGCTTTTGGACCTAATTGGAGAACATAATGCTGTCTAAATGCTGTCCTTACTTAGGTGATGATATACAGACAGACTGCACAGCTGTGTTTTACTGTAAAGCATGGAACGCCTTGGCCACCACCGGCACGTAAACATTACCTGTCCCCTTCTGTTTTTCGGTGTCATAAATAAACACTGTATTTATGACAACCTAAAAACAGAATACTGTATTTATGACACGTAAACACAGAAGGGGGCAGATCTTTATGTGCCCAAGGCTTTCCACAAAGGCACACTACCCTGCACTCTATTTACGGCCCAGTTTCATGGACTTTCACAAATTTTCTAGCTGCTGTAGTACAGTGGATTATACCACGGCTTCCTTCAATTTCACATCATGATGCGGTATGTAGAACGGTTATTAATTTTCTATATACGCACACCTATGAAGTAGTTCCTGCTTTCCGACCGTATCACGTTTATGTATCAATGCGGCAAGTTCGTGGTGACCTGTAAATAAACAGTAAAGATGTGACAGCTTTAGCAAATGACAAGCAGATGGAAGAACTGTGTTACACCATGTCATATGCCTCTGATATCATATATCAGAAAGTTAATGCACTTCGAGGTGTAACGTCCACTACGCGGCGTGGCCGCATTACCACCTCGAACGTGCATTAACTTTCTGATATAGTACGAACACAGTGTTGTCCATTATCCCTTACGTAAAACACGGTAGTCACTAAATTAAACTTACTGTTTCTCTCTCTTTTTTGGACTCTCTCTCTCTTGCTCTCTCTCTCCCCCCTTCTGTCTCTTTCTCTCCCCCTCTCTGTCTCTCTCTCTGCTCCTCTCTGACTCTCTCTATTTGTCTTTTTGTCCCTCTATTTCTATATCTCACCCTCTTCCCCTCTTCCTTATCTATGCACAGGAATGGCCCGCAAAGAGGAGCAGCTCACCCCGAATCAGAAGATGCTGGCTATTAGGTAGAGATAATGAAAATAGTCATATGGAATAGAGTTTATTTGCCATTGCAATAGATTATGGTTTATCTGACATCGGAACACAGGTACATTTACACACAAGCACACTGGAGCTCTGGTTTGTTTGTCCAATAAAAGTCACACAAAAAAATCTTAAATAAAATTAAAAACATGCACAAATAGGAATATTATAAATATATAACACAGACATATTTTGAATAATGTGCTGTTGGTTAACTTGGGTGGAAGCACACTGGAACTCTGGTTTGTTTGTCCAATAAAAGTCACACAAAAAATCTGAAATAAAATTAAAAACATGCACAAATAGGAATATTATAAATATATAACACATACATATTTTGAATAATGTGCTGTCGGTTAACTTAACATGCACAAATAGGAATATTATAAGTATACAACACATACATATTTTCAATAATGTGCTGTCGGTTAACTTAACTAGCGTGGGCACTGACATGGTACATTCTGTTGGGTTTCCAGATGTTTCCAGTGTTCCAGATGTCACATTTCTCAGGACGGTCAAAACACGTGCTGTGTTTTGTAAAGATGCGGCCCCCGCATAATGCTAATCATCAACATTACATTTAACGACGATTAAATATCCAAGGGTTTACTTTGGGGTGAAATAAAACAAAAAATACATGCAGTCATACATAATGATAACCACTGCAAAGGATTGTATTGTAGTGATATCAAAAATGCATTCATCTAAGTGCGTAACACTGTTGGCATAGTGTAGCTCTAATGTTCCATCCCAAACTTTCCTGGGGGCTGCTGCTTAGGCAGCGTTCCCAGAACATTCCCAATTTCCAGCTCAGTTGGAATTCATTAGTTTAGTGCTGAAGGTGCTGTGTGTCTAAATATGGCAAGCCCTTATGAAAAGAATTCGCTACATGGAATATTTCATTCCGATATCTAAAGATATATCATAAGCAATATATTCTATAGTAAGAAAACTGTTTTGACTAGAAGCAATGCTGTATCGATATCCTGAATGAAATTACCGATAGAAGTTATTCAATTACATGTTAAAATGGCTTGCCACACGAATCTCTCGTCACATGTGTTCCTGTCCTGGCAGGAGGATGCCCAGCCTGCTGGAGTACTTCAGCTACAACTGTAACTTCATGGGGATCTTGGCTGGGCCGACGTGCTCCTACAACGACTACATCGCCTTCATTGAGGGCTCGCCCAGCCCCCGCCGACACCTACGCACAGAGGTCGAGGCCGGTCGCAGAGCCAATCACCAGAGAGGCAGGCAGGCAGATCCCTCGCCTAATGTAAGGGCGAAACCTCTGAGGTCGCACCTCTGACAGTGAACGCACAGTGTGTGTGTATGTGTGTGGGTGTGAGACAGAGAGAGAGAGAGAGAGTGTGTGTTTGTGTGTGTGTGTCTATGGTGAGTTTGGGTAGGCAGGCAGACCCCTCACCTAATGTAAGGGGCGAAAGCTCTGAGGTCGCACCTCTGACAGTGAACGCACACTTAGTGTGTGTGTGTATGTGGGTGTGAGGCAGAGAGTGTGTGTGTGTGTGTGTGTGTGTGTGTGTGTGTGTGTGTGTGTGTGTGTGTGTGTGTGTGTGTGTGTGTGTGTGTGTGTGTGCGTGTGTGTGTGTGCGTGTGTGTGCGTGCGTGTGTGTGTGTGTGTGTGTGTGTGTATGTGTCTATGGTAAGTTTGGCTAGAATGTTTAGTCTTGTTTCTTACTAACCTAATGCATGTAAGTTTATATGGATGGAGAGTGTAAGTCTAAGTGTAAAACACACCCTGTGCCAACCTTAATCAATCAATCAGTCAAGTCATGCCATCCCTTTTTCTACCCTCCTCCCTTCCCCCTGGGTTGATGTGCCTCTGCAGATGGTGGTGGCCCGTAAGCTGGCCACAAGCTTCCTCTCGCTGCTGGTCTTCCTGTCCGTGTGCAAGGTGTTCCCCGTGGAGCGCAACATCGACGACCACTTCATCGCCAACACGCCCTTCTACGCGCAGGTGGTCTTCCTCTACCTGTCCATGCTGACCACCCGGCCCAAGTACTACTTTGTGTGGACTCTGGGTGCGTCTCTCTCTCTCTCTTTCTCTCTCTCTCTTTCTCTCTCTTCATTTCTCTGTTATTCTGCTTGTCTCACTCCCTCTATGCCACTGCTTATTTCTGTCTTTTTGCTGTTTTTTTCCCCTCATATATACATATTGTGAAACAATAAGCCTGTCTGTTAAAACACATTAGAATAATGCAGTGCTGACCTCATCTGGAGAAAAGAGGCAACTGCCACTCACATGACTAGTCTTGCCAATCAGTGGAAATACAGAGAAAGAGAGACTCAGTCAGAGCATGTAATGCCAGAATAATGACAGTTCTTGTAGCATATATTTTAATGCATTTTAGACAGAGCTTTATTAATAAGACCAGCACTAATAAGACCAGCCCCCGAGGTTCTCAGTCACATGTAATATATTCAGTCATGCCATTGTATTCTTAGGGAAGTGGTAGAGAGCTAGGGGTCTATCTGTTGTTAACTCAATGAAAAAGGTCAAGAAATTAATAAAAACACAGCCTGACTAATCTTCACTTACCCTCATGCTAACTCATGCTTGACTTTTAATCAACAAGGCAAGATTTCATTTTTTTTTAATTTGAGGTTGCACTAAGGATGTGGCATATTCCTCCCAAAAACATTGTGCCAGACTAACGTATTACTGAAGACATGGCAGAGTATAAACAGAAAGTACAAAAAGAAGTAAAATACAGGACAAAAGTAAATAATTAGGTTGTTGACTTGTTGACGTTGTTTGTGCTTTTGTGCAGCTGATGCCATCAACAATGCTGCCGGCTTCGGTTTCAATGGCTACGACAGTGACGGCTCCGCTCGCTGGGACCTCATCTCCAATCTGAGGATAACCAACATCGAGGTCAGATAGTCTCCTCACAGTTCCACCTTAAACTTCAAACTTTAAAAAACGTTAATGTCCTCAAGAGGTCATTTGTACTACAACACAGACACATTGACACATTAGTACAGGACAAACACAGATTGACATTTTGTTACACAACACATACTGTACTACAAGTATGCAGCATTACACACATATCCCTTGGACACCATTAGACATGAAGTACGTTGTCTCAGTTATGCATTCATAAATGAACATGCCATTCATCTGATGAAATCCTTTTGAGCTGTTACACTTATATAGTGTATAAATGTTCAAATGTACAAAAGACCACAGACGATTGCGTTAAGTGCAGATTCAGGCTAAATGCATTTCTATGCAGGATGCAGGATCTGAAACGGTAAAATGACATAAAACTAGAGACTGAATTAAGCAACATGCTTATAATTGATACTAGAATTATCATACAACCATATAGGCCACATAGCATACTACAGGTACAATGCATACATTAACACTTGAAACTGCAATAGCAATCGTGGTCATAATATTATGGCAGTGAAGTGCACATTTTCAATATCATTAACTTTTATGTTTTTTTTTTCAGCTTGCTACTAGTTTCAAAATGTTTTTGGACAACTGGAATATCCAGACGGCACACTGGCTCAAGAGGTAAAGTAGCATTGAAGACAATGCTACATTGCTCACATGGCACACCTCTGACGAAAATAACAGGAAGGAAAATGTGTACTGTGCTTAAAGGCATGAGACACTTCGTTTTTCTAAGTGTAATTAAGACTCCGTGCTTACTTAATCCCAGACGTGACCCAAATAATGTGTAGATATGCCCCAGTGGAAATGCTATGGGCGTTTGAGGGCTACTGCGACCTTGTGCCACCTAGTGGTGGAATGAATACACTGCAAGCTACAGAGTGGCCAGGCAACCTTGGGCTAATAAATCAGCTTTAAAACATTAATTGTGTTTTGCTAAAATGTACTGTGTGATGGATATTGAGATGGTGTGTGTGTTTGTATTGGAGAGAGATGAGATAAGATGAATTATGATTAAATTGTTGGAGAGATAGAGGGAGAGGGAGAGAGAGAGGGAGAGAGAGAGAGAGAGAGAGATGAAGACGAGATGACCAGACATTTGTGCTGTTTTTAGGGTGTGTTACGAGCGCTGTCCGTACAACCCCACTGCCGCCACATTCCTGCTGTCAGCCATGTGGCACGGAGCTTACCCAGGATACTACCTCACCTTCCTCACCGGCATAGTGGTCACCCTCGCAGCCCGTGCAGTAAGTACACACACACACACACACACACACACACACAGATATGGAGCATACCCAGGATACTACCTCACCTTCCTCACCGGCATAGTGGTCACTCTCGCAGCCCGTGCAGTAAGTACACACACACACACACACACACACACACACACAGATATGGAGCTTACCCAGGATACTACCTCACCTTCCTCACCGGCATAGTGGTCACTCTCGCAGCCCGTGCAGTAAGTACACACACACACACACACACACACACACACACACACACACACACACACACACACACACACAGATATGGAGCATACCCAGGATACTACCTCACCTTCCTCACCGGCATAGTGGTCACTCTCGCAGCCCGTGCAGTAAGTACACACACACACACACAGTCTCACTCACACAGATATTTATACATATGCAGCCCGTGCATTAACTACACACACACACACACACACACAGATATGGAGCATATCCAGGATACTACCTCACCTTTCTTACCGGCATCATGGTCACACTCGCAGCCCTTGCAGTAAGGACGCACACACGCACACACACTTGTGTGCAGTCCCTGCGGCCTCACTGTACATTTCTGAGCAACATTTTAGTTATTTATATTCTGCCTCTACATCAAGGGGGAGTTGCAGTAGTCTGTAGTTTACTACCAAAACCATTAGTAAACCATTTATACATATTAACATGTCATACAATAACAAATGATGGTATATGTCAAATATGCTATGTCATAAACCTCAGAGGTAGAATAAGTGATAATCAGAGTCATATCAGACATAAACATGCGGTGTGATCCTTCTCAGGTAAGACACAACATACGACCTCACTTCCTGGGTTCACCATCGCACAAGCTGGTGTATGACATCATCACATGGGCGGGGACTCAGATTGCCATCTGCTACACTGTGGTGCCCTTCGTGCTGCTTTCAGTGGAGCCTTCCCTCAAGTTCTACAGGTCAGACACGCACACACTCATGTCAATGTGGTACATCAAAGGGACTACTGGTACAGCAGCTTCCGTGCCCCTAGAACTGGTATTATTAGTATGGAAATTCTAATTAACGGAATCTAGGGTTAGGGTTAGGTTAAGGTTAGGGTTAGGTTTGTGGTTAGGGTTAGTGTTAGTAAGGAATTTTTGTCTGATAAATCTGTGGGAACCCTGCCTGGGTATGGTACAGATTTCAAGTTCTGGACCTTTAACTTTACACGTATTGGTCCGGAAGAATATGGACCAATACGGTTCTGGAGAATAGGTTCTGGACCAATATCCTTACATCTACTGGTACGAAATTCCGGACCTGTAGCCACTGCCTTGGTAAATATGTAGAAAAAAAAAGAAAAAGTCCACTCAACCAGGTTTATGCTCTTAATTTTTTTATTTTAAACCGTGTGACATTTCGGGCTTACTAATCCTTCCTCAGACGTGACAACAATTGTAAAAGGCACCCGTATATACAATTCTCAGGTGGTCACATGACCAAACCTGGTTGGAGGTGTTAACTTCTAAATTGACTCTAACTGATACACAACACGTTGCCCAAATTTGGTAAATACACACACGTCTCCCTCTATAGATATATATATATAACTACATAGATATTAGCCTGACAGATCATGAGGTAGGTAGCTAAATATGTGGTTACACTTTATTTTACTGTCCCTGATGTTGATGTTTCCACACTGAGCTGAAAGAAAGACGTTTTTGCTCAACTGTGTACTCCTTGTTGCGTTACCTGAATGATCACTACAAATACTATACAAACTCTAAGGAGGAAAGCCTACAAATATGCAAACCCATGTCCAAAGAGTAGCATTTCTTTTGTTGCTGCAGTCTTTTCTATCTATCTATCTATCTATCTATCTATCTATCTATCTATCTATCTATCTATCTATCTATCTATCTATCTATCTATCTATCTATCTATCTATCTATCTATCTATCTATCTATCTATCTATCTATCTATCTATCTACTGTGTTTGTTATTCACTCCTCACTGTGTGTCTTTCTCTCACCATGCTTGTGTGACGGGCATCCACAGGTCCTGGTGCTTCTCTGTGCACATTGCCTGTGTGCTCATAGCGCTAGCTCTGCCAGTAAAACCTCGACACCTGAGGCTGAAGGAGCAACAGCGCCAGACGCAAGCTCAGCAACTCGGCGTCCGCAGCCACCAGGACAACCACCATCACCACCACCATTACAGTCACCATCTGCAACAGCAGCACCACCCACAGGCCACAGACAGCAACTGCATCCAGAAAGAGAAAACGTCATGAAGGCAAATACATGGGGGCAGATACATAGACGATTCTGCCTTATACAGTATGCCCCCCCTGTACTGTACTCTCATTGAAAGAGCAATGGAGGGATAGATGGTGAGAGGAAGTGCTTAAAATACTGGATGGATGCACAAACGCACACACAGAACACAGAACACAGAACAAAATAAACACTTGTTTGGACTATTTCTTTTCCCTTTTCTCAGTAAGGTCTTCTTTGACGCTGTATTCTTGGAAAAAAAACGTTTTGAAGGATCCCAGAGATTTAAGCTCAGATTGTTGTCAGTGCCATAAAAATATTGCCAGTGTACAGCATTTTGCAAAGCTGCCTTGAGGCCTCTCAGTGTATCACGACATTTTAATTTTGGTCAGAATCACATGGCGTATATGTGTGTATGTGTGTGTATGTGTGTGTGTGAACTGTCAAATGGAGGATTCCACAGGGTCACAGAAAGTTGACACACAGTTTGAGGACATTTGCTGTGACAGATTGGCTACTAGGGGTCTGAGAGCTGCACATGCTGTACTAATGTTGAGGAGAAGGATGATGGTGTGTATGTGTCTTTGTGTGTAGCTTTGTGTATGTGTGTCTTTCTCTTATCACTGAGCTCTCTCTCTCTCTCTCTCTCTCTCTCTCTCTCTCTCTCTCTCTCTCTCTCTCTCTCTCTCTCTCTCCCTCTCTCTCACTATCACTCTCTCTCTGTGTTTGTGTGCATCCTGTGTGTGGTGTTTGTGTGTGTGTAATGTGGAGTAGATGTTGATGGTTGAAAGGGCTCATCAGAGGTCTCCTCTATCTAGTTCTGCTGAGTGCTGCCAATGTTGTGGTTGGATTTAATCTGAAACATCAAGATTTAAACTGAATGCTATGAAAACGTCGACTGTAAGCTACGTTGTGGGATAAGCATCGCCTTCTCCTCCATTTTTTTTTTCCTCAGCCAAATGGATTCCATTCCCATGTAAACTATAAAACAGTTTCACAGCAATGATCTGTACTATAGAATGTGTAGAAAGGGATAACCTTCAGAAGCTACAGTCCAGTATTATGCATTTCACCTGGTTGTGCCTGCACAGTCAAAACAAGTCATTTCACTGATAAACTCACTCATTAAATAACCTGTCTAAAGAGTTGAGCCTGTTGCAGTCAGCTGATTCAGTAAACGGCTGAAACAACTGCATGACTGGACTGTTGTGCCTGAGGCCAGGTTACCCATCACTGGTAATATGGTTTGTTATGGTTTGTTAAAAAAAAAAAGTGTCATGTTTAGTTGGTGCATCCGATACAGCATTTATGATGATTACAGCCAGGGTTTCTCACAAATATTATTGTCTTTGTGAAAGGTACAATCAGTGCATCTCAACACAGCTATGGGGGTCCATCACAGGGGGTGAATCCTCTCACTCCGTGACCCTCAGATTTCATCAGGAGTGCATATCATAACTGATGTAATCCTACTGCATGGTGGCAGTTGTGAGAGTTAAGAGCTAACCAGGAATCATCTGTTCATTTAGCAGAATCCAGCTCGTAGTGTGGTTAGTCATGATCAAGTGTGATGGTGGTTTTGCACACATGAAGAGACAAGAGATCTTCGAGTTTCACCATTTGTGTCCCTGTTCTGTCACTATTGTTACACAACACATGTTTCAAGAGCATGTGTTATGGGTCAATGGATTTTATCAACTTTACAGCAACACTTCCATGTGAGAAACAGAGGATTTCTCAATTTTTGTATAATAACATGTGATTAAAAATGTTTTTTTTCCAACCTGTGGTGGTTTTGTCTGTGACTAATGCCGCCAAGTGTGCTACTTCAAGATGTCACTGAAAGCTCAGGCAAATTACACCATAATGTTGTCAAAACATTTCAGGGGGCGCTGTGGTGCAGCTGGCTGCAGCTAAACACAAAATGATATCACGCACATCCCATTTGTCACAGTACTTTGGGTGCAGGATCAAAACGTTCAGCAAAGTAAGAATAAAAATAAACGCATAGTGAAGCTACCATTGATTTCCTTTATTTCAGTGATGTTTCAAACCCTTGCGGCTTTACCTCAGACTTACCAACAGCGCCTGCAGTAGTTGCCCACGGCAACACCAGAATCCAGTCCAACCTGATCCCGCCCCCTTGATCCCCCCCTTTGCACTCACTTTCTATCACTCTTTTCTGTCAATCACAAGAAAGACTAAAACACATGTATACATGTAAAGACTAAATGTAAAGACTAAAACACATGTATACCTCAAAGTGTATATACTTAAAAAATAGACAGTACTCTAACACTGGGATCCAGACCAGCATCATGATAAAGGATATCCGTGGAAACTACACCAGTTTAGCAAAATATGTTTGTTAAGAATTAAATAATTATTCTCTCCAAATCTCTTACACGAGTACGCAATGAAAATTCTGTTTAGATGCAATTATATCTGCTCTGGTGCATCTCCTTATTAGAGAAGGATATAACTATTTTTGAACACACAAAACTTCTGATGTGTCTTTGTGTGTAGCTTTGTGTATGTGTCTTTCTCTTATCACTGAGCTCTCTCTCTCTCTCTCTCTCTCTCTCTCTCTCTCTCTCTCTCTCTCTCTCTCTCTCTCTCTCTCTCTCTCTCTCTCTCTCTCTCTATCACTCTCTCTCTGTGTTTGTGTGCATCCTGTGTGTGGTGTTTGTGTGTGTGTAATGTGGAGTAGATGTTGATGGTTGAAAGGGCTCATCAGAGGTCTCCTCTATCTAGTTCTGCTGAGTGCTGCCAATGTTGTGGTTGGATTTAATCTGAAACATCAAGATTTAAACTGAATGCTATGAAAACGTTGACTGTAAGCTACGTTGTGGGATAAGCATCGCCTTCTCCATTTTTTTTTCCTCAGCCAAATGGATTCCATTCCCATGTAAACTATAAAACAGTTTCACAGCAATGATCTGTACTATAGAATGTGTAGAGATGGATAACCTTCAGAAGCTACAGTCCAGTATTATGCATTTCACCTGGTTCTGCCTGCACAGTCAAAACAAGTCATTTCTCTGATTAATTCACTCATTAAATAACCTGTCTAAAGAGTTGAGCCTGTTGCAGTCAGCTGATTCAGTAAACGGCTGAAACAACTGCATGACTGGACTGTTGTGCCTGAGGCCAGGTTACCCATCACTGGTAATATGGTTTGTTATGGTTTGTTAAAAAAAAAAGTGTCATGTTTAGTTGGTGCATCCGATACAGCATTTATGATGATTACAGCCAGGGTTTCTCACAAATATTATTGTCTTTGTGAAAGGTACAATCAGTGCATCTCAACACAGCTATGGGGGTCCATCACAGGGGGTGAATCCTCTCACTCCGTGACCCTCAGCTTTCATCAGGAGTGCATATCATAACTGATGTAATCCTACTGCATGGTGGCAGTTGTGAGAGTTAAGAGCTAACCAGGAATCATCTGTTCATTTAGCAGAATCCAGCTCGTAGTGTGGTTAGTCATGATCAAGTGTGATGGTGGTTTTGCACACATGAAGAGACAAGAGATCTTCGAGTTTCACCATTTGTGTCCCTGTTCTGTCACTATTGTTACACAACACATGTTTCAAGAGCATGTGTTATGGGTCAATGGATTTTATCAACTTTACAGCAACACTTCCATGTGAGAAACAGAGGATTTCTCAATTTTTGTATAATAACATGTGATTAAAAATGTTTTTTTTCCAACCTGTGGTGGTTTTGTCTGTGACTAATGCCGCCAAGTGTGCTACTTCAAGATGTCACTGAAAGCTCAGGCAAATTACACCATAATGTTGTCAAAACATTTCAGGGGGCGCTGTGGTGCAGCTGGCTGCAGCTAAACACAAAATGATATCACGCACATCCCATTTGTTACAGTACTTTGGGTGCAGGATCAAAACGTTCAGCAAAGTAAGAATAAAAATAAACGCATAGTGAAGCTACCATTGATTTCCTTTATTTCAGTGATGTTTCAAACCCTTGCGGCTTTACCTCAGACTTACCAACAGCGCCTGCAGCAGTTGCCCACGGCAACACCAGAATCCAGTCCAACCTGATCCTGCCCCCTTGATCCCACCCCCTCTTTGCACTCACTTTCTATCACTCTTTTCTGTCAATCACAAGAAAGACTAAAACACATGTATACATGTAAAGACTAAATGTAAAGACTAAAACACATGTATACCTCAAAGTGTATATACTTAAAAAATAGACAGTACTCTAACACTGGGATCCAGACCAGCATCATGATAAAGGATATCCGTGGAAACTACACCAGTTTAGCAAAATATGTTTGTTAAGAATTAAATAATTATTCTCTCCAAATCTCTTACATGAGTACGCAATGAAAATTCTGTTTAGATGCAATTATATCTGCTCTGGTGCATCTCCTTATTAGAGAAGGATATAACTATTTTTGAACACACAAAACTTCATTTGCAGCACCCATATTTATTAGAACTTCAACGGCTACAAAAATGTGACCAACTCTACACAGACAAAAAACTGTAGCAGAAAGGAGGCCGTTACTACAATTCAGTTACATCAAGCACACCTTTTACAAGGATTTCAAGGTGTGCCATCATTCAGTAAACATGCGCCCTCTGCATCAAGCCTCATCTCTGTGGAGACCAGGCACATTACTGACAGGCATCCAGTACTTTCTTTTGGCTGCTGAAACAGGCTGACTGACAGAACGATATGCTGGGGAAGGATAGATAAGACTGCTGGGTGCGGTCGGAGAGGGAGGCTTATCAAGACTACACAAGCGACACATGCTTCAGTGCTATCAATCACACAAGCGACACATGCTTGAGTGCTTTCAATTTCTCCAGGGAGCTGGGAGCTGACCATCTGCCCCTCACCACACACTCAACTTGGGGCAAGCTACAGCAGGCCTGTGGGCAGTGATGGGCAAACTGCATGCAGAAGCTAGAACCCAGTACCAAATATTCCAAACTATTTGGTTCTGTGTTCTTACTACAGATGTTTCTACCAGTTAACTTAAGCTGTTTGATGGATTATACTTCCATATGAAATATCACATAATGTTTCTTTTGTCATTTTTTCTGCAAGTTAGCTAAATATTTTTGTTGATAATGTGGTGTTTTATAGTGTTGTTCGTTGCTTTGAAGAAACTTGTCTGCTAAATACTTATAACTGTAACTTTAACAAATATGGTACTGCATTTTATTATCTGAAACCGGGGGGATATATTCCAGAAAGTCAGTTTAGGGACTTAATTAACTTAGAGCGAGTGTAAACCTGTGGTTTTGTTATGCTAAGAGAATGTACCCATAAGACTCTTCTATTAGGAGATTTACGACTCAGTCTCAGTTAACTCATCTGGGTTAGTCACTAAACTACCTTTTTGAAACACTGGCCAGGTTTGCCATCACTGCCTGTGGCCATCTCCTGGTAAAGGTGGGGGGCATCTCCTGGTAAAGGGGTGGGCATCTAATGGTAAAGGGGGGGGGGGGGGGGGGTCTTCTGGTATAGGGGTGAGTATCTAATGATAAAGGGGTGAGCATCTCCTGGTTAAGGGGTGAACATCTCCTGGTAAAGGGGTGGGCTGAGTGGGTTACTTGGCCCTGCGCAGGAGCTCCTTGATGTCGGCGTCCAGATCTTTGGTTAGAAACCCGTGGCTGTAGCGCTTGAAAGGCTCTCCGTCGCGGCCGACCAGGAACTTCTCAAAGTTCCAGGCGACGTCGGTGCGGGACACGGGACTCCAGATGATGTACTTGGGGTCCGTCATGAGGGAGATGGGGTCATCGTGGGGGACGGGCAGCAACTTCCTGAGGAAGGTGAAAAGAGGGTGTGCGTTCTGGCCGTTAACGTCGGCCTTCTCGAGGAGGGTGATTTTGGGCTCAAAGCCCAGTCCAGGACGGACGTACTTCAGGGAATTTAGGATCTCATCTTTGTCGCCATTCTCCTAGTTGGGAGAGGTAAAACATTAAAATCAGCACATTTAATACTTTACATTTTAATAGTAAGACCACAAATAATAATAAGATGAATATATTACATACATACAGTACATATACATGCAAGGAAACAAACATACATACATACATACACACATAACCGAATATTAATTTATACTGATGCTATTGTAGAAATGTGTACATTTATGTTACTAATGGAAATTAACTCACAATAAAACATAATAAAACATATACACATAAATAAATATTCATTTAAAATGGTCAAAGTTGTACACACCTGATGGCCAAACTGATTGCAGGGTACTCCCAATATTACGAGCCCTTCAGCAGAGTAGCGCGAATGAAGGTCGTTCAATTGGGTGTAGTCCCTGACCGTTGTCCCTCAAAGGGACGCCACGTTCTCAATGAGGACAACCTTCCCTTTGAGAGAGGAAAAATCGAAGGTTTCCCCCGACAACAGTTTTGAGGAAAGACTGTAAAACGTGTTCATGCTGCCTGCAACGTTCAGACACTTTCACCCAACAAATTCTATCAACTGCTGTCTGTGACTGTTAGGAAACTAAAATGCTGAGCTCACGTCTGGGTGGGAGGTGCTTATGACAGGCAAGATATGATGACAAGAGGCCAAGATAAGTTGGAGCAGCTAGTCGAAGGCCTTAAAAACACACCAAATGTAATTCAAGAGTTTTAACACACACAGTCACACACACATGCACACACACTCACGAACACACAATCAAGTTTATGGAAAAATCTAATTCTTTGAGATCAGGAACACATACACATACACACACACACACACACCCACACACACACACACACACATACACACACAAACAAGAACACTGTAGCTTGCTGTGCAAAAGAGAGCAGGCTAAGTACACAGTCAATATGTGGGTTAGGGTTAGGGTCAGCACTAAGGTTTGTATGTAGTGTGACACCACGAGAGGCTGTATCCTGGAAGGACGCTACATCCCCAGAAGGTGGCTTCAACCGGCCATGACTCCATCTACTGGTGGAGCAGGGAATTCCACCCATCACACAGGACACGGAGTGGCTGATTGACTCACCTGAACGCAATCACGGGCTGGGCTTTAAAAAGGGTCAGTAACTCTGCCATAGAGCATGTGGCATTGGGGAGAGCTTACGACGGCATGCTCTTCCCTGAGAGGAGCTTCTCACTGGGATTCTCTAGGATTACCTTACTTTCTTCAGCCAGCGGTAAGATTGGACATTTTTAGTTGACTTTTGAAGACGGCGACTGCCACTGTGTTTTGTTGAGAGCCAAGGGCCACTACTTTTGTTGGACTGCTGAAAAGTTTTTTTTGAATACTTTTTGAACACATTGGTGTTGACTTTTCTGTTGAACCCAATAAAATTCGGATGTCTATTTGAACTTTATCTGTGTCCTTGCACTATTTGAATTGCCCCGCTGGAAGTCAGCCTCTCATGGTGTCACATTTGGTGGAGAACGCGGGCAATTCAAACAATTAACAGTGCATGTACGAGGAGGACACTGAAAATTTAATTGTTCGGTTCTCACAGTTGACGGTGAGCTCCCCCCACCGCACAATGGAGGAAATTTTGAAAGCTCTAGTTGCGGGTCAACAGGCCCAAATGCAGGCAAGTAACGCTCTTTTGGAGGAGCAGAGAAGGGCCAACCAACTCAAGGCAGAGGAACTGCAGCTACAAAGACAGATGGCCGTCCGTAGTGTCCGCCCCATAAAAGCAAGTGACTTTTTAGCCAAAATGGGCGCCCAAGACGATGTTGAGTCATACCTACATGCTTTTGAAGCCACAGCCACAAGGGAAGCCTGGCCGAGGGCACAGTGGGTGGGCCTGTTATCCCCCTTCCTAACAGGGGAGTCCTTGAATGCCGTGCGAGACCTGCCACCTGACAAAGTAACTGACTACGATGCCCTGAAGGCAGTAATGCTGAGCAGAAGTGGGTTGACGAAGTTTGGTATGGCCCAGCGTTTCCATAGCTGGGCTTTCCAAGCCGACCTGCCCCCTCGAGCACAGATGCACGAGCTGGTTCGGATCGCCCAGAGGTGGCTGGAGCCAGAGAAGAACACTGCCGCTAAGGTGGTGGAGGCCGTGGTGGTAGACCGTTACCTGCGGGCCCTGCCATATGAAGCAAAGCGCTACGTCAGTCAGCAAGCTCTGTCCACCGCGGAGCTCACCGTAGAGGCGGTGGAGAAATACCAGGCCACCGCAGAAATGCTCCGTACGTCCAAAAAGGAGCCCAGGAGTCCGCCCCCGCTGACGACGGGGGGAGGGCGCCAAAGAACCTCCGGCGTCCCCACCCCGGCCACTGCCGGGCCTAGGTACACTACCGGGGGAGCCACCAGCCAGGCCGGGCGAAAAGGGCCCCCCAGGGACAATGAAGTACGGCAGTGCTACCGGTGCGGGGAGATGGGACATATGTCATGGCAGTGTGGGAAATCGCTGGACGAACCCATGCCCACTGCAGCATCCTCCAGTTCAACGCCTACTCACCTGTATGCATCACTTGTGGGGGTCACAGACGGTGCCCCAGATCGACCCCCCACATGCCCCGTCACTGTAAACGGCCAGGACGTAGAAGCCTTGCTGGACTCGGGCAGCCGTATCACCCTGGTGCGCCAGGACCTAGTGGATCCGTGGTGTATAACATCTAGTGAACTTCTCCCGGTTTCCTGTGTTCACGGAGACACGAAAGATTACCCCACCACCGAACTCCACATGACCACCACCCGGGGGACCATCCACACTATGGCAGGGGTGGTTGATTCCCTCCCAGTCCCCATCCTAATTGGAAGAGACTGTACGGCCTTCCACTCACTGTGGAGAGAGACACAAGAGAGGCAAACCCGCGCACCTAGGCGACGGAAGGGGAGGTCTACTCCAGAGCAAACCAGCGCACCACTCACCCCTACCTCTGCCCTTGCAGGGATGGTGGGCACCCAAGGCGACACCGAGACGGACCCCGACACAAGAGAAGATGTGTCTCCGGAGAATGCTTCGAGCCCCAGCGAGGAAGACGACCAAGCCGCCCGGGAGCTGCCCCCTCTCACAGGCCAGTATGGTACCGCCCAATTACATGATCCCACTCTTGCAAATGCTGTGAGAAATGTGCAGGTGTTAGAGGGAGTAGTGCTAGGGGAAAGGACATGCCCTACCTACCCCCATTTTGCAGTGAGACAAGGCTTGATATACCAGGTGGTTAAAAAAAACGATGTTGTGCTCGAACAACTTCTTGTGCCCCAGCCTCACAGGGCCACTGTGCTCAACCTGGCCCACACCCACCCTCTTGGTGCCCACCTAGGGGTGGAAAAGACCAAGGAAAGAATCCTACAGCGCTTCTTTTGGCCAGGCATACACAGAGAAGTAGAGAACTATTGTCGTGGCTGCCCCGAGTGTCAGCGGGTGGCACCTAAACCCTCATATAGAAACCCACTAATACCCCTGCCCATTATTGAGACCCCATTCGAGAGGATTGGGTTGGATATTGTTGGCCCACTACCAAAAAGTTCCAGGGGCCATCAATATATCCTTGTCATCCTTGACTACGCAACCAGATATCCTGAGGCCATCCCACTAAGGAAAGCGACATCCAAGCAGATTGCAAAAGAACTGTTTTTGCTCTCTACTAACCTAGGCATACCAAAGGAGATCCTCACCGACCAGGGGAGCCCATTCATGTCTAGGGTGATGAAGGACTTCTGTGCCCTGCTGAAAATGAAACAGCTGCGAACATCCGTGTACCACCCCCAGACGGATGGGCTAGTTGAACGCTTCAACAAAACGCTAAAGTCCATGCTGAGAAAGGCCATTGAAGTGGATGGGCGGAACTGGGACCAGCTACTACCCTACTTGCTGTTTGCGGTAAGAGAAGTACCACAGTCTTCTACTGGCTTTTCGCCCTTTGAGCTCTTACTGTCTTACAGACCCAGGGGACTACTGGACATCGCGAAAGAAGCGTGGGAGGAGCAACCGTGTCGCCAGAGGACCCTGATCGAGCATGTGGGGGCCATGAGGGAAAGGATGAGGGCCATCTATCCCATTGTGCGGGAACACATGGAGGCCGCACAACGGCACCAACGGGCCTCCTATAATCGGCCGGCCCAGCCAAGGGAATTTAAGCCAGGAGACAGGGTCCTGGTCCTTGTGCCCACGGTTGAGTGCAAATTTCTAGCCACATGGCAGGGGCCATACGAGATTATTGAACGGGTGGGTGAGGTTAATTATAAGGTGAGGCAACCTGACAAAAGGAAACCTGAACAAATATACCATGTAAACCTCTTAAAGAAGTGGCACGCCAGAGAGGCGTTTTTGAGCTGTTTGCCCCCTACAGAATCAAAGGAGCCCGCCAGAGAAGAAGTGCAAGTGGGTCCGAGCCTGGCCCCACATCAACGACAGATGGTGCTGGAACTGGTGGACAGCAATCGTGAGGTATTCTCCTCCCTCCCAGGTCACACTACAGTAGTCCAGCATGAAATCCGAACCCTGCCCGGTCGAACGGTGAGCCAGCGTCCATACCGCGTGCCTGAAGCTCGCAGGATAGCTATACAGGAGGAGGTGAGAAAGATGTTGGAGCTTGGTGTGATCGAAGAGTCCAAGAGTGCATGGGCAAGCCCGATCGTGCTGGTCCCCAAACCAGATGGGTCTACACGGTTCTGTAATGACTATCGTAAGCTGAATGAAGTGTCTGAGTTTGATGCTTACCCTATGCCACGTGTGGATGACTTGGTAGACTCCTTAGGTCACGCCCGATTCCTCACCACCCTTGACCTGACGAAGGGCTACTGGCAGGTGCCCCTGACCCCGGCGTCCAAGGAAAAGACAGCCTTTGCCACCCCAGGAGGGCTGTACCAGTATACGCGACTGCCCTTTGGTCTCCATGGAGCACCAGCTACGTTCCAGCGGCTGATGGATCGAGTCCTCGCCCCCCACAGGAGGTATGCCGCTGCTTTTTTAGATGATGTGGTAATTCAGAGTTCCGATTGGGCCAGTCACTTACCCCGTGTGCAGGCTGTGCTGGACTCTCTCCGGGAGGCAGGTCTCACGGCCAACCCCAAAAAATGCAGGCTGGCCTTCAGCGAGACCAACTACCTGGGGTATACCGTCGGCCGGGGACTGGTGAAGCCACAGGAAGCTAAGCTGCGGGCCATACGGGACTGGCCACAGCCCCGCACCAAGAAGCAGGTGAGATCGTTCCTGGGCCTAGCTGGCTACTACAGGCGTTTTATTGCTAACTTTGCTTCCATCGCCGCACCGCTGACGGAGCTGACGACCAAACGCCATTCCCGGATGGTGATGTGGAACCCTGCCGCAGAAGCAGCCTTCATTGAGTTGAAACAAGCCCTGTGCTCCAGTCCAGTCCTGGTTGCGCCAGACTTCGACAAGGAATTCGTTGTCCAGGCTGATGCGTCAGAGGTGGGTCTGGGGGCTGTTCTCGCCCAGACACATGAAGGTGAGGAGCATCCCATCCTTTATTTAAGCAGGGCATTACTCCCAAGGGAGAAGAATTATGCTACAGTGGAGAAGGAGTGCCTGGCCATTACCTGGGCGTTGGAGGCACTGAGGTACTACCTCCTGGGACGGCGGTTCACAGTGGTGTCTGACCATGCCCCCCTACAGTGGATGGCCAGAAACAGGGAGACGAATAGGAGGGTCACCAGATGGTTTTTGAGTCTGCAAGCCTTTAACTTTTCTGTCGTTCACAGGCCTGGCAAGCGGCATTGCAATGCGGACGCACTCTCCCGTCGG
>CM050219.1:5485000-5552500 GCA_027475355.1 Coilia nasus | reverse complement strand
TTATATTCACTGATATTCTGCATGCGGGCTTGTGGGTCTGGTGCTTTGCCTAACCAACTGTGAAAAGCATGGAAAACTGGATATGCAAGTGGGAGAGGTTCACAGCAATGGAGGATGACAAGTTACCCCTCATGGAGATTCTTTGGAAAATATTATTAGATTCCTTTGCACTCCAGCCAAAAAAGCCAGGTATTCGAACCAAACTGACTGCTGGAGATGATGTGGGTGTACTTCCACATTTTTTGGAGCTGTTCCTCTGTGGCTCCATTCTGGGAAAGTGTTCACAGCATTCCATATTAGCATTAACTATGACTTTAACAATGTTTTAACAATGTATCTTTGTGATGTTGAGGAACTTCAGTGTGGAAAAGTAGTTAAATTAGAGGCGGGCCGTTATCGGCGTTAACGTGCTGCGTTAACGCGAGACTCTTATCGCGCGATAAAAAAAATATCGCCGTTAATCTATTCTCAAAGTTGGGTTGGGAGCTGGGTCTATACTACACAAACTATGATGACTTTCACCAAAGATCTTAGATTCTACAAAGATAAGCCAACATAATACGTTACTATGGGACCAAAATGCCAACAAATTCCTATTTCGAACTCTTAGAAAATAATTTAGTGTGTCTGTAAAGCGAGCTAGCAAGCTAACGAACTAGCTCTAGCTCATTCAAGTGAATAGTAGTAACTATAACAACATCATGTGCTAAACGCTAACAGCGATTGGGCTCACCTTGAATTTAATACATTGCTGTAGCCCTATAACTTTATATTACTTTGTCTGCTTACACTATAACCAGTAACAGTATCTAGGTGGGTGTTAGTGACAGCTTTCAATTCAAAACATTACGTTAGCGTAGTTCGCTAGCGTTAGCACGCTAACAACCACATAGTAAGTGGTTGCTGCCTGACCTGAAATAAAGCTAATTTTCTCAAAATCCAAACAGTAACAACTTACACTATTAGGCTTGAAATTATTACAAATAGTTGCAGATTGTGACACATGATTCCAAAAAACCCTTAACAACTCCAGAAAAACGTAATGACCAATTTATTAGTTAAACTCCACATGTGTCCCATTCATTTCAGTAAAACGAACCTAGAATCTGCTCTGCACTGCATAAAGGGGGATTCCCCCCTCCCCCTTGCGAAAATAGAAAACGGAAGCAAACGGCTCCCTTCCTCAACACTTTCTGCTTTCACCTTGATATTTTAGCGCGGATGTATACCCTACCTCTATATTTTAATGCGGATGTATACTTAGCCGAATTGCACTGAAGGGGACTCCTGCCACAACTGTCCCATGCGAGAGACTTTTTTCTTTAGCAGGCCATACTGTGCAGAAAAGGAGATCTACTTTGCCACCAGAAAATGTGAACAAGCTGGTCTGCCTAAGTGACTGGTGGAAGAAGGAGAAATAGAGCTTGGACTGATTGACACAAAGCTACTGACTGTAAACAGTTAATCACAACTTCTTATGTAGGCTTACAGTTCAAAATCCATGTTTCATGTTTCATTTAGTTCATGTTTAACTAAATAAACAGCTAGTAAACACAAGTACATTTTATTGAACATGATTTATTTCCATCACCAAGTATCAAAGTAGAACAGCTTTTTCAAGCAGTTAGTGATGCATTTTGGAAACAGGAGATGAGCCCCTGGTCTACTGTGCCACCTGGCTTAAGAAACCCGTTCTCAAAGACTTACTTCTAGTCATTATTTAGGTAGCACACATATTCTGAATGCCTTTGGCAGAATTCAAATGAGCCATTTTAATCTAGATTAATCTAGATTAATTTTATGATTAATCTAGATTAATCTAGATTAAAAAAATTAATCTATGCCCACCACTAAGTTAAATATTTGTTGAGAGTGTTATTTGTGGTGGCCAAGAAGGCCTTGACAAGGAAATGGTTCCAGAAGGTTCCACCAGCGATAGATGACTGGATAGATGTGACCATGATCTATATCATATGGAGAGGATTACTTTCGTGATAACACATCAGTATGACAAGTTGAATTAAAACTGGTTAATCTGGGTTTACTTTGTGCCAGCAACAAGACCTGACTTTTAATTTGAGCACTACTCAAGAATTTCCCCTGGTTCATGGTTGTATCTGTCTTCATTTCGTTTTGGTTGTTTTTTGTTTGTATGTTTCTTTTCCATTATTTTAGATGGTCAATATAGCTATTTCAGGATTGTGACCAATATTAAAAGGGAATTGTTGTATTCTGTAAACTGGGAAAATCAATAAGAAGTAAACTACAAATAAAAGAAAAAAGAAAAACTGAATATGTTCTCTATTGGCATCTATATCATATCTATAATCATCCAAGACACATATTCTTTTATTGCTACACATTGTAATGTAACATGATATAAATACTAAGCTGTGTAATAACTTTTTCTGGTCTTTCTAGAAGTTTAATTCCATTAAAGCAGTTTCCATTAAAGCAGTTTCCATATAAAGGGAGAAATGAGAAATTTTCACATTTTCAGAAAGAGGAACGGTGAAACTTATTTCAGTCACAGCAGAATTACCCTATGATGTATGCACATTCAAAAAGTGTTGCTTACTTGAACCAACTTAAAAAATAAGTCTTTGATACTTGAAAAAAGTGGCATTAAGTCCGTAACACTTTAAAGAAATTGTGCAAGAAAAAATAGTGCAAGTTAAGCTGATGTAAAAGATCTATAAATCGCTATAAGAAGTGCTGCTTAGGACCTCTCTAAAAATGAAGTCAACTTGCTGCATGCATCTTTTTATGTTAGTTTAATGGGCACTATTTTTCAAGTAAAATGAACATATGTTCTTGAAAGAGCAGTGCACAAATGTAAAAAGGCTCCATGCAGTATGTTAATTTAGGATTTAAAGCAGTCGTCATTACAGTGCATAAGTAATGTAAGTGGCCTGTTTAAGTATAGTCATGTTGTTATATATTTGCCACATGCTGTACACTGCAACAGTTGTTACATCCTCGTGCCTTTCATCCTCGTATGAGCGGGTTCAATGTGACCAATGGTGGAAGTGTCGTTTTCTCAGAGAAATAGTCAGGAGGGAGTTTGCTGTTCATAGGTCTTTATTTGCGTTCACCGAGAGGAAGCTAACCCACAGACAGAAGCATCTCCTAGCCATCCTAACTTTCAGCTCTACACTGACTCCTTTTATACTAGACACATCAGTATCACGTTAACTGGTGTCCAAATTCAGACACAGTGAGCTTAGAACTTGTTAACCTTACAAGGGTGGCTCCCAACATAGCAAACACATAGGTAATGGTTTTCTTCTGTCAGCAGTTTTCTCTGCTGAGTCTCCAGTAAGCCACACACACACATTCTGTCACACAGACTTTCATACTCTTACAGAAATGACCACAGAAGTAAAAAGGAAAAAAACACTTCTTTTTATTTTTTGTCTTAATTTTAAGTATGTGAACAAACAATAATTGATTTTCTATGTATGCACTATCAAACCTATTTACTTATTTAAGTTGGTTGGTGGAACCTGAAGACGAAGTTGTCATTTTACTGTTTTGCTGCTATCACAGTCTAACTGTTTACTACTGAAGGCCATGAACATGGCTGCAATAGTACTCATACTACATCATCATATGCAGTATGAACGCCATCACAACTCTCATGTTATATAATATATTACAGAGCAACATTTAGCAAAGTTTAGCACAAACAGTTGAAGTGATGTCTAGCGCCTGGCTACTGTCTGCACACTGCTAGTCTCTGATGCTAAAGATGCTTATGTGGACCATGCGGCCGACCAGCTTCCCTTTCTGTCCAACACAGCAAAATACTAAGAAGGTGCTTTCGCTTCCTGTGAATGCCTCACTTACCGCAAGAAGGGGAAGTCCTTGTTCAGCGTACTGAAAAAAACGCAGAGAGAGTTTTGTACAAGCTATCTTTTATCTATGATGAACTTCCAGTGGTCACACATATCATGATTATTTCGGACGAATTATAATGCTGCTCGCTTACCAAATTTACATCGCAAAGGTGGGGAAAGAATTCTGCCTGGGCTCTGCATAAACTTCTCAAATCTGATGTGGGGCTGCAAATCTGTGCTTACTCACTCATACACTTTTATACCCGCCAATTTTCAGAGTTGATATTGCTATGTTAGCCAATGGTAGATGCGCAGTTTAGGCCTAAACGTTAGTAATGCCATTTCCTACCATGTAAAATGCTGTTGGATACAGAGCAGGATTTTCTGTTACAAATTAAGCATGTCTTTGCGCTGAAAATACATCCCAACCCCACCCAAGGCCGATCCTTCTATATAACACCTATACAACTATAAGAATTACTTTTAATGCATCAAGAAGTTTTGAAACATTAAAGTTTTGTATAACATATACTTTATCATGGACCAACTAATATGTGATTTAGCTTAACTGACAATTAATTAGTATTTTGCACATGTCAACAAAAATTATATCAAATCATACATTAAAATGCAAACCCATGTAAAAAGAAAACTGATTTACATTTTTGCCTTGCTGAGTGAAAAAAAAATTAGGAAGCCTTTCATTGTGTCTTACTCGAGCACGGCCGATCTATCATCAATTATAATAACAATCAGTTTACGCTTTGTTATAATTAAACAAAAAGAATGGCACCCTCCTGCATGTGAGGGGATTTTTAACTGTGGTTTTAGTACAGCATTAGGGTCTGTTTTAGGCTTTATCACCCGTCACTAAGCAACCTGGTCTTTGACACATCGCAAAGGATGTGATGTAAATGAAGTTGGTGGACTACAAAAGACAACCTGTGTGGGGTTCAGTGTGTAGTGTGGGTTAAAAGCTGCCATGGCTAAAGATAACCCAGTTCCATTTAGCTTGATGTTCTTTGCCATTTATGTTCTCACAGGTAAGGACATTTAAGGAGGTGATGAGATCTGAATGATAGAGCAGTTCAATATCTAAAGTCTGAATATAACAAAGCTGATACTGAAAGTTAAATGTCACCGGTTTTTTTTTTTTGTAATATGGAGGACAACTACACTGCTCTTCTGTTGTTCTTTCTGTCCTTATGTTAGGCTTATGTCTGCTTGTTAATGTGTACATATTCCCTGTTCCCTACCAAGATGTAAGGAGAGATGTTAATAGCTTCGTTCGACTTGGCCGACTTTCTTCTGCTACGTGATTTGCGGGGTGCTGGAGGGGCGGGGATACAAACCCTGCAAACAACATGGAAACTCTCCAGTTCCCGTAGACGTGACGAAATCGTACACCAAACATGGCTGAACTAGCTGCATTTGCGTTCGTCGTCAACGATGAAATGGAGGAATTGGAGATCTCATTGATGTTCCTTGAAAATCAACAACGAAGGTGATCAGTTGTCTTACCTGATGTTATGGGAAACTTGTTGGCCTTTTTTCACACCTTAATTACCTGATAAAAGTATTTAATCTGACATCGCCGAAACAGTAGGCTAGTCAACCAGTGCCGTGTAGTCTGTGTAGCTCCAATCCGATGGAGTAGTGGAAACGCAGCAGGCTACTAGCCTATGCCAACAAGGGTTTTAGTCCCGTTGAATACTTCTATTTTACTAAGGATATATGGCCCATTTCAGAATTGTGGGTACATTTCAGGTTGAGACAAAAATAAGAAAAAAAGGTTTTTTTTCCTGTTAAATGCTTTGAAATTTTATGTAGTGAGAATGTTATTTATGATGCAGTTTCTGGTTAATTTGTTAATAATAAAACATATTTAATTATCATATTTTGAAACAAAACTTTGAAGAAACAGAGTTGACAGTGATGTGAACAGAGTTGACATAACAGAATTGACGAACCATGCGTAAAAGTCCAAAAACAGTAACGTAAAAACTTTTAAAACAATCTATTTTAAATGTAGAAACATTTCATGTTAACTTGTAGGCTACAATAACACAACAAAATAACAACTACCACCACCCTCACTCCCCCAAGAAAATAATCATTGGTGATTTCAGTCCATATTTCTTTTAACCATCTTTAAATGTAAAAACATATCATAACAACTTGAACATCTGAAAATCTATAAATTTATCGATTTGAGCAATAACAATACAAAATAACTACTACCTCCCTTACTCCCTTGAAAAATTAATCAATGGCAATTTCAGCCCATATTTCTTTGTCTATTTCAACATGGCGCCCTGTCACTTGGGTTGGTTGTGGGATGATTCTGAGGACATCATCAAAGAGATACCACAAAGTATCCTCGCGGTTTGGCCAGTAGAACCGATTTTTCCCCGCCTTGTGCATGCATGTGACTTTTGCATGTGTCTCATTGACCTCAACAAGGATCCCAGGATAAAAGTCATCATCATATTTAATGACACACCACTTCCCAATCATATCTTCACTCTCCCACTTGATTTCTCCTGTTGTTTGCTGCTCTTCAGTGGTATCAGAGAGCACAGGCTGAACATCAAATTCAAATCTCTGTGAGTTGTGACATGTACACTCAAGAATCTGTCTAGTTGAGCAGGGACAGCTGACATCTCTGTAGATGACCTTTCCTGGTGCTTCAGTAATCATTTGATGGAGGCGCATTGTGGAAGGAACCACTGGGAGTTGTTTGGGCATCTTCTGCACAGCTTTGTTCACAGCCTCCTCCTCAATGTAGAACAGTTTTATAGAGGCCTGGACACTCAATAGACTGTCATACAATTGCTTGGCATTTGGAATGTCTTTTCCTTCACTGACCAGTCTGTCTGCGGTTCTTTTTAAAACCCCACCCACTCCGTCTGGAGCACCTTTCCCGTGTCCTGCTTCAAAGAAACTCCATGTGCCCTTCTGGAAGCCCTGCTTAAACAGCTCTGTGCTAAACATATAAAAGTTGCCCTTCTGGCGATACTGGGTGCAAGGTCCATCGCTAAAGAAATGAACCACATTGACTGATGGATAGTGTGTTTTCACATGATCTAACACAGGGGACATGTGTGCCCATATGGCAGGGGGACTTTTCTCTTTTGATGCTGATATAGTCGTGAAGCACAAATGCTTGTCCACTCCACCTACATGAAGGATTCCTGTGTGCAGAGTTGCCTGCTGCTGAGAGGATGCAAAATGAACGGCCTGAATCTCTGCTGACAATTTGCAAGCATAATTTTCTGAAAAGTCAATGTGAATCAAACACTCATGAGATTTCATGCTTTTCTTGAGCTCACGGTAGTGGTTGTATTGTGTTTTAATGTTGAATTGATGCCTTGTGAAAACTCTCAGCTGATTCTGGAACATATCAATCATAGCTCCTAAAGAACTCTCCATCTCCTTTTTCACAGTCATACGGACTGGTTGTGATTCTTTCTGGCTTTCTTTCTCATTTTTCTTACTTTTCTTCCTTCTTTCTCCAAGTTCAGTTGTCCACTGAACAAATTTTACTGGAGCCTCAGCATCATAGTCATGGTTGAGGGGATAGACATTGCTCCTGCATTTTGGACATTCATCGTACATGCATTCTTTGCTTGCAGGATCACAGCATATTGAGTTGGCAATGAGTTCCAAGTCAGTTGTCTCAAGAAGTTGGAGTGTATGAAGCTTCTGCACAAGGAAGGATAAATTTTCATGCACTTTACAGAGACAGGTTTCTCTGTCAGAAATGGATGGGTGCACAACCCAAAAAGGACGCATGCAGCAGAAAAGTGTGTATGACAGCTGACTTGATGGATATTCAAAAAGAAAATTTCGATGAAGATTTTTTAATGTATCATTTAGAAACCTCTTTTGCATTTTTACTTTCTTCCTAGTTATGGTTTGTTTTCTCCCCGCAGTTAAGCGGCTGACATCATCTCTTAGGAAAAATTCCTCTATCTTTTTTTGGAGCTTGCTCTGAGATGATTGATCTGAGGTATTTTCTCCTTTGAAAAGAGAGCCCATTTTGATTTGTCTTTCCACAACGCTTTCTTGAAAAACCAAATACGCTCTGTGCTCTTTTCTGTAGTCTGTAATGTTTAATGATCTTTCCCGACACAATTCGTGATATCATCTGACGCACTCTCTCTTCTTTAGTGTCTTGGTATTTTTGTCTGATAGTACTTGTCAATGCATTATGAAAAAGCAGAGTTCTTTGAATCTCTGCAGAAACTCTATGTCTTCCTATCTGTTTTTGTGTTTTTGAGCGAGGGGATTCTGTCACACGCGACAGTCTCTGGAGGCGTTTCTGGTATTTTCTGACAGCAGTCGTTTGCTTTTTCAGCAAAATCTTTAATCTTTTGATTTCTCTGTATAATTTGGAGTTCTGCCGTTTTATTCTTTTCCGTCCTGACCTTCTTTGTCTGAAATGGTAAAAATAAATTGCTTACCGAGTCAATTTAACATAGCTAGTGTTTTATCATATATTACATACATCATGTTGACAGTTACTAGTAAGAAAGAATACTTCTCAATGTGTCTATAACTTTGTCTACTGCACTGTAATTATAGACTCATTGACTCACTGCAGTCACCTAACCATTCACAAATCAAACCTGGATGTCTGTGGTTCAGGGACTGGTTCAGGACTTTGTGGTGGTGTTTCAAACTGTCTCTGCCTTCTTGCTCTGCACCTCTGCTGAGCCTCTCTCCAATATCTCCGCTTCTGCCTCTGCTCCCTTTCACTCAGATTAGCCACTGTGCTGGTTAACCCTGCATTTTTCCTTTTCTTCCATCTCTCCCTGTCTTTTTTAAAATTTGCTGCCCTCCTTATGGGGTCAGTATTTCGCCGTGCCCTGTACTGTCGTTGTCTTTCTGCTGCTGACACCTTCATCTTCACCTACGTAGAACAGAAATTAGAAAATTTTCTTGACCTGGAAAGTGATATCATAAATCTTTCCTTAACAATAAACTTATCCAGAACTCACAATATATGTATAAACTAAAGCAAAATGGTTAGAAGTGATTGGGAACATCTGACTATGTTAGTCACTGTCAACTCTGTTATCATTAAAATCTTGATTCATTTATCAGAGTTGACAATAACAGAGTTGACATTTTCCACCATTTTGTGCCTTAACTCCATGTGCTAGCTTAAAACCAGATAGCACATATCATGAATAAAACCATAATTTTATGAATTTCCATCATATAATTGTTTAAAAAAATGAACAAGAGATTCACTAGAATATCATAGTAACAGATTTGACATAATTAATCTACTGTTAGTGTATTCTCATGACTTTGTACAAATTAATGAGAGAGAAAGTTTAACATACCACAGTTCCCTCCAAATCTTTTCTGCAAGAGGAAGTGACATCACTGGGTGCAGGTCACATGCTTTTATTTGAATGCTGTAGGGTTTTTTATGTGGTTTTATAACAGAGATAACAGAGTTGACCAGATCATAGGGACAGATAAAAAACATATATTTTAAATATTATAATTCTGTGTATTACGTAAAATAAATACTCTGTGCAACTGTTTGTATAAGTATTTATAGATTTGTCACAAAAAACTGCAAATTATACTTTAATTATTTAATGTTAATTCAAGTTGAACGTGTGAATCACAAGCTGAAGACCCGCAATTCTGAAATGACCCATATGCCCGACGACTTACCTATTTGTTTTAAGACTACTCACCTATATAGATAGGCTGGCTACTATAACATTGTTTCATGAAAGTGAAAATCAGGATTCCTCCATGATAAATACATCATTCTGTCATTATGTGACTTCTGTGGGCTGTCGGGTCCATTTGAAGTCCTAACACCAAATGTTTCTGTAAGCTACAGTAGTCACCAAAATATGTCACGATTCAGTGAGGTTATATATTCAGGTGATATATTGTGAGGCCTTTGATGGGTTAGTGTATCCAATAGTGAACCTCTCTGGTAGGCTACAGAATTAGTGATGTGCAATCACTGTTACACATGCATGCATGTGCAGTTCATATGTACAGACTATAAAATGTTACAAGGATGCTGATTTTTCACATGCATTGGCATACTGGGTACAGTAGGACATGCAATGAAACTGCTGAAGTGAAACTGTCACTGCATTGATCCAAATTTGTTGTAATTTGTAATCGCTTTGCTCCCAAAACAGGCACACAGCGGTGCACTGGACAATGGTCCAACTGGTTTATCAACAGTAGGTGAATACTAAACATTGCTTTACTGTAAATGCTGATGTTTCTGCGTTGTGTTTGGAACCTGACTATTACATGAAATCGAACTCTGTCTGGTACAAAATAAAATGTTGAATGCGTCAATACAAACAATGCAATGCAAATACAACAGTCATCATGATCACAACTTTGGTAGCGTAACCTATATGATGAATAGCATTCTTAGCAAATATATTTACACAGAAAAAAATGTCACTGACCTTGAATGAATAAAAATACAACAATCATAATAAAATACTGAGTCAGTTGCTTTGCTTTATTAGGAATGTTCCAAAAATCCCGGGCTACGGCGACATGGTTGTGCCTTTGTATAATCCAGCAGAGTTCAAGGCCCATTTCAGACTTTCAAAGGCCCAAGTGGAGGTGTGTAGCTGGTGTTGAAGGCATGTAATTAGTCACAAGGTTGACATTCGATTAATAACTATGTCTGTTGTTCCCTATCCCTATCCAGGATGTCATCGTCGCCCTTGGGCCAGTATACCAAAATGCCTTATGCACCAAAATGCCCATTACTGTCTGTGGACATTATCTAGTCAAGAGTCTTACAGGGGTGTGGCAGACCGTTTTGGCAAGTCCGCACTCATGAATCATTTACACCACTTTTGCACACTTGTCAACACACACCTTGGGTATCATATTTTCTGGCCTGTGGGGGAAGCACTGCACTCATCCGAGTTGGGATTTGCTAGAGCAGGCTTCCCACATACAGTGTGTGCAGTCGATGGCTGCCACATACCCACCCGGAAGCCTCATGTGGCAAATCCCGTAGGATACCTTAACCGCAAAAAAATCTATTCTGTCATTCTCACTGGGTTCTGCACTAGCAACCGGCGGTTCTGCCACATCACTGTGGGCCACCCTGGCAGCTGGCATGATGCTAGGGCTTTTCGTCTGACGCCAGTAGCCCAGACTCTTGATCCCCTATCCATCGTCCCAGCAGGCATGCACATCATAGGCGACTCAGCCTATCCGCTGTTGCCCCAACTGATGAAGCCCTACAGGGATAGCCCTACAGCCAACGGGCACCTAACAGCAAGGCAGAAACGCTTTAATCGCAAATTAAATAGTGCCCGGGTATGTATAGAGCACACCTTCGGCATACTCAAGGCTAAATTCAGGCGGCTGCGGTACTTGCAAATGAGCAGCATTGAGTGCATCACCTCGGCTGTCTCTGCATGCTGCATCCTACACAATATATGCATAGACCCACAGGACCACACAGAACATCCCACCGAACCAGAAATGAATCAGGAGCCCCATCCACCACAACCCAATGATGCACAGGCCTGCAATTACCGTGACAACATTTGCAATAACCTCTAACATTACCACCATGTCATGCTTTAGCAGCCCCCATAACCACCCAAGCCCACATGCCATCATTTGCTGGCATGTGCTGTTGTTCCAGGACCTTCTGGTCGATCTTAGCGATGATGTTGATCCTCTGCTCTTTCCGCAGACAGTGATATTGACATTGATTGTTGCATGGTGGAATCTGCAATTGCACAATTCTACAATGTTTTCATTGACCCAAAGGATGAATTGGAACAACATTCTTCACAGATTGGTAAATGAGGCCAAATGTTCTTAACAAATGGTTGACTGACTGTTTCTTGGATGTGTAACTTCATTGCTGTGTCATGTTTCACATACATTTTAGTGCAACATCACTATGACAATGATTTCTGATGTGGACCACTGTGCAAACACAAACTCTTACCTTGTGTGTTTTGGTAGTTGCGCACACCTCGGAGTACTTGGGCCAAGTATTCATGATCTACAAATGAGCAGCCCAAGAACAAGTTCAAGTAGACATTTGTTTGGAATAAATACAGTCCTGTGTAGAAATGTTTGGCTTACTCACCACTTGCAATCCTTTCTGCTATTTCAGGTGTCACCTTCAGCGCAATTCGACCCAGATTATCCTCCACTATAACAGTCGTTTCTGCCATGTTTGTGTAGGTTAGGCTTGGGTTTGTTGGCCCATTTTATAGGCCTAGGCTCGTTACCCAAATTACCTGGCAAAGGCACTGACACCTGCTTCAATTGAGATGTGTACGAAGCTGACATGAACGGAATTCATTATAGACTTACTTGTGTCCTTCCCTTACCAAAAAGGATATTCGGAGTATTAGGAGTTCACCTAATACTGCTGTAGTAACATCACTTCTGCATGAAATATATGTGAGTTTTATCCTATGTACCAAAACACTATGTATGTTTTGTATTGATCTCCATTACTGATTGTTTAATTTATTTTTTGTGACATATTGTCCTCATGACAGGGCAGCTGCTAGGTTATGCATGTTATGGTGAAACACAATGTGGCTGTGGCATTTTTGGCATGACAAACACAGACCAGCTATGTCACATTAAGCTACATTTACATTTGTGTTTAGGAACACTGTGACAACAATAATAATGTGACACACCTAACACTAATGTGGACAAGCCGGGTAGCGAACCCGGATCTCTCTCATGATATCCACACCCGCTACCACTACACCACCGTTGGTGCTACACAAGTGTCGACAGAAATAATATACATCGCTGCCAACATGCACCATATTGCAGCTATCTTGTTCTCTAATACCAGAAATTGAATGGGGAACAGGGCAATTGACACCTCGTTTCAGGGTCGTTGCGTTTGTGAGTGAATTTACAGGCTTATTCATGTTCACGACAGCATAGACGCGCCCATACTGCTGCTATTTATCAGCAAGCATGTGACATTTGGGCAGCAAAGACGCACATGCGCTTACGGACATGGAAGTTCATCAAAACAAACGCCATACACGTCAGCGTAGACAAAAGCCAATCAGGGCAAAGTGCCGACGTCATGGAGGCGGTTCCACGACTGAGCAGCGAGCGGAGAGCAAATGCGCTGCTGCGCAGCAAAAATCTTGCTCCCGCGATGTCTTCAGGCCATGTGACATGGAATGCAGAGCAGAGAACACTCCCACCTACACCATCATGGACAAATTTCTAACCGGCATGCGTTACGGTAACGCAAAGCGCATGTGCGCTGCGTCGATTTGCGCAGATTTGCGTGATCGTGGATATACCTTATCGTATTTCAGCCAAGGAATGGATGCCATCTTGCCATGTGTTTATGCGGGTGACTCCAACTGCTCCACAGTCATATGGATCTTAAGCAGCTCGTTTAAGTCAACTGAGATCATTACTCTTGGGATGATCAGACCCACAACAAAAGCTGAGAGACTACTGACACCTGACTGTTCTCTTAAGGTTGTTAATGTTAGTGCAGAGTACTCTTCACAACAGAGTACTCTTTTTTAGCAGAGGTCATCATCAGACTTACCATCTTTTTCATTCTGATAATTCTACTTGTTGTTGCATCTGTTCCTGGTGAGAAGGACACGGCCTAATGGCGAAGAGGAACATGACACTGGCTAGGGCACAGCGCCTCTTGCAGACAAAAAAAAGAAATTCGGTTGGACGTTTTCATATTATTCTTTCATAATGTTGTTGCTGTGACTTTGTTCTTTTTTTTTCACCGATATTTTGTCAGTTGCCAGGACACTGTAACTCTGGGGGACGTGAATCTTTGTAGGCATGTAGCACTGCTTGTGGCCATGGCTGTCTGTCTTTCTTCCTCGCTGATGGGGAAAGCCCAGAGCCTCGATATTGTTTGCATAGGAAGCGACCTCTATTGGCGAACAGTATAATTACAATGACGAACTAATTCAGTTGCAGTTTAAAAAGACATCAATTTTGCGGTAAAAATGCCAGCATTTTTGTAGTAGCAGCATATTTAAGAAATGCTCTACGGGCCGCACTGAGTGAGGAGGCGCCAGTTGCCCATCCCTGTCATAGGCTATGCTATGAAACATGTTTAATTTGCATTAGAATTGTCTCCACTTTTTTGACAACAGATATTTAATCTAATTTTGCATTAATCTGTTCCCTTTTTCAAAAATGGGATGCATGGGTGAAATATATATGTCATGCAAGTAGATCTGTTACTTTTGACAAAACATTTACTTATTTGTAATTTTCTTCCTGCTTGTGTCTACAGCATTAAAATAGCAAAGCTCGATGCCCTTAGAAAACAAAAGTCGATAATCGCGTGTAGGTAGCCTCGTAAAACTAGAGAGAGAGCACTGGTGACGTAATCCTGTGATTCCATGGAGACTCGCCACCAGGATCAAAACGGGAATGTGTCGTTCATTGATCTCATAGAAATCAATGATGTCGCCTTCCTCAGCATGCAATTAGCCTACCTACACACTACAATTCAAATGTAGCACACAAGGTCAACGTCACGGCTAACGAACACGATGCTGAGAGGGGAGAAATATGAGCTCTGTGTAAGATTTTAAGCTGAATTGCTTTACCTTTGTTACAGATACTGAGAGATCTAGCATTTTCCCATGCCTCGTCCCATTCCTCATCTGCAATCTCCAAACCAAGTTCACTTTCCCATTTTAACTTAAGGTGTAAGGTACCTTTAGGGCGTATTCACACATACGTTGTTTGGTCCGAACCAAAGGACCAAACGAACCTAATTTCACTTGGTCCGGACCTTCTGGGATGGTCTGAATACAAACCACCGAACTCTGGTCCGGACCAAACAAGCGGACCGAGACCGAGCTGAAAGGTCGGACTCGGTCCGGAACAAAGGAGTCCTGGTGCGGATCTTTTGGAGATGTGAAAGCAGACCGGACCTAATGCGAACTTTTTGCTGTTTTCTACCTCGTGAGCTTCCGTCGTTTGCCGTGGTGCACTGTGGAAACACGCAGCGCGGCAATATGTAACCTAGCAACCTATGTAACCTAGCAACCTAGTGGCTGTGTGGTTCACGTGTTACTTTGTGTTCAGTCATAGCTACAGTAAACCAACATCGAAACAAAAATGAGCAGGGGACAAACGTGGGCTGAAGAAGAAATCCGCACCCTTGTGGATATATGGGCAGATGTCCACATATCCGAAATGTTGGACCGGACAAACAAGAATGCGGACGTGTTTGCCGTGTTCAGTGACAAAATGAGAGAGAAGGGATTTACGCGCTCCCCAGAACAGTGTCGTCTGAAGGTGAAGAAACTCCGACAGACATATATGAAAATTAGGGATGTTTTAAAAGCCAGTGGCGGTACTAGCGACGAAAAAAAGAAATTTACATATTACGACGACCTCGACAACATTCTGGGGTCAAAACCCCTTGCCTCGCCAGTAGACATTGTTGAGGGGACCCTGAAGTCACGGGACAACAACGATGTCAGGGAGAATGCTGACCAAAGGAGCCCACCTGAAAACGTCAGCAGCGCCTCACCCCACATTGAGGACAATGATGAAAATGGTGAGTAAATATTAGTGAGTAAATCTTAGTGGAATGCTGGCTTTGATGTAAATTAGTAGTCTGGCCACCATCCTACTCTACCTAAGTATTAGAGGCATTGAATTTGACAGTCACATAGAAATACTATTAGTGTTAAGTAACATGTAATGATGAAGCTGAGTTGCCTGCTAGTGTGTGTGTGCGTGTGTGCTCCTGCCTCTGCATGTCTGATGGAGTGGTGGTCTAATCCAATACTGTGTTTCAAAGTGATTGTGCAAAAGTAACCAGGATTGCTGTACATTTAACTGTACATCCTGATGACAGGGTGTTCTATGTCAATACAGTCTACCATCCTGCAACATGTTGTTTCATGATCTCAGTTTAACATCACTTATTGCTTTATTTCCCTTGACAGAGGAGCAGGGGATGCAAAACACTGAACCCCCCTCAAAAATGCCAAGCATTCCTGGAGCCAAAGCCAGGCAGCATCTCGGAAGAAAGCGGAAATCTACACAGAGTGAGGATGGGATGCAGGCTTTTTTGGATAGACAACATCAGCAGCTCCAGGAACTGATCAATTCTGAGCAAGACCGTCAACTACAAGAAAACTCTTACCTGGAGAGTTTCCTGAGGGCACAGCGGGAGGCAGAAGACAGACGGTTTGAGATGATGCGTACCCAAATGCAGGAAAACAATAACATGTTCCGTATGTTGCTCAGTGCTATGTCCAATTCTTCTGCTCAACAGCACCCACACGGCCAACCACATCACCCACATGCAAATTACTGGGTGCCTAATCCCCCTGCTTCAGTGCAGTCAAACACTGCTCCTACCTGGCCCATGCCTCCGCCATCCCCACAGCTGCAGCCTATGCAGGTAGTACCACCTACAACTGGAGCACATGAAATATCTGAAATCCTTCAGCAGGTTAACTGCAGCCATTTGTATGAGTTGTAAAGTGATTACTGATTGATTATTGTTGATTATTTGTTATTACAGTTATATTCTTGCAAAGTATGTACACAGAGACCTATATAAGGTTTTAGATATTCTTTTATTACAAATTATTAATTCATTAATATATGAATATATCAATAAATATATAAATAAATAAATAAATAAATGTAATATGCTTGTATTAGAAAATAGTTAAATAAATACATAAATAAACGGCAACATGCTTTTCTGTCTCATTTCGTATACTATTAAAAATTACAATCTTGCGAAGTATGTACACAGAGCATTGCGGATTTCCTGAGCCCTCTGATTCCCTGCCTGCATATCATTTTCTTCATCATTCCCGTTCTCTTCATCTTCATCCTCTTCATAGTCCTCCTCCTCATCGTAGGCTTCATTTTGTTCTTCACACAAATTGTGTAAAACGCAACATGCTGCTGTCACCTGACTAACGAGTGTAATATGGTGGTCTTGAGGTTTAAGGAGGCATCTCCAGCGACCCTTGAGCCGTCCAAAGGCCCTCTCCACAACCATCCTTGCCTGGCTCTGGCGGTGATTGAAGTTCACCTGCTCAGCAGTCAGTCCTCTGTTTTCAGGATAAGGCTTCATAAGCCAGGGAAGCAAGGGGTAGGCAGCATCCCCTAAAATAACAAGCGGCACATTTACGTCCTCAAATGTTTCTGTCCATGGGGGTAATAGGTCACTTCTTTGCATGTGATTGTAAAGTGAGGATTGGGCTAAAACCCGAGCATCATGCACTCTTCCTGGTTGTCCAATATTTACATCCCAAAACCTCAACCTATGGTCAACCACAGCCTGTAGAACGATTGAGTAATGCCCTTTCCTATTATAATAGTCTGCTGGTGAATCTGCTGGTGCCTTGATTGGAATGTGGGACCCATCTATTGCTCCAACCACCTGGGGGAATCTCCATTTGTCTCTGAAGGCTTGCGTGATTGATCTGATATTGGCCAAATTGGGTGGTGTTATGTAAATCGGTTTTAGGATTGTGTTTATGGCTGTTATGACCTCCTGTGTGATGAGGCAACAGGTGGAAATGCCAATACCAAAAAGGTTGGAGATGGATCTGTATTCAACATTTGTTGCTAACCTCCACAGACAGACAGCAACTCTAATTTCCACAGACAGAGGCCTTCTATATCGGGTGTGCTGGCGGGGGTCGCAGCATATCACACACATACTGAAATGTTGTTCTTCTCATTCGGAAATTTAACAAGAACTCTCTGTCGGTCCAATAATTCATGACGAGAATCCACCAATCTTGCGACCGATGATGGACCCAGATTCTCCTAAGAACAGAGGAACCCACATGTCATGTTGTCATTATTTAATAAGAAATGCAATAGTAGATTATTATAATTATATTTCTGCTCAATACTCTTATACTATAGTCTACTAAGTGCACACAATGGTATTACAAATCAGTGCTGATTATTTCCAGACTGTACAATATGAGAAAAGTTAAGGACTGGCATAGATAAATGTTACATGATATAGGCTTAATGTTAAAGGTTATTTCCAGTTCATGTCACCAGAGGGAGTAAGTATGTGCCAGGCAAACAGGTCTGCGGAATGACTTGACTTTGTCGTAATGACGTCATTATCAAAGTACGTCCTACGCACGCATTCCTGTTGTCAAGAGTGTAGTACGTTGTTGTCAGGTTAGGTACAGTAGGGTGTTTTCTATTCAAAGAAAGACGATGGTAGCCTAGATGTGTGTGACCTACAGTGAAATACCAGACCGCTGTATGGATACGATCTCGACACATAGGCATACCTTCTACGTCTTGCTTGTAGAGCCAGAACTGTCACTGCATGATGTGCACTCATCAACGCTATCCTCCGAAGTCGAAGTACCCTTTCTCGTCGTCGTTGATATATCACTCGCGCAATGGTATGGTAAGTGCAACATTGTAAAAACAGTAAAAATTGTAAAAGACATATAGATTTGATTATATTGAAAACAATAACAGCAGGGAAAGCATCCATGGCTATCTTGACTTTTTAACTTTCGCGGGTTGTGTTTGTTGCGCGTGTCATTGCTGACCAATAGCTGAACTAGCTCAGAGCGCGTGGCTTTGTTGACATATTTTGGTCCGCTTGCTAAAATGTACAGTGTGAATGTGAACCGCACCAAAATGAAAAACATTTGGTTCGGACCAAGCAAGTGAACTATCGGACTTTCCTGGTCTGAATACACCCTTAGTGACATTCCTTAAGAAGATTATTAAAGAAACCAATGGAATGTCCCATCTGTAGTGAAAACACGTCGCTCAATGCAGGAGCTGCTTTGGTCTGACAGCACTGTTGTATCCTTTGTAACGAAATTCCTTATTTGAAGGTAACGAAAAAAATCCTGTTTTGGAATGTCAAACTTAACTCTCAGCTGGTCAAAGGTCATCAGAGTGTGTCCATCAAATAAATCACAAAGGCAGGAGATTCCTTTAGCATTCCAGGTTTGAAAGCCAGGGTCAGTTACCCCTGGCATGAAATTTGTGTTGCAACATATTGGTGTAAACACGGAAGTGAGTTTATGTCTACCCTCCAACCTCCTAACCATCTGCCAGGCCTTAACAGTGTGGATTGTGATCGGATTAAGACATACAGCACTTAAGGATTTCCTGAGAAATAATAGATTAGAAAGAGGTAGTTTTGACATAGAACTCTCTATATCCAACCATATGGACATAGGATCCTTGCGAAGATGTGCACTGAGCTGATATTTCCTAATGTCAGGTAGGTCAAGGCCACCTTTTGAGGAGGGGAGGCACAGAGTTGCTAGGCTAAGGCGGGGTTTTTTCTTTGCCCATATGAAGGCGCTAAACCAACTCTTCAGATTTTTTAAGGTTTTGTGGGATAAGAGAGTTGGAAGCATCTGAATGGGGTAAAGCAATCTGGGCAAAACATTAATTTTCAGGAGAGCCACACGTCCAAGCCAAGAAATGGGCAAAGTATTCCATCTCTCAAGATCCATTCTGATTCTTTCAAGAAGAGGGGGGAAATTAGCTTTATACAGTTTACCAAAATCAGGGATGATGTGAATTCCTAGATAAACAAAGCCAGATGGAGACCACTTGAATGGGAATGGGCATGAGGCATTTGGTTGTTGTATCAGGCTACCCAGGGGCATAGCCTCAGATTTGTCAAAATTAATTTTATACCCTGAAAAGGCACCAAATTTACAAATAGTGTCAAGGAGATTAGGAGTGGATATCCCAGGCTCAGTCATAAAGATAAGAACATCATCGGCATATAGGGTTATCTTATGCTGCCTATCACCTATAGGCAATCCATGTATGCCCTGATTCCTCCTGATCGCTTCAGCTAGGGGCTCAATAACTAGAGCAAACAAGAGGGGGGATAAGGGACGCCCCTGCCTAGTGCCTCTTTGTATAGAAAAATTAGGGGATCGTAGGCCATTAGTGAGAACTGAGGAAAGAGGATTATTGTAAAGTAAACGAACCCAACTGATAAAATTGACACCTACACCAAATTTTTCTAAAACATAAAACAGGAAGGGCATTTCGACACGGTCGAAGGCCTTCTGTGCATCCAGAGAGATGACTATACTACTGACTGGACACAGAACTTCTGAATTGTGTTCAGCAATCTCCGCATGTTATTACATGAGTTACGGCCTTTAATGACACCTGTTTGGTCTTCATTAATAAGAACAGGGAGAAAGGCTTCCAGTCGAGTTGCCAATATTTTAGAGAGAATTTTTAAATCTACATTCAGTAAGGATATTGGCCTATAAGAGGCACATTGCTCTGGTGGTTTCCCTTTCTTTAAGATTAAAGAAATATTGGCTTGCCTTAAAGATGCTGGCAGGATGCCTCTTTCTAATGAATCTTCCAGCATGTTCAGTAGTGGTTTGTAGAATTCAATACTCAATCCATCAGGCCCAGGTGCCTTCCCAGAGGGCAATGCACTAATTGCATTCATTACTTCCTCTTTAGTTATGGGCGCGTTAATGTCTGACCTCTGATCATCTGTCAGTTGTGGAAGATCAAGAGAGGAGAAGAAAGTGTCCATTAATCCTGAGCTATCTTGCTGTAAATTTAACCGATACAAATGTTCATAAAGGTTTTTGAGTGTGCTATTAATAGCAACATGATCGAATACTTGTTTCCCTGTGTCATCTATAATTGAAGTAATAGTTTGTGAGTCCGATTTTTTTCTTGTCAAATAGGCCAGATATCTCCCTGCCTTATCACCCTGCTCGTATAACCTCTGTTTAGCAAATCTAATTTTTGCTTCAGCATGCTCTGTTAACAGAGAATCTGAGGCTGAGCGCAGTGCAGAAATTTCTTTAAGTCTTATTGTTGAAGGCTTTGCAATATATTCCCTCTCAGCCGCCTTAAGCCTAGACTCTAAAATGTCCCTTTGTTCAGCTTGTCTACGCCTCTTACTGGACACATAGGATATGATGAGGCCTCTTGGAAAAGCTTTGGATGTTTCCTAGATGAGAGATGGATTATCTGTAGAAGCCGAATTTATTGATAAGAAGGATTGAAATTCCTCAGAGAAATAGGATACAAATTTGTGGTCTGTGAGAATTAAAGGGTTAAACCTCCAGTATCTTGTCTGTGGGGCAGGGTTTCCAATTTGGTATTGAATAAAAACAGCAGCATGGTCTGATATAACTGCGCTATGATATAACTACCTATGGAACTACATGTAATTGATTGTAACAGAGTTTTGGGTACAAGAAAGTAGTCTATGCGTGTGTGACAGTTATGAACTTTTGAAAAGAAAGTATATTCTCTGTCTGTTGGGTGTTGGGATCTCCATACATCTATATAATCGGTCTACATCTACAAACGGCGTTAATGAATTTAGATTGATGAGAGAGCGTGTTACCCACAGGGAATTTGTCAATACAGGGGTTCAAGTGACAATTAAAATCTCCTCCCACAAAGGTAATTCTAACGTTGAGATCGGCTAATTCGGAGAAGGCTGTGGCTAGAAATTCACTTGGGTGGCCTGGTGGGTTATAAACATTCAGAATTGCAATCATCTCCCCATATAATTCCCCTTTAATAATGATATATCTCCCATTCTTATCCTTAATGCAATGCACAGCTTTGAATGGCATGTTTTTCTGAAACAAAATAGCAACTCCTCTACTCCTTGAAGTAAAAGAGGAAAAAAAGACCTGACCAACCCCCCCTTGCTGTAGCTTTAGGTGTTCTGTGTCGTCTAAATGGGTCTCCTGCAATAATGCAACATGAACCCCCTCCTTTTTAAGATAAGTCAACACCTTACAACGTTTAATAGGCGTATGAATACCATTAACATTCCAGCTACATAGTTTAAGTAAAGTCACAGCCATGTCAAATCACACAATACACAATGTATCTAGCCACATACTGTCTGCATATGAAGGCATAAGTAAAGTAGAAAGTGAGCCGAGTACTAAACATAAAATAGCAAACAAAAAATAAACAAATGCTAAAGAACCTAGCATTAAGACTGAACACTGTCCTCTTATGTAGAGTTGAGCAGGAGGGTTCTCTTGCGACAGGAAACAAACTTGAGAATGCTGTCCGGTGGCGCTTATATCTAGCCACTAGCATATGCTCAAAGCTAATGTAAAGTTTAACATACTCACGTCCTCAGCAATGAAAAGTAGTATGTCAAAAAAAAAAAAAAAAAAAAAAAGAATACAGGCTGCACGTCCATAATTAGGAATTGTTGCCGTTGGCCACGTCAATGGAGTCGATGTACTCCTCCACCGTAGCTGGGTCTTTGAAGAGTTTCGTTGATCCGCGATAGGTAACCTTCAGAGATGCAGGGTAAACTTGATTGTAGGTAGCTCCAATGGTTTTGAGACGCTTCTTCACCCCGTCGAATCTTTTACGTTTACAGAGAACGGCGGCAGAGAAGTCCTGGAAGATCATCACTGTGGCACCGTCATGCTTCAAAACTTCGTTTCTCACCCCCATGTTCCACGAAGCATTCATCACTCTCTGCTTATCCTGGTAGTTGTGGAATCTCACCAGGACGGATCGTGGTTTATTGTTGCGAGGGGAAACCTCGTTGATTAGTGCGCGATGTGCTCTTTCTAACTTGATTCGGCCTGATTTTGTTTCGATGTTCAACACCTTGGGTAGCCAGGATTCAAAAAAGCGCGTTGGGTTATCACCTTCCCCACCCTCTGGAAGACCGACAATGCGTATGTTCTTCCTCCGACCTCTATTTTCCAAATCATCAATACGCTCGCACAGGTCTATCACTTGTTGCTCCAATGCCTTCACTTTACCCTCCACAGGAGCAACGGTGTCCTCCAACGCAGACACTCTTCCCTCCACCTCCGTAATGCGTTCCCCATGACTGTCCAGCTCCTCGCGATGCGCTTGCAATAAATGTGACAACGGGCTTATCGTCGATAATCTTTGAAATGTTAGCTGTGATCTCGGAAATAATTTTTTGCTGTGCAGGAGCCAGCGCACTATCCATGCTAGCACCGTCTTGCGGTATGATTTCCTCGGAATTGCTTCCCTTCTTTTTGTTAGTCTGTCTCAGAAAGTAGGTATTTAAGCTCATTCTGCTTGAGAGAGCCACGCAAGTCCACGAGACGCTATACTTTCAGGCAGAAATTATTAAGTTATAGAAATAGCGTACCAGCTCAGCCTTACACAACCTTCCCTCAAGCCGCCATCTTGAAAAAAACGTTATCTTCCTTCTTAACTGGAGCGCAATGAGCAATCGATCCCAGAATGGCCGATTGGAGTGCATAGTTACTATAGTAAAATCAAAGATTTTAGAGCGCTACTCTACAATCTTTGGTAGAATGCTCCCAACTGAAGTGGTGGTACATCACGTGGCGTCCAATAAAATACTGGCTAAAAATAAGACATTTGTCACGTGCGCAAAGTTCTGATTTTGATTCTGATTCCGAACCATAGGTCTTAAAGGAGAACTTTGGTGTAAAATGTAAATTAGCATGTTAAAACATCATACCAAGTTGGTATGTTTGCTGAGGAGCAAAATTGAGTTAGCCTGTTGCATTCAGAACTTAACTATTTTTTACTGTTTGTCCCAGAAGGCTAACAATGGAAGTGGTAGGTGCCCTCAGACGAAGCATGAAGATTACGCTATTATTAAATCATTAAAACAGCTCGAATAAACTGCCAATTTTCATTGTACACCGAAGTTCTCCTTTAATTGAATACAACTTACATTAAGATTTCTAGAGGAAATTAAATTACTGACTGCCACTGACGATGCCAGACAATCTGCGCAGCCTTTGGTTGCTCAAACCGGCGATGTCTGGAAAGTACGGTACGCGGGATCACCTTTCACCAGTAACATCATACATCATCAATCATTTTTCAGGATAATCGTTAGTGTTACTTAGTGAGATATAATGTCCAATACAGCTTTCAGCCCCATTCGTATCCAGTTCATATACATTTACAAATAAATTCTACTCAAATACGAGGTTCCATTTTTATTTAAAACTAATATTTTAATAAAATACATTTTTGCACTAATCACTCTGCTTCAGCTTTCAGAGCCAAAAGCATCCGGATGGCTTGCTATTTCCGGTAGCATTTTGCAGTGTGCAAGCGAACTACACTACGCTATCCCAGAAGTCACCGGGAGGTTGAAAACCGTAGAAGAAGAACCAAAAACTCCCCACTCGTTAAAAGTAACCAAGATGGCGGAGACTCTGGTTGCTTGTCTGACAGTGTACAAATGTGCACTTCAGTAAATAAAAGCCATGTAAATAGTTGTTCACGTCACAAATGCACATACATGTTGAGGTTATCTGATAAAATGCAGCTAACCGTTTGCTACAAGCTGGCAAAATCACAACGTTAATGTAAACATCCGGGTCAAAGGACGGGCAAGATGGCGATGTCGTAGTATGTCTGAATTGTACCTGCTACTGGCTAGTTTGCTACGAAGAAGCTACTACTGTAACGGTCGAGTGGTAAGCACTGTATAGAACGCAGTGCTAAGGTTTCGGACGCAGGGTATGTCCAGGCCTATATATTTGCCGCGCGCAGAAGTGCGCGCACAAAAGTGCCGCACGCCCATATATACTTCATTCGACACACACGGCAATCTTCTCGTCAGAGGGGGCAAATGCCACAGTTCGGGAACCTTGTGTGTCAGAGGAGTGAAACAGGACTGAATTGCAGGTTTACATCATGATGTGGGAATTAAACTGGATAAATCCGAAAAGGTTTGAGTCAGTGTGTATATTTACAGTGTTTTCAGCTTTATAAGACCTTATGAGTGATGATAGGATAAGGCAAAAAGTTAGCTTAATAAACGAACTGCAGGTTTGCACCTAAGTTGGTTTGTGGATAAAACTGAACAAAATCCTAAAAGTTTTAGTCAGTGTTTGTATTTCTTGTGAGTTTCCAGTAATATTAGCTGATTTGTAGCAATGGAAAATACATGTTTAAGCTGGTAGTTACTAGGCTAGACCAGACTAGCCATTGCCTATTGTTTTCAATGGGGCTGCCGTGCGCAAGTTACAAAAAATCGGAGGTGCAGACACGGCAAATATGTGCTTGAGAACGCCGCGCCAGATGTGTACTGATGTCATTTTGATGTCACCTTTGCGCGCGGCGAGTATATCCCAAGGGGGTAGGAGCATAGGCGGAAGTTGAAGCACCCATGGGGAAATCCCAACCCGGAAAGGGCCCAATAGCATTTAGTATTCCGTTGACTTCCATTCATTTTAGCGTCAAACAACTCAAACAATCAAACAACTTGACATGAGAAGCCATCCGTACCTTGATATTGGCATTGTTGTAAACCGGAGAGCACACAGCAAAACATATTTGCTTCGATCGGAAATCTGTCATGTTATTGCCTTGTAAGAAACGTTTATCTATTATGCTAAAAATGACGCCATAAATCATGCGACGGCTAGTGAGTTTCTGTCGCACAGGAGAAAATTTACCGTACTGGTTGGATAACAAGTTGTAGCCACAGTCATGCCCGTTTACTTTTCTATTCATGTTGGGGAAACATTTACATCACTATTTCTCGAAAAATAAGCTTAGAACTTGGTATTTGTTTGTAAGCAGAATTGCTATCTTTATGGATTTTACATGCAAGTGAATTGAGAAAGATGGCTAAGCTAAGCTACACGCTATAGCTTGTAGCTTACATGCTAACTAGCTAGCTCCCTTGACTGCCTGGAACCACAGTTAGTTGACGAAGAATCAAGTCCCCACGTACAATATTAGCCTCCCATTCCACTAAATGATTGCAGCTATAACGGTAGAAGAATACTTATTAATAAAATTATTGTACGCTGTATGATTTGTGATTGAGCATCTACCACTCAATTTATATTATTTGGGTTCGCTGGCGGATGTGAGCGTACGTCACCCCGCGCTTGCGCAGTTGCCTGGTGACCAATTAAAAATCTCAAAATCGTGCTTCAACGGCTCTCATTGAAAAAGACGCCATCCCACGGTCCATTCTCTTCTACTGTCTATGGTATATCCAGGCCTTTTAAGGAAGGGTGTTAAAGAGCAATTTTTAAGTTGATTTTTGTATCATAATTTGAACATGATTGTGTCAAAATATCGTTACATAACATACTACGAGGGAATTTGCGACTTTCATAACACCCTTAAGCAAAAATATAGGAAAAATGTTTGCCAATTTCAGGGTGTGGTCTAAAAACACACCCTCTGTGACGAGTTCTGTGACTTAGCAACAGGGGAACGCCCGTGGTTCTAGCTCGTGGTAGTTGTCAGTTGGATAGTTAGCAGTTGTCAGTGAAAGATTTTCGTGCTAGTTTTCAGAATAGTTTTAGATAGTTTCAGAATTCAACCATGGTCAATATTTGTGTTTGTGCTGGATGTACCAACTCTAATGTGACCGGGCATCGTGTCCATCGGTTTCCTAGCAAGAAAAGCAAACATTTCCGAGCCTGGGTCCGTTTCGTGCAGATGAAGGGGGGCGAACTTCACAGCGTCATCTGTGACAGCTCACACCGTAATATGTGAACAACACTTCGCTCCGGAAGATTATGAGCAAGGAGATGTTATGGAGCACAAAATGGGATTTCGACAAAAAGTGGCGGTGAGGCTGTCTAAAGAAGCCGTTCCCTCCCTGCATTCACCGGTCTGTCTGACGACCGATCCTTGCGGTGGGGAAGCTAGTGATATTCAGGCAGGGAGGTGTGATTCAGTGATTAAAGGAGAACTTCGGTGTAAAATGAAAATTGGCATGTTAAAACATCATACCGAGTTGGTATGTGTACTGAGGAGCAAAATTGATTTAGCCTGTTGCATTCAGTGTTTAGCTATTTTTTATCGTTTGTCCCAGAAGGCTAACAATGGAAGTGGTAGGTGCCCTCAGACGAAGCATTACGACTAAGCTATTTTTAAACCATTAAAACTGCTCGAAGAAACTCCACACTCCGTCTGTAGTACAACACCGGTCCTGACATTAAAAACGAGGCACTGAGAACTTACACAACATTTATTAATAAAATAGTTTTGACAGGCAGTACCTTGCTGTAGTTTCTCGTCGCCGCCATGATGAAAGTCCAAACAAGTCGATTGTACTACCTCTTCTCCTATTCTTCCTGCTGGTTCGTGTTTCTCAATCAACTTGTTTGGACTTTCATCATGGCGGCGACGTACACATACCAACTCGGTATGATGTTTTAACATGCTAATTTTCATTTTACACCGATGTTCTCCTTTAAGGGAGGTGACCGCGGTAAGTCCTTTCATAATCATACGAATATAATTAATCAATCACTACTCTTAAGGCACTTGTAAATGTCGTATGAAATGAAATACTGTATTGATAGTTCGATGACATAATAACGCAATAGAAACTGGACTGTTAGCTTGCTATTTTCCAGTGATTCGAATGATCGCAAGGCTAAACCAGCTTCCCGCCAGTGTTGTGAAGTAGTAATCTTTTATACTGTCATTGGTAGTGACTAAACCACAGTGCTTGTCGAAAACATTTGCGTGTTGCTTCGGCAATTTAACATGAGCTTTGCCTTTTCCCAAATAATGAAAGCTTGATGGCATTGAAACTGTCAGTAGGCTGTATGTCATACAACAGACTAAAAGTAGTCAGCCATCCTCCAACAAGAATTTATCGAATAAGTTATCCTCGTCCTTTGTTTACACATCCTAGTCCTAACTGTCTAATTGCTGTCTGCCTTATATCTCGGAGCTGTGTTTTATGCCATTTTGTGCATTTAGATTTTGGAAGAAAATGTAGTCCACAAGGATGAAACCAGTCTAACTGGCGACGCGCAGCCTGCTGATGATGCGGATTCTAAGCCATTGGTGGTCAACCACGGAACACAGTGCGACATTAGACGTCCCTATCATTCAACAGATAAAGTAATTCATAGTAATTCGTCTGCTCTCAGCTAATGCAGCCCCAGTTGTTTGTTTTATTTGTGTTGAATCAAGTTTTTTTTCTCTCTCTCAGCTCTTCAGGTAGTGCTGAAGCCTCAGATGGTGAGTGTGGAGACCCAAACTGAAGAGTCTGATTATAGATGAACGTCAACACCACTGGTCAGTCCAGAACAACGTGATGAAGAATTTCCGGATGCCATGAACAATTGTGGTGATGCGTCATGGAATCCAGATGAAGAATTGAGATTGAGCCTGTCATAGTGCCAATGTCATAGACACTCAGGTCACTCTATTCCTTCACTGCACAGAAGGAAGGGATGCTGACAAGTTCATTGTGGGCAAGGAGCAGCTCCTTTCATTGTTCAATACTTGTCCTGCATGTGGTAAGGAAAGCCAGGGGCGCATAACATTCCAACAAGGAACATACATAAAAGTCCAGCAGGTAAGATCTTAGTTGAACCATGAGCTGCTTAGTTCTAGCTTGTGAATGCATAAACATTAAGGTTTACAGTCGTACTAATATGCTACCTTTCTTCTCAGTCCTGTGGAAACTGTGGCCGTCAGCAAACCTGGCAGAACCAACACCTGTTGCACATAAACATGCCTGCCTTCAATCTTGCGCTCAGTGGCGCCATCTATTTTATGGGCTGCATGGCTACCCAGACTATTAGGATGCTCAAGTTGTTTGGAGTACAGTGCATTAGCGCCCCCACTTTTTTCCGCCATCAACGCCTGTACACCATCCCCACAATTATGACTGCCTGGGAAAAAGAGCAGAGGGAGATCCTCAGAGAGCTGAGAGAGATTGGTGGTGGACTGGTCCTCTCTGGTGATTGTAGGTATGTTGTTGTATGTAGGGCTGGGCCTTATGGAGGAAAAACAAACTCAATATATTTCTTTTATATCTCGATATACGATAATCAAACCATTGCAAATGGTTCAGAATGAAGCAGCACGACTGGTTTTCAATCAACCCAAAAGGTCGCATGTCACTCCTCTCTTCATCAACCTGCATTAGCTCCCGGTGGTTGCCAGAATTCAACACAAAGCTTTGACTCACAGCTAACGAACACACCTTCTGTTCGCTGATTGGACCGTACTTTCTGCGACTTGCCAAATGCTCCTCAAGAGACTCCGGTCCAGACCCTCTGCACGAAATGAAATGAAGTACGAGGGGCGGGTTTACCAGGCTAGTCGGCCTCCATTTTAAAAGACATTCTCGCTACAATACTAGTGGCACATCTTAACACTCAATTAACTTATTATTTAACTTATATAATTTATTTTAGACTCTGAATACAAATAATATAACCAATAACTTTGTACAATATTTTTATAGTCATTCAAATGTATTTACGTATTTAATACAGTTGTCCCTTATCTCATGCATGTACCAAATAAATGTCAATAAATAACACTACTTAACCCATCCATTTAAACCACTGATCGTTGCTTCCATGTTGTCATGTAGTGGCATTTACTGGATAGCTGGATATAACACCAAACTAGCAGCTACCGACGAGCTGCACGACACCTTTGCTCAACACTGCCATCTGCTGGATGTCCAGTCAAGGGTATTTGTATTCAAATCCGGTGACATTTATTTGTGAAACCGTGGTGTGCGGTAGGAATGTCTCACAATTACGTAATAGACACAAAAGCAAAAAATGGATCCACAAATGCAGACTCCACATATTAACTATATTTGTTTTCAAATCTCGAAAATATATTTACAAATCTCGAAAATATATATACAAATGCCTGAGTATTCTATCATTTATTTGTATGTCGTGTTTTTGTATTTGTATTTTGTGTTTGAATATTTATAAATGTATTTATATTTATATATATCTTTTTTTATTTATACAAATCTTAATGAGAAAAAAATTATCTCTATAAGCAAGGGGGTAGGAATATATCCGGAAGTTGAAGCACCCATGGGGAAATCTCAACCCGGAAAGGGCCCAATAGCATGTAGCATTCCGTTGACTTCAATTCATTTTAGCGTCACTTGAAATCAAACAACTTTACATGAGAAGCCATCCGTACCTTGATATTGGCATTGTTGTAAACCGGAGAGGACACAGCAAAACATATTTGCTTCGATCGGAAATCTGTCATGTTATTGCCTTGTAAGAAACATTTATCTTAAATTATGCTAAAAATGACGCCATAAATCATGCGACGGCTAGTGAGTTTCTGTCGCACAGGAGAAAATTTACCGTACTGGTTGGATAACAAGCTGTAGCCACAGTCATGCCCGTTTACTTTTCTATTCATGTTGGGGAAACATTTACATCACTATTTCCCAAAAAATAAGCTTAGAACTTTTGTTTGTCAGCAGAATTGCTATCTTTATGGATTTTACTATTCGATGCAAGTGAATTGAGAAAGATGGCTAAGCTAAGCTACACGCTATAGCTTGTAGTTCACATGCTAACTAGCTAGTTTCCTTGACATGCTGGCTTGCAAAACTGTCTGGAACCAAAGTTAGTGAAATACAGGGGGGGTGCAGGGGGGTCGGACCCCTCCGATTAACCCTTGAGACCCCTTAAAAGCCTCAAATGCTAAATTGTGAGGGGGTCTCAAATTTCGTTAAAATAAATTAAATAAAATTATCATAGTACATATTATTGTTACTAATGGTCATTACAATGTTTTCTAAGCTCACAATATCATATTCAGAATTCAATCACTGGCCAAGCCAGCCAGCTGTCTAGTGCCCATATGTACATTAGCCATGCGCAGAGGTGCACGCGGTAGTAGAGTTGAGTTGCGTAGGGTACCGTATTGAAAATAGCTAGCAAGCGAAAGTTACAGTGTATCACTAGCACACTTTGGGTTCATCACATCCAAAAAGGCTGGTAATGAGACACATCAAGTCACAACTACCAGCCACACTGGACCCAATGCAGTTTGCGTACCGCCCAAATCGCTCCACAGACGATGCCATCAACACTGCCATCCACCTGGCTCTCTCTCACCTGGACCAAAAGGACACATATGTCAGGATGCTGTTCATTGACTTCAGCTCAGCATTCAACACCATCATCCCTCAGCAGCTGATAACAAAATTAGGTGAACTTGGCCTGAACACAACCCTCTGCAACTGGGTCCTGGACTTCCTGGTGGGCAGACCCCAAGCAGTCAGGATCGGGAGCAAAACTTCTAGCACAACCATACTAAACACAGGAGCTCCTCAAGGCTGCGTGCTCAGTCCGCTGCTGTTCACACTCCTCACCCATGACTGCGGCAACGCACAGCTCAAACCACATCTTCAAGTTTGCTGATGACACTACCGTGGTGGGTCTGATCAGTGGAGGCAACGAGGCCCCGTACAGAGAGGAGGTGGCTCAGCTCAGCAACTGGTGCACCGACAACAACCTGTCCCTCAACGTCCCTCAGTAGTGTATGTAGGCACTATTATGTTTCTGTCTTGTCTATACTGTGTTTTAACTGTTACGTGTACCACCAATTGTTCCCGGTGTAACGTTGTCTCGTGTCACTATGTACTGTGTATATGGCTGAAACGACAATAAAAACCTACTTGACTTGACTTGAAAAGGTGGCAGTGAGAGATAAAGCTGCTGCTGCAGCGGGCACACCCCTGCTAAAAGAGAGGAGCTAACAGAAGAGCCTCTCCCACCCTGTCAAGAACAAGACGAGGCTGAGTCCGTGAGCGTTTCTCTAGCCGAGGCATATTTGGTCTATTCTAACGGTAAGAGGCTAATTTTCAAGTGACTTTGCAGTGACTGAACTGTGATAGATCTGATTGTGGGCCTTGTGGTTGGTTGAAGCAGCCTAGCCTTGAGTTGGAGAAGTGGGGTGGTTGTGCGTTGGCCTGTTGTAGTTACATTACATTACATTACACTTAGCTGACGCTCTTATCCAGAGCGACTTACAGATATTTACAGGGTTTCAGTTTCAGTACTGGAGCAGTGTAGGGTTAGATGCCTTGCTCAAGGGCATCTCAACCATGGGTAGGGAGGGATTCGAACCGGCAACCTTCCGATTGCAAGACCAACTCCCTAACCACTACGCTACAGCTGCCTATTTCTGTATACATTTTTTTCTGTATACATTTTTCTATACATCTGTATACATTCTGTATACATTTCTGTATACATTTTTTATTCTCAATTCAGTTTCAATATATAGCATGTAATACAATAAAAACATACAAAACAGTTTCTCCATATGCACGTATGTCTCTGTAAATTATGCCTATTTTTGTATATAGCAAAATGCATTTCCTTTGTGTTTTTAATATACCCTGCTGTACTAACACTGTTAATAAACTATTAAAAAAAAGCTGTGATTAGTGAGAAAAATAATGATTTAAAAAAGACTGTTTCTCAGACTCTGTTTGATGTCAATAACTGCATAGTAAAAGTTTAGTTATCAGCAAGGCTACACTGTGTTTGCCAGACTGTTTCTCCATGCCAACCGCAGCATGGGTGGGTCCTCACGCCTACCCAACTGTAACACAGCATGGATGCAAGGCACTAACACAGCAGACAGTACTTCACATGCTATGCTAAGCCTGCACACCACACGCCCAGGGATCTTGTTTTTGTATCTCTGGTCGGAGAATGTGGAAAATCCCACCAAAGTAAATAACAAGCTGATATGTTTAACTGCACTGCTTCCTAGTAGAAACACATAAGACTTATGGGAGAGTCTGTAAAGAAAATACGGTTAAACGTTATTGTACTGTCCCTGTTACATCAGTTGTGATCCCAGTGTAACAAAGCAAGGAACAATATGTAACATTATTACATATTATTACATTAGTGTTAGGGTTAGTCTTAGTGTTAGGTAGGTACAGTGTAAGTCGATAATATTACGTGTTGCTACATATAGATACACTAAAAAAAGAAACCCTAAAATAAAATGTTATCAACCTGAAATACAACCCCCCTATCTCATAATGGAAGCAGTAATTTAATGGAAGCAGAAAAGATTGGGCCTATGCCTGTTCTTAGAAGCCTGCACTGCATTCTGCTACAGAAATCAAGTATTTTTACTTCTTATCCTCACTGTTACTGCACAAAGTGCCCTTGATGAATAGTAAGCCCATGTGATGTCACATCAATGATGACATTATCTGAATGAGTGTAGTTTAGTTTTTAAATCTTTTATGTCTAACACATGTAGACATCTGGGTACTGTCCATGAACACCAAGCAGAGCGTAGAGTATACTATTTAGAGTAATGGAGGAACCTTACATAACTCTTTCGCTTCCACAGAGGAGCTGTAATGTTATTTTTAGTACAATGACACAGTCGTCTGCAGAGTTGTTTTTCAGTACCAGAAGGTAACATTACATTTTGGCACAACACAGTCAGTTCTGAGAAGGGCCTGGCCATTTTATGTTTTTATACACAGTGCTTGCTCTGCCATAAGGAGTACGTGGAGTCACAACGTCCATTATTCTCACAATCACCGAGCTACTGATTTTCTGATTAGCGATCACAAGGTAATGTACTATTTATTGTCATAAATCAGTTTAGTCTGTAGGGAGTTTGTCTACTAAGCGGTTTTGTTCGCGTTTACTCATGTTGCATCCTGTTATATAGCGGCCCCTGCAGTATACTACCGGCGTGCAGGCCTTCTCTAGCTTTGTTTTTTTTTTTTTTTTTTAACTCACCTCTTTGTATTGTGTAAGCATAATTTCCTGCCCTGAAATGATTTTGTGCCATAGAGGTGAAGTTATCCATATGTGCTGGAGGGGGCAGCAAACAGTGATTTGCTTTTATCTTCCACCATTTTCTGTAGTGAATTAATTTGTATAGAGTTCTAGAGTAGACTTTGTATTAGATGTTCTTCTTTACGTGAGTATGAATATGAAATTCAGTTCTTTCACGCAGAGTGAGTGAAACTTGAGTGAACTTGAGTGAACTTCTCTCCACAAATTAATTCAAAACCTATATTTTCTATTTACTTACTTATTTATTCCAAAATCAGAAGGACCAATAGGCTATACGTTGCGTAATGTAGTGGAGTAGAAATAATGTATACTGAAATGCAGTGGAGTACATACAAAACAGTATAGAGAGTATACAGTAGGCACAGCAAAGAATTGCATTTCTTTTGTTATTGTTTAACACCGGATATAACAAATATATATTACATATTTTTACAGCATTTCTGTCCAGAATTGCTTACACTGCTTTATTTTGCAATCTGGTAAAGGATGAATCTAAACTGGATGCCCTGTGTTCTCTTGGCTTTGTGTAAGTGTTACTTTCACTGATTTGTACATACAACATACATATAACAATAAAAATCACCTGTCTGTAAGAGCCATCCTGTTTTCATGTCCTTAAACAGGTGCACAGAAACTACAAGGCTTATCGGTAGAATTTGGACGTCCATTGCCATTCCGTGTTGCTCTGGGCAGGAAACTTGTGCTTCAATCAATTATTAAGAAACTCCCCACGGAACATATCTTAATGGTGACATGGGAGCACTATGGGGACAAAGGAGCGAGGAGACTGGCAACCATTCCTGGGAAAATCCAGGATCCCCGAGTCAGTACGGAGGATGGCGGCACAACTTTGAGATTATCTGACATTCAGGAGTCTGACTTCGGCCGTTATATCATCTCTGTCACTGGCCTGGATGGCACACAGAGTTCTGCATACAAAGATGTGAGAAAACGTGGTACGATCTTAACATGAACTTCTGAGATGCAAATTGTTTATTTCTGCAACAAGTTTAGTAGCTTTTACATTCATAGAGATTTTAAATATTTTTTATTCATAATTACATGGATGAAAGGCTAACACACAGTATTACAAAGGCAATTCCATCTGGTGTCAAATCATGTATTTTGCTGTTACATTTCAAATTTACAAAGAGTTTACTGTATCCATGTGTTTGCAAATGGCTGTACATTAACACTTCGCTGGAAACACCCTTAGATATATACTGTATAAAGTATATATCATCCGATCTCAATAATATTCATGACTAGCAAAATGTAAAATAAAGAAATTTACAAAAATATTTCTCATGTTTCTGCGAAGAAGTATAAAAACAGTTAGGTCCCTCCTGTTTGTTGATTGAAAACCAGTCTAAATAAAATATTGAGTTGGATGCCTATTACTTGCCATCCTATTCATCCATCTCATCTATCTCTCCCTCCCTCAGATAAGCCCCCAGAGGCCTCTGTAGTTCTGTTGTGTGACGTGTCTCCTGAGGGAGCTCAGTGGGACAGTCCTGTGGTCACATGGTTGGTAGACGGCGTGGAGGTGACCAATCAGACGGCTCATACGTCTGAGGGAGGAAGCAAACTCCACCTGCAGGAGCTAAAGGGCCGTAACTACACCTGCATCAGCAACAGCAGCCTGGGAACCAGCGTGGCGCTTTTCATCATACCAGGTAAAAAGAGGGGGCAGGGGCCATCTGTGATAGCGTCACCTAATCGTTTTTTTAATTAATACTTGTGTGTTCATTTCTATGTTTCAGATTCGGCAGTGAGTGGGAATCCGTGTGCCGTGTGTGTGTGCTTGTCCAACATTATTGTGGCCTTGCTGGCTGTGTTGTGCTGGCAATAGAATTTCTTTACCTTTGGTAAGTAATAACAAAATATATTTTTTATTTGAGATAGCTTGTTTTTTATTGGTACATCATATTTTTTTCTTTAATACAAGATATCCTTGATGTGTTGTTCCAGAACCACGTTTAGGTAACATTTTGCAGTCGGTACAGCAGTGTTAGTATAGTTGCTTCAAAACTGGCCTGTTCTTTTTTGTGTTCTGTTTGTGGTTAGATATTAACACAAAACGTTTAAACCATGCTCTCCTCCCTCCCTTTGCTCAGAGACTGTCATGGAACTTTAATAACTCCATCAAACCAGAGGAATAGCTTGCCAACACCCAACACAGGCAACTGCTCTGGGCCCCAGGCTTCTGGATGGCCCAGGAAGGCTGACAACATTTAAACTACAGTGGTGGCACTACAGTTTTCAACAACAGTTGTGAATTTTTGCCTTGTGCCCCCAACAGACTCTACAATCGCCTCTGCATTGAACTTTCTATTAGTGATTCTACTGGAAAAAGCAAAGAAGCATTTTCAGAAAACACATTAGGAAATTAATAAATACAGTATTAAATTAACCCTTTGATACATAACATGGGTCAAAAGTGACCCGGCTGAGTTTTTATTTTTGATATCTTTGGAATAAAATAATCTCATCATTTAGTAGTCAAGGTATTCCTCAATTAACTTGTTTTAGACCATCATACATGATTATTTTATTTTTTACTTTTTTACTTTTTGAATAATAAAACATTTTTGTATCACTACCCCTTTAATGCACAACATGGGTCCAAAATGACCCATATCCATTTACTATGTTATTTCCTGTATGGCTCAGTGTTTCTATGATATATCTTTGAAATAAATTCATTTTATTATTTACTCTTCCAAGTATGCAGCAAATGTCTTGTTTTGGTTTACCACCAATAATCATTTTTATTTTTATTTTCTTACGGTATGGACAAGCACAGCTTTTGTATTTCTACCTTGACTTTACACACATGGGTCAGAAACGACCCACATGTATTTTCTATATGGACATGTCAGTGGACAACTTATTCACCCTCTGGCTGTATCCCTCTGGCTGAGAAGCTCCTCAAGAAGAACCTGACCATTGTTGGCACTCTTTGTCAAAACAAGCTGGACATATCACCTATCATGAAGCCATCTAAATCACGGGAGATTCATAACTCAGAATTTTGATTCAGTGGCAACATGACCATGGTGAGCTACGCACAGAAGAAAGGAAAAGCTGTTGTCCTCCTGAGCACCATGCATGATGACAAAGCAGTGGATGACAGCAGTTAGAAGAAGAAATCAAAAGTGATCCAGTACTATGTCTGTGTAGATTCTTATTCATCCTGGTCATGGTAGTCAAAAGAGCTAAGTTGTAAGCAATTGGACTTCATCTGGGGGCTTGAAGACGTTTCACCTTTCATCCAAAAGGCTTCTTCAGTTATGGCCTGATGTTGGGAAACCAGGAGCTAGATCTTTGGATCAGTGGAGGTGGAGCTGTGGACCACACCCCTCATTACATGAGTCACCCATCAAGGTGTGAATTGGAGTGAGAGTCATTGTGATCACATGATCCAGAGAATAAGAACTGCTCTCATGGTGAAGAGCAGGTAAACCTCCTGCGATGAGATCTCAAGGCAGAATGGTATGTAGCAGATAGATTATGACGCAACCCCCCTCCTCTGTGCAAAGTTGGTTGTTCCAAGTGGACATAGATGGCTTCCCCTAACTCCTCTCAAACCATGTCCTCCTTGTCCAAGACGTGCACCTCAGTGTCTTTTAAGGAGTGTCCCTTCTCCTTCAGATGCAAATGTACTGCTGAATCCTGACCTGATGCAGTTGCACCCAGCACATCAGCACCCATCCTATGCCACCCAACTCCTGGTTTCCCAACATCAGGCCAGAACTGAAGAAACCTTTTGGATGAAAGGTGAAACGTCTTCAAGCTCCAAGAAGAAGTCCAGTTGCTTACAACTTAGCTCCATTGATCCAGTACTGCAACAAAAGAAAAGGAGGTGTGGACACAATGGATCTGATGGTTAGCAGCTATTCATGTCAGCAGAGAACACAGAGGTGGCCCATGGTTGTCTGGTACAATATGCTGGATGTTGCCACCCTCAATGCCTACACCAGCTTCATCACACAAGACCCTGGTTATATGGATGGTGTCAACAATGCAGGCTTTTCATTATGGAGCTGGGAAAAGAGCTTGACATGCCATATATGAAGAGGCACATGGAGGGCATGCCCAAACTCCAAAAGCATATTATCGAAGCAATGGGAAGTTGTGGGTTAAAAAAACCCAAAACACAGCCACCACCCAGCCACAAGAGAGCAACAGACAGAAGGGGTAAAGGAGGAGGAAGAGGTGCGCAATCTTAGCCTGGTAAACCAGCCCCTTGTACTTTAGTTCATTTTGTACAGAAGGTTTGGAGCAGAGGCTGTGAGAAATGATTTCTTCCTGGAGGTGTGGACTGAAGTTTAAAACAAGTGGCTCTGCCTTTACCGAATCGCTAACATCTGGTCGTCACATATGCAATTAACCTACCTACGCACTACAATTCAAATGTAGCCCACGTCATGGCTCACGAACACACCATTTGTTCACTGATTGGCTATGGGTTGCTCGGTCCTCTTATATGAACTTCAATGGCCTCCGGTCCAGACCCTCTGTACACAATGAAATGAAGTACGAGAGGCGGGTTTACCAGGCTAGCATGATCTGCCCAGTTTCCGAAGACAGGAAAGTCAGTAGCTGGTGTAGTACCCAGTGCACCAGGCCTCTGTGCAAGGAGCACAAACATCGAATTACAATTTGTGAGGCATATAAAAATTAGGTGGCAATTTGTGTTCTAGTGATGTGCCACATTTCACCAGTTCACAGTTGTTAAACTACTGATACAGCTCAGCTCAAAAGCCATGTTATGTTATCAGAGGTATGTGTGACAAAATGAAAATAAACATGATGCAAGTATTAAATACATAAATGTTTGGCCAGACTCACCGCTAAAATAATTACTTTAAACAAATTACACTTCACACTTGGATGAATGGGTCATTTATGACCCATGTGTGTAAATTTGATGTAGCATAATAAAAACAATTTTTGTTCATAAAGTATGAAAGGAAAAATGAAAATAATGATCTGTGGTAATCAAAAACAAGACATTTAAAGAATACTTGGAATATTCTAGCATAAAATAAATTGATTTCAAAAGATAGAACAAAGAAAAACTCAGCCAGCATGAAATAAACTGGAAAATGAATGCGGGTCATTTTTGACCCATGTTGTGCATTAGAAGGGGTGTGGATCAGGGACGGATTAAGGGGGGTATGGGCCCCTGGGCAAAAGCGTTCGCCCAACCCCCCCCCCCCCCCCAAAAAAAGAAAAGCAAAACAACTGTCAAAAACACCAAAAATGCTATGCTAACCCAAAATAACGTTTTAATCACTGACCTGAAACGTGTGACAACTTACTGGCTGCTGCTGATGACAAGGTACCAGTAGTTTTTTTTAAAGAAATGTCTTATGTCCATGGTTGAAGGGAGACAGACGAGTTCTGACAGACGAGCATTGACTGTACAAAGAAGACGTTAGCAGCTAATGTTTAGAATTAGAACACATGCACCCCCTTGTTTTAGTGGGATTCTATTTTTCTAGTTGTGTCACGTTAGAATAACAGCATTTTAAGAATGTGGGAAGTGTGGGTTTTGTTGTAGGCTATTTGCCCATTAATCAGTTTTAATGTAATTTACATGGAGCATATTCTCAGGGTTGTCATGATTTTTTAACGCTTAAAAAGATTCGGGGCTTTTGACGTGAGATTCGGGGCTTCAGCCCCAAAAGCCACCCCCTAGCTCCGCCCCTGTCCTAAACCTATTCTCACCAGTGAGCTAATACCAAACAAGCAAGTTTCTTGAACTTGTTTGTGGCTGTCCATTCCATTTTAACACAAGCTTTCTGAATCAGAAATAAACATTCACAAATGGGCATTCACAAATAACTCTGAAAATTAGTCAGCTATATGAACAGAAAAGAAACACCATCCTTTGCAAAATGATAGATCAGAAGTTGGTTAACTTAGAACTGATTAGTTTTTGGTGGTAATCCGGATCACCATCTGGATCCAGGATTTTTTTAAAGGATTCTAAACTATTGCGAGATATGGCCAATTTGGACATTTTTGCTCAAAACTCTCCAAATAATGCTCAGAATCCTTGGTAAAAAAAAAAAAAATCACAGCATAAGACCACCATATAGGCCTAGACTAACAATCCCCATAGAATGGTCCAGATCCTGGGATTATTCAGGATCTGGTGATCCAGAATGTTAAATGTTTTACCCATCAAACAAGAAGTCTTCAGGTGGAGATGGTATAAGGTGTAGATTTCATCTGCCTTGGCGGAGGTCTGCACTCTCCGAGTGCTTTTCTAGCTGAAGATAGGTTGTCTGTTTCGTCATGTCAAAAATGCAACAGACACATTGTGACACTATAAGTTGGATGAACTAGCAGCTGTCGTGTACGTCAATTGTATTATATTCGACAAGATGTACTAAATATTGTGGGACTGACAATGCAACAATCAATTATTTTGTAAACACAGGCCACTCAAATATTGTATTGCTCTGCAGGCCAGGCAGTTGAATTCTAGTTGTAATTCCTGTAGTAGTAATTGCATTCCACAAGAGGGCAGCCTAGAAACAATCCGTCTTAAGCCTTAACATGTCTACGGACAGTAAAGAGTCCAACTTGATTGCAGCGTTTCTATCCCAGCCCCTCCAGCAGCAAGCAGATCTCGCTGCTGCAGGAAGTCGCCAGCAGCCCAAGTTGAACACGCTGATTGTTTCACCCATAGACATCCTACACATATGTATCCTATCCTATATGTATACGATGTCTATGGTTTCACCATCCTTTAGCGCATGCGCTCGAAATACTTTTCGCGGGAATTATTGACAAGAGGCGGGGGTACTTTGTTTGTGAGTTTTCTATTGGCTGCATGGAAGGAACGCGCCGAATATGCTAATTTAATGTAGCCTAGTGGCCAATCACACGGCATTCACTCAGCGACACGGGGACGTGTGGCGCGAAAAGTTGCAAAGCACAGGGAAGAAGTGTGGCTGTGGTGTCCGGCACTATTCCTATTCTGAACTTATTCTGCGTTAAACATTGTACTTTTCAATAACCAAAATGGCTACCGACGTGGTTGACGACCAAGCGATGAGGGAAGCACAAAGGGACTATCTAGATTTTCTTGATGATGATGTAAGTAGTCATTATTCGTTATTGCTATTTACCACACGCAATCTCCGACTAAGCTGGTGTAGTAACGCTGTAATTCATGCATCGACATAGCTTGCAGCCGCATGCTGAACTGAACAAAAGATACATAGAACTTTGGTTTGTTGGGTTAACAAAATCAGTCTGTATTAATTACATTAACGACTGTATTCGTCAGCGCATGAAGACAAAGTTTGTCCTGTGACTGAAGTGTAGTAGGCAATGCAAGGCAACTGGAGCTATTGAACAAAAGGCATGTTGGTTAGCTTATTAGCGAAGTTGCTCTTGCAGTCGGTCACGTTGTGTAGGCCTGTTCAAAGTAACGTTCTGTTTAGATTAGTGAGTTGGTAGACGTATAGTTGGCTAGTTACACTGTGTTGATAAAAGTATAATTAAGGTAAGTATGCAGTTATAACATCGTAATAGGATTGCAACGGCCTTGGTAAGCCGAGTTTCCAGTTACTGTTTCGAGAATGAATTCATGTATATCGTTGATATTTTCTGACTCACTGCTTTGGCTTGCCGTCAATAATTATAGCAAGATCAGGGCATCTACCAGAGCAAAGTGCGGGACATGATCAGCGAAAACAAGTCTCGCCTCGTCGTGAACATCAACGACCTCCGGCGGCGCAATGAGACTCGTGCTGCCAGGTGAGTGTGAGACCAGTTCATCTTGGTTGAAAACTTGTACCATTACTTTCGGCTCTCAATTCCAAAATGTATTAGGAAATAATTGCACGTACAACAGAATTACAATGTTGATATCCTCTAGGCCCTCGTTCATTTTTCATATGATCCATATCAACCCATTCACTTTTTTTTAGTTTGAAATATGTCCACGCAGTTAAAAATGTTTATAGCTGCTTCGTATGTAGTGGGAGTCAGATTCCTTGCTTTTAAAAAGTAAGGTCTACTAATTAGAAGAAATTTGGTGTAAAATAAATGTTGGGAATGGATCCATGAAATATGCTAGCATAGTTTTGCTTCTCAGCAAACATACCAACTCGTTATCATGTTTTACCATACCCAACGTTCATTTTACACCGAATTTCTCCTTTAAGGTTCACCACTGATGCTCTGTAATCCTGTAGGTTAATGAACAACGCCTTCGAGGAGCTCCTGGCCTTCCAGCATGCGTTGAAAGACTTGGTCGCCACTGTGGATGCCACCTACGCCAAGCAGCACGAGGAGTTTTTCGTGGGTCTGGAGGGCAGTTTTGGCAACAAGCATGTGACCCCACGTACCCTCACCTCCCGCCTCCTGGGCAGCATGGTGTGTGTAGAGGGCATCGTCACCAAGTGTGAGTCCCAGTTTCACCACACCGTCATTAGTTTAGTTTAGTTTGTTAGCTTAGCATCCATGGTCTCTGGGCAGGGAGCTTAAAAAACAATGCATTCATTACACAGTCATGTGTAGTGGTAAAAGGTCTAGACCGCAAGGGACAGTGCTGTGTTATAAAAGTGGTATCCTTACCATTCAAACAAAGTATGTATGCTGCTGCCATCTTGGCAAGGTCTGTCTGAGCCCTCCCCAGGTCTCCTAAGTAACGGTAAAACAAGATGAATTAATATAAAGTGCACTTCAGTGCCATGTCTCTGCGCCAAACTAGAGTAGTGAAGTACATTCAGTGTATTTAAATGTAAAATGCATCATAGTTTGGACTCCATGTGATCCAAAAGCTGTCTGTTGTCAATCTTTAAGGTTCCCTGGTGCGCCCCAAGGTGGTCCGCAGTGTGCACTACTGCCCCGCCACCAAGAAGACGATGGAGCGCAAATACACGGACATGACCTCCCTAGATGCCTTCCCCTCCAGTGCCATCTACCCTACTAAGGTATGCATTGTAGTGAGACCTATGTGTAAATATTCTTTCTAGTAAGGCATCTAAAAGGATGCATTCTAGTATGGTCTCTGAAGTATGCACTCTAGTAAGGCCTGTGTGTAAGTCTTCACTGTGGAAGGATATAATCTAGTACGGCGTCTGTAGTGAGCATTGTAAGATGCCTATTGAAGAGCCATTACTGTGTATTTGTCCAAACTCAGTGCCTCAGGATCTTTAATTATATGATGTTATTACACAATTTTCTTAATGCAGACACAGATTTCTTGAACAACCTCTAAATCCCATTTTCTTTGTTTGTGTATATATTCGTAATAGGTGACTCCCAATATTCAGCAGTTAATTATTTATTTTAACCCTTAACCCCTATGTTAATAGCTAATAAACAGAAGGTAGAGCTGCTGGACTATGGAAGAAGCCTGTAATGTAACATAGATAAATTCTACGACACCAGTAATATGCTTCCAACAATTCTTTGGAAACATACTACAGGGGTTGCTGACTTTACCTACTTAATTTTGATAGCTTATACACAGCCTGTTACTTTTTTTTTGGCCTCATGTTTCGTCACACACCTGCTCACAGGACGAGGAGAACAACCCTCTGGAGACAGAGTTTGGCCTGTCCATCTACAAGGACCACCAGACGGTGACGGTGCAGGAGATGCCAGAGAAGGCTCCGGCTGGCCAGCTCCCGCGCTCTGTGGATATCATCCTGGACAACGACCTGGTGGACATGGTTAAGCCCGGGGACCGCGTGCAGGTCATCGGCACCTACCGCTGTCTGCCTGGAAAGAAAGGCGGCTTCACCTCCGGCACTTTCAGGTAAGGGTTGAAAGGTTTGTCTCTTCATTTTGTTTACTGAAAAAGTTGTTTTTTTTCTAAATAGGCAATATTAGGTATAAAGATAAAGTCCTGCTGAACAAATTACAATGGGCAGAGAAAAGCTTGTTGTCTATCCTTGAAGTTGCGTGGCTTTACTGAAACATGTTTTGTGTAATCAATCAGCCTGTTTGTATATGCATTGTAGGGTTTTGCATGAAAGAAAAATGTAATGTAGTTGTGTTAAGCTGACATTTAGATGTTGCATTTTAACATCTGTAAAACATGTAAAGAAATAATCCGTATTGCCCTCGTATTCTTCATTATCAGGACCATCATGATTGCATGCCAGGTGAAGCAGATGAGCAAAGAGGCCGTGCCCTACTTCTCCGCTGATGATGTGGCGAAGATAAAGTCTTTCAGCAAGTCACGCTCCAAAGTGAGGACCACCAGCTTGTACTGTTATACTCTCTCTTTGTTTGTTTTACCTAAGTTGTAGCCAGTGATAGTTTGGAACCGGCAATATACCTCTCCAACGTATTCAGGCTTTTTCTAGCCTGTAAGACGTGATACTCATAGCATTAGTCTGTGCATTTGAAGGTGAAATCTTGATTTTGCTCAATCATTTGTTAATTTTGGAGTGAAATCAAAGCCTCTATTGAGCTACTCCTCCGATGGCTGAAAGAAAACAAAGTGCTCATTTTGTTCATCTTTTCTTGTCTTCTTGTCTTTCCCTCTTCTCTCGTCTCTTGTCGTTCCTGTGCTCTTCTCCCTCCTTCAGGACGTGTTTGACCAGCTGGCTCGTTCTCTGGCGCCCAGTATCCATGGCCACGAGTACATCAAGAAGGCTATCTTGTGCATGCTGTTGGGTGGCGTGGAGAAGATTCTGGAGAACGGCTCGCGTCTCCGTGGAGACATCAACGTCCTGCTCATCGGTACGTTCAGTGAGATCGAAAACCGACACATTTCCTGTTTCTGGGTTACTATTTAACTCTTCAGTACACGCTACTGCGTTGGTAAAGCCATTTGTCCTGCTGTCGGAAACGTGGGAAATATGTTACAACTTGTGCAGGCTGCTTTGGGGGGGGGGGGGGACTGAAATAGGGGGTGCATCTGAAGAGGTAAATTTCGGTGGAGTTTGTTCTTTCATGAATGACTAGGAAATACAGACTACAATTATGACCTTACTTTCCTTCAGGATAAATAAAGTATCTCTACTAGTTTTTCTAGCCAAACTGTAAAGCACTTTGAGCTGCATCTTGTATGAATTGTGCTATACAAGTAAAGATGATTATTATTATTATTATTGTTATTGTTATTATTATTACTACTACTACTGTATTGTACTACTAGAATACAGTTATCCTCTAATTTTTGTTCCTGGTTGTCACACTGTTTCTAATCCATTATGGCCGTCTTTGTCTCGTCTCGTGCTTCTTGTTGGCTTGTAGGTGACCCGTCCGTGGCCAAATCCCAGTTGCTGCGCTATGTGCTCCACACAGCGCCACGAGCTATCGCCACCACAGGCCGAGGGTCCTCCGGTGTAGGCCTCACCGCAGCAGTCACCACCGACCAGGAGACCGGTACTGTTCTCAGATCAGTGCTTACTAGCATTAGTGTTTTCCCCAGAAATAAAAAGAAGGGTTTAAATTTTGATGGAAATACGATGACGCGGTGGCACGGTAGCTAGGAGGATTGGTGGGCATGCACCCTGGGGGGAAAAAAAAATTATAGAGCTAAAATGGTGCATTCTAGGAAGATCTGAAGCTAAATTTTGGTCCCAGAAGGCTGGTGGAAACATAACAATTCTAATAAAATGTTGCATTTTTTGGCACAAATAGAACAAAAAACTCGTTGCACTTGGTGAGTTGAAAGAGCCAAAACTCCCAGGTGGGAAGGCTTATTTATTGTCACACAAGAAATACTGCAAGCACTATGTAATGTTACATGAATTTGACTAGGCTGTCACTAAAGGTGGGATTATCACCAATGTCATGGCCACTCTTACGTACACAGTACGTTCCTGCTATCAGCTAAATATCTCCCTGTATGGCCACATGAAAGCTGAATTGGTACCACAGATCTCAGATTTCAGTGTTCCTGTAACAAGCTAACAAACTAGCTCATTGAAATGATTGGTAATGTGGTAATGCTAACAGTCATCGACTCACCCTGAATTTAACACGCTGCAATAACCTTACAACTTTATATTACTTTCTCCACTTCAGCTAATATCAGTATTAGTATCTAGGTGGGTGTTGGTGAGTAAAGTGGCAGCTTTCAGTTTAAAACATTATGTTAGCGTAGTTCGCTAGCGTTAGCGCGCTAACAACCCCATACAGGCTGCAGCCTGGTCTGAAATGAAGCTGATTTTCTGGAAATCCGAACAGTAACAACGTACACTATTAGGCTTGAAATAATCACAAATAATTGCGGATTGTGACACTTTGTTAAAAAGAAGCATCAACAAATCCAGAAAGACGTAAGGACCAATGTTAAATTCCACGAGTGTCCCATCAATGAAACAGTCTTGACTCTGCTCTACATAAAGGAGGATTTGCCTTTCACGCTCTCGCTCACTCTCTTTCAGCAGCTAGATGATCCGATCGCATTCTGTACACTGTGGAGAAAGTTTTCTTGCTACATGAACATGTCCCAAGGAGAGCGTTCTCCTTCCTTCTTGTGTAGCATTTAGGTCAAAGCCAGGCAGTTTTAGTAGCCCCGAGGTTTGCGTTAAAGATCTTAGATTCTACAATACTCTCTGATACAGCTGACTGGCTGAAAAACAAAAACAAAGGAGCACTGTAATCGGCATGTGATTGGCCAGTTTCGGCAGTATAGTAGTTTACACACCCATCACAGAAGTTTCCTAAAAACACAGCCTACATTTGACTACATTGGGGCTTCTTGTTCGGGGGAAATCCCGGAGGGAATGTTTTTGTGCATGATTTTTAAGCGTATCGGCATTTTATGAAAGCGTCTCGGCAAAACTTGATGCGTATCGGCGAAAAAAGAAGCGTATCGGTGCCGATACGCTTAGACGCTTTGGGGAAAACACTGTAGCATTAACATGTCACAGTTATATACTGTTCCCAGATAAGTGGATGGATGGATGGATGGATGGATGGATGGATGGATGGATGGATGGATATGCAGGGACACACTGAGACAATAACAACACAATGGATAGCCAGTCAGATACCACGGAAATACTGTGTAGATTTGTTTGTGTGATTTCCACGTTTTCCATTTCTCAGTAAGTGCTAGTACACTTTCATTTGGTTGTACTGTATAATAAATGCAACCTCCAATGGTTGTGTATGTGTGGGAGTGTCGGTAAGACAAAAGCAGCCCCCTGCCTATCCAACTGGGCTATATGAGAACGACAGAAAGAGTGAACTTATGTCATTCTCCTCTTTTCTTCCGTCGCCTCCAGGCGAGCGTCGCCTAGAAGCGGGCGCCATGGTGCTGGCCGACAGGGGCGTGGTCTGCATCGACGAGTTCGACAAGATGTCCGACATGGACCGCACAGCCATCCACGAGGTGATGGAGCAGGGCCGCGTCACCATTGCCAAGGCGGGCATCCACGCCCGACTCAACGCCCGCTGCTGCGTGCTGGCGGCGGCCAACCCCGTCTACGGCAGGGTAAGTACCACAGGGCACCACTCCATCCGCCACCTACTCACAGCCGCATCTCTGCCAATCAGAATAGTGATCCACTGTCTATCACTGTAGTTACGTCCCAGAACCCCCTGCGATAAATGAAAATCTAACAAGATCACGTGGAAAACATTTCATTTTCTAGTTTAAGCATTAAAATACTCCTCCACATGCTATTTTAACACATTTACTGTGTGTATTATTGAATTACTACAAGTACTTAATGTTACTACAAAGTATGTTCATGTTAATGCCCTGAGCGCTTGGTCGAGCCTGCTTTTGCGTTTCACATAGCACTGAAATAAATGAACTTCTCCACAATATTCGAATTCATTGAGCTGCAGCTGTACATCGGAAATGTTGAACGTGCAGCAGTCCTCTAACCAGCAGCATTACATTACACTTAGGAGACGCTTTTATCCAAGGCGACCTACAAGAGGAGGACACAAAACAAGCTAAAAGACGTGTAGAGAGTAGTAAACGCAGGCATGGCATAGTTAGAGCAGCCTAGGGTGTACACAAGGAGGGAGATGGATGTGTCTTAAGTAAGTTTCCCGGAGCAGGACTACCAAATACATAACACTCGCTTGCTTAAAATCCTTACGCCTGTTTACCACGTTCATGTATTAACATCTTTTTCCTGTTCCTGCCCTCCATGCAGTACGATCAGTACAAGACCCCCATGGACAACATCGGCCTGCAGGACTCGCTGCTGTCGCGTTTCGACCTGCTCTTCATCATGCTGGACCAGATGGACGCCGAGCAGGACCGAGTGATCTCCGACCATGTGCTGCGCATGCACCGCTACCGCGACTCTCGAGAGCAGGACGGCAGTGGTACGTCCGTCGAGCACTGTGGCACAACAACATTTCACACCGTTGTTTTCTCGGTTATGTTCTCTGCGTGTGTGTACGTGTACGTGCGCCTTTATAGCATTGCTGTTTGACTAGACATATGGCTGTGTGTGAGGTTTCAGAGGACAGTAAATTAATACTGCTACAGAAGCTGTACACTGACTACTGAAAAACATTGAAGTTTCATTTGTGTAGTATTGTCCCATAAAAAGAAATATAGGACATTTTTTCCTGAAATGTGAAGGGTGTACCCACTTTTCTGAGATACTGTATGTGTTACCGCTTTATGATTGCTTATCAGTGTAAATATTCTATGGTGTGTCTGTGTGTGTGTGCGCACCCACACACACGTCAAAAGAGCTAAGTTGTATGAAACTGGACTTTTGGAGAGGCATGCCAGTTGCATACAACGTAACTCTTTTGACTACCATGACCTGGTTAACTGAGAATCTTCACACACACACACACACACACACACACACACACACACACACACACACACACACACACACGCGCGCACGCATGCATGCATGTATTAACCCATCATATATAGATGCTAGTGCATATGGTAATGCTTGTATTTTGAGGGGCTGTCCTGTGTGTACTTTGCAGTGCTGTCCCTAGGTGGCGCTGTTGATGCTCTGGCCACTGAGGACCCAGATGCGACTCAGGAGGAGCAGGAGGAGATGCAGATTTATGAGAAGCACAACAATCTGCTGCATGGCAGGAGGCGCAAGTAAGTACTGCGCAAGAAAATACATCGTCCAAGTAATGCTCACTGCAAGACTTGCAGATACAGACCCTTTCAACAAACACTGCCTTAACATTGTATTTCCTTACCAAACTACATCTGCTACTTTTATTATTGAGAATGTTAAAATGAACCCTGTGGGACACAGCTATGCATTAATAATCAAAGTCTTTTAAAATGGTCTATATAATGCTGTTTGCAGCACCCGTTTACATGTCAATAACATCACATATGTGTGTGTGTGTATATATATATATATGCTAGGCTCTTGGTTGTCCCAATCTGCAGACATTAAATATTGATGTATATTACATTCACATAAAATAAGGAATAATAAAAGTTCCAATTCACCTAGCTTTGCTCTACCATAGTGTCTTGTGGTCTACAGATTCAGTGTAGCCACATTAACTAACAAACTTTGTTTTCATGTTGTATTTCTACTCACACAGAGACAGGATTGTTAGCAAGGAGTTCATGAGGAAGTACATTCACGTTGCCAAGGCGATCACCCCGGTGTTGACCCCTGAGGCGGCCAGTCATATCGCGGAGGAGTATTCCAGGCTCCGCAGCCAGGAGCAGCTGGGCTCCGACATCGCCAGGGTATGCAGATGCTATCTGGACACACACACAAACACACACACACACACACACAGATCCTGTCCATCTACTGTTACAGTTACATTCATGGTATTTAGCAGATGCTTTTCTTCAAAACGACAAACAGCATCCGTAAACACCACATTATAAACAAAATCCTTGGCCAAACTTTCAAATACAACAAATATAATTACAGGAAAAGTCCAAACATAACCTACAAAGATGCAGGCATCATCTAAAATAGGACTTACTTGTTTGGGCTCAAGACTATGGTGTGACACATGTAGGCGAATAGGTATTTTAATGATTTTGAACCAATGTACGCCTCTGCATATTTGTAGCTTGTTTATGTTCACTTTCTGTAAGTTGCTTTGGATAAACGTAGTCTAACGTAATGTAAAAAGGTGTTTTTTTACCATTGTACATACACATGCACTTGGTAGAGGTAAGACTAACTGTCCCCTCCTCCCCTCCCCTCCCAACTGTCCCTCTCCTCTCCGCTCCTCTCCTCCCCTCTCCTCACCCAGACGTCCCCGGTGACGGCCCGTACGCTGGAGACGCTGATCCGTCTGTCCACGGCGCACGCCAAGGCGCGCATGAGCAAAGCCGTGGAGCTGGAGGACACTGAGGTGGCCGTGGAACTCGTCCAGTTTGCCTACTTCAAGAAGGTCAGCAGCCTCGCTATCCCGCTCAATCTCATTCTCTCTCTCCCCCTCTCTCTCCCTCTCTCTCCCTCTCTCTCTCCCTCCGTCTCTCTCTCTCCTTCCGTCTCTCTCTCTCCTTCCGTCTCTCTCTCTCTCTCTCTCTCTCTCTCTCTCTCTCTCTCTCTCTCTCTCTCTCTCTCTCTCTCTCTGGGCCTTTGACAGACCTGACAGCTTGTCCATAAAGCTCTCAGTTCTGTTCCTGTTTTGTATTTTCCTGATATGTGTGTGTGTGTTGGGGTTGAATGGCCTGTTCTTGTGCTGTCGTGCTGGGGTCAGGTCCTGGAGAAGGAGAAGAAGCGTTCGAGGTCTGAGGGAAAAGACACAGCGTCTGAGGATGAGGAGGACGAGGAAGATGTGGAGGACACACCAAGGCCACCACGCAAGAGGTAAGGCTGCTCATCACTTCTGTGTGTGTGTGTGTGTGTGTGTGTGAGAGTGTGAGGTCTTGTCAAGGTACAGGTGATGTGTAATTAGTCATAGTACTTTGTTGTCATTCCTGTGTGACAGTATGGACTAAGGGTTTTTTTTCCCCCCAATCCCTCCCATAACCACCAGGGGTCGCCGTTCTGCTGAGCGCAGGCCTTCTCAAAGCAGTGAGCCATACGACCCATATGACTTCACCACAGAGGGCGAGATCCCACAAAGTAAGATATGGCAGCACACATCTCCCAATCATAGCATGATTCTGGCATGATTACAGAATTTGTTGCAAAAGCTTTTGAGTTAAAAGAAGCAAGCAGAAGCAGCAAGCAGAAGCAGGTTTGAGTCTTCTTTTCCTCTATTTTCTCCCCCGCAGTCCAGTCCCCTGCTACCAGGCAGGCTGAGGAGCCCATGGAGACACCACCTGAGAACGGCCACACTGAGGTGTCACCTGACAGGTGAGACAGCCCATCTCCAGGATGTCTTACATTTGTTACACTTTATTTTACGGTCCCCGTTACATCACTTATATGCAGTGGAATAAAGTGTATAACAATATGTAACATTATGTACTTGCACTGTACCGTAGGGTTAGGCTTCGTGTTGGGTATATATAGTGTAAATGCATAATATTGCATGTTATATATATATATAGATAGATAGATAGATAGATTAGATAGATTAGATAGATATATATATAGATATATATATACAGTACTGTGCAAAAGTCTTAGGCAGGTGTGAAAAAATGTAAGTGTTAATCATTTATATTCATCAATTAACAAAATGCAGTGACTGAACAAAAGAGAAACCTAAATCAAATCAATATTTAGTGTGACCACCCTTTGCCTTTAAAAGAGCATCAATTCTTCTAGGTCTATTGCATAGAGTTTTTGAAGGAACTTGGCTGGTAGCTTGCACCAAACATCTTGAAGAACTACCACAGATGTGGATGTATGCTTCCTGACATATACAACCAATTTGGTGTAATTGGTGGATCATACACTTGACTATAATCAGTGTGTGTACACTTTGGGTGCACCTGCCTAACACTTGTCAAAAAACAACTCATGCCCATCGTATGCCTTATGTCCTTTCAGCCTTATGGGTGTTTTAACACTAAACATGTGGATGGCTAAAAGGATACAGTACTGTCCAAAGATTTAGGCAGGTGCCTTCAAACCAGCATGAGTTCATACACAGGGGTACACACAAAGTCAGGGATTTTGCAGGATTACAGTCAGGTGTATGATCAACCATTTACACCAAATTGGTTGTATATGTCAGGAAGCATACATCCACAGAAGATCTAGAAGATATAGTTACACTAAAAAAAGGAACCATAAAATAAAGTTGCCCTTAAATTTCCCTCAAACCCCCCCCCAAAAAAACATTTAGGGTTATAAACAGGTGTCAATTTAGCCCATTAATGTGTATGTTTTTCCCACTGTTATTGGTCCCTACAATGTAAATTGTGCTGTGTGGTGGTGTACACATTGAAAATTGTAAATATTGTAAATAATAATGTCATGTGTATTTGTGCGTGTCTGCAGGCTGAAGGAGTTTAAGGCGGCTCTGTTGGAGGTGTTCCGTGCGGCCCACGCCCAGTCTGTGGGCATGAACGCCCTGCTTGCCGGCATCGCCAAGACAACCGCGGCACCCTTCACCCCCGCCGAGGTGCGAGTCTGCCTCTCCCGAATGCAGGACGACAACCAGGTCATGGTGACCGACGACATCATCTTCCTCATCTAAGGCATGACAAGGAGTCAGGAGGAGGAAGATGTGGCAGAGCCGAAAAGTGTCGCATAAAGAAAAGATTTGACCTGTCCAGGCCTGGTTCGGTCTCATCTGAGTTTTGTGGCTCAGAAAGAAAAGAAAGCGGCCATATTTTACTTTACAGTTTTTTTTTTTTTCTTTTTAACATCCATTTGTATTATACTGTATGTTCGAAGACATTTAAAACTGAGATTACGTGAGCTTAGTTTAGTCATAACGAAATCCACATGGTATGTTTCTGGAAACTGAGGCATGGAGGTCTTTACCTGGTAACTGATCCATGCTGTAATTAGGAAACCACAGGAAAACCGCAAGACTGCGTTATGTGGGATTCTGGCCAATTTTTTTTTAACTTCTTTTAAGTATTGGTGGTTGAATTGTAAATATTTTATTTTTTATTTCATCTTAAATAGTCCTTTGTTTTCAAGTGGGGAAAAAACGTGGCTGTGTTGCTGGAAGGACAAATAAATAATATGTTGTATATTCACCCAATAGTAGGATGCTTTTATTTCTACATGAATGTGGTGATAGGTACATGGAGTGTGTTTAGATCTTGAAACGTTTTAAAAGTACGCAATTTATATTGGCTTGTAGGAGTGAAAGGCCCATTAACAGTCAATATGGTAAGCCTTTTGTTAAGCCTTTCAGGTTGTAATAGAAAGTCCTAGGTAGGCTACCAGAAGTCCTATTCATAGAAACCCATATCACAACCTTTACCACATAATCAAACGCGCACTTTGCCTTGGTTGGCCCATAAACAACATCTGCGTGTGCGGTTCTGAACCCTGCAAAATACTTTTTTTGCATCTACATAAGGAAAAGGAACTTAAACCATGTGTGAGCAGAACAGTGGCGCCTGAAACCTGTGAACCCGACGCGCCCGAGTGCGCTTGTGTGCAGAGGAATGCTACACTGAGTAGGTCAACGTGGGAAGATGTGTCTAGCGCTGACTAACCGTATGACTGTTCGGAAAGGTGAGGGTGCATGAATGATGCCGATAACATCAGTGTGTTATTGAATGTAAAAGCCTGCGTTGTGTTGCATAAGCAACCACAGCAGTCAGCCTGCCGAGTTCTGCACACTTGTCTGCTATGTTCTCCATCAAGTAGTCGCTCAGTACCTTACAAATCTCGTTTTGTTTTTGGTAGTCTTGTTAGGACAAGTCTTCTTATGTATTCTTGGTCCCCGGACAAACACTGTGACCCGCTGCAAGTTGGTTGAACTCTCGAATACAGCAAAAGCGGAACTGCACAGTTTGTATTAGAATTTGAATAAACCCAATCAGCCCAACCCACGCACGCATCAAAGATCTTCACTGTACTCTCAGAACAGCTCTATAAATGTTCTCATTGCATCTCAGTTCACTCAAGGTAAAATGTTGAGTCATGCGGTGGCGATGCAAACTGTGCAGTGATTGCCCGTGGAAATGAGAATTGAAAATGAAATAAGTTGGGTTTGGTAGACTATTGACCTTTCCATTGCGGTGGTTTCAGTTTTATTGTTGCCGTAAGACCCCGTCATCATTCAGGAAATCGCATCAGCATCGTGTCTTTGACCATTTTTTGTCTGGCTGGAGCAATTAGACATGAAAAAGGGTCCCACAGTCTATCAGAACCCTGTAACCACATGCAGTAATGCAGCTGTTGTATGCCTATTCAAAGGCCCCAGGAAGGATATTTTAAAATGGATAATTTTAAGAAAGAACACTTTGACCATTTTTGTTTGGCCCAAGGGGGATGGGGCAGGGCCCCCAGAAGTAAAACCATGTAAAGCCCCATATTTTGCCTACTCCCGAGCTGGCCCTTGACAGGCAGAGGTGTAGCCTCTCAAAAGGCAACGCAGACAACAGCTTGGGGCCTAAGAACATTACAAGGCCCCGGAGGAGCTGACAAACCTTTAACTACAGCAGTGGTAATACAGTTTTCAGTGCGAGTTGTGGACATTTTGCCTGAAGTCACGACAGACTGAACTACCACTGTGTACACAGGTACAGCAGTATACACAGAGCAGTGCCACCTGGTTTAGGCAAACACACAATTCTAACAGACCTTCCTAAAATATGACACAGTTATCCTTGAAACTGTATGGAAAGGCAGCTTGTAATTGCTTAAATCTAAAACATTTTGTCTGTGAATAACACAAACAGGACAGCACAGGTTGGTGGAAATCTAATTCTCAGTTTGAAGGTTTGAGGTTGGTGTTGCTCATGGCTAGGATCATTACTGGATTTGTGTGTGGCTGGGTGTATGGCTGTTTAGGATGCTTGCTTATGTTATATGCGTGTCATATTACAGTTCATTTTACAGCTATACAGATAATTTTACAAAGTACTATTTATTTGAAAATGATACTGTCAATTTTAATTGGCGGACCTTTCTTTCAAAAAAAGCAAGGAAACGGATTGATTTTAAAATATAGACCAAAGTAGACTTGGTATTGAAAGTTGAGCTTCCAACAGACATTGCATTAAGTATTTGCTTGTATGCTCAACTTTTAGTTCAAAGTTCACATAAAGCTGTTTCTTTGCTTTATACATAAGGTCTACTAGAATTCACAGTGTTCTTCAAAGATGGGATCTTCCACTAGACTCACAACTCAGTACATACTGTCTAACCGTAAAACCACAACAGACAACTCTTTGGGAATCAACTTTTTGATTGCTTTCACACCTCACTGCAAGCCACAGGTGCCAAATGACTCACAACAGACACCTGAGAAGCTTTGTCATTTCCTCAAGACAAGTCAAGTCAAGACATTTATGGGGTTAGGGGGTCAACAATCTGACGCCATTTTGAGGTTAGGGGTGGGGGTGCTATTCAGTTGTTGAAAGGTCTACGTAGGCTGGGTTGATAAAGTCTTCATGCTTTGTCAGATACATGATTCAACATAAGTGATTGATCAGATTGGGTTTCTGTTCTGGCAGTAAAATGACAGTAGTGATATTAGGTAATTTCCGTAGGGTCCTTTGGGCTATGGGATCTATAGTATGAAATCACAGCTATGGGATTTTCTAGTGGTCTGAATAGTAGCATAGTCTGTAACAGCACTAAAACAGAATGCTGTAGCACAGTCTCACAAAATACACAAACAACAGGTATGTTCTGGTTTGGAATATAAATAAAATTCTGTAAGTCAATTCATTATCACCCAAAAACCATGGGTACAGAGGTTTGAATCGGGCCTGTGGTCATCTCCCAATCCCACCCCATCTCTCCCACTTACTTCCTGTCCCACTCTTCACTGTTCTGTCAAATAAAGCTATAAATAGGCCACCGTTAATATTCTCATCCTGTCACTTATAAATGTATCATGATGATACTCGATAGCAAGATAAAGCTTTTGTCAGTGTGACTATGAGATAGAACAGCAGTGTGCTAATAAATTCATATATTTAACTGTTTTTTCCCCACACACAACAGCATTGTCTTCACTACAGTTCACTATGACATAAGTCACAAGAGGTTCATTTAGCAAGGAATTCAAGAAGGAGAGAAAAAAAGAGAGAAAGGCATCCATCATAAAAAGGCTGTTTAAAGTGCAGATAGTGCTGCATCATCTGTTTGTCAGTGCTGCAGTAGGCTACAGGCTGCAGAGGGAGTCTGTACACACAGGAAGTGGGCTGCCTCTGTTGTGTACATATAAGCACACCGACAGGCAGGCAGGCTCTACCCTGAGCAGCTAACTGTGCAGACAAGCAGCATCCTGAGTGGCCATACACCATCAGAAGGCCACATTCAGGAGACAGGGCAAACATGGCCGCAAGACAGGGCTCCCTGGAACCTCAGGTAGGCTAAGGCATCTGTCAGCTCTTACGATCACCCTTTAATGGGTTTGACACATTTTAATGGTCTTGTCATAGTGTGTCTACATCTTGAAGTACAGTGTAACAAAGTGTGTACTTTAAGGTTAGGGGTTAGTGATACGTTAGTGATAGGTTTGTACAATGTAAGTACATAATGTTACATGTTATTACATGTAGGTACAGTGTAAAATGGACAGTAACAATAGTGTTACAAGTCTTACGGCACTCGTGAAAGTTCTTTTTTTGTGTTGGCTTTATGAATGAAGGTTGTGTAAAAATACTTGGAAAAAAAGACATTGGATAAATTTCCTAATTTATAGAGTAAAATTATTATTTTTTTATTTTGTGTGTACTATAAATTGTGAATAAACAACTGACAGCTGGGTGTTTGATGTGGCGGCCTGTCTTTAAACAGTAACCTAATAAGTAGCAGCCACTGGACTGTGTTACTCTTTACTTGTGTGTTGGTCCGAGTAACTATTTCTGAAACAGTAATATTTCTTTGTGGTCATTTTTAGATCTTCAAGGTTACACTAGTGTTGGTGCTTGCTCTTCTGGTACGTGAGGTGGATGGCAACTGCTCAAAGAAGAAAAATGGCAACAGTTCAAACTCTCCAATGATTATGAAGATACTGACCCTCAGTAGTACTCATCTCCAATCTCTTCCACAACCAAACCATCAAACCCTAGCGATACGAAACAGGTCTCTGTCACCATGGCAAAACATGTGAGTGGTGTTTGTATACCTTTGAATTTAGACACAAAAACTTTTTTCACAGGAGAAGTGTTTACATTTTCAGTTTCAGTACAGATGACTTAGCGTTGATTCAGTCACTGGACAGATTTGTCAAAATCATATATATATTTTTTAACCAATAAACTGAAAAAAAAAAGTTTTTTTTTTTAATAGTGTGTTATTTTCATAGTCAGCTTTGGTTGGTGAAATTCTGAAGTCTGTGTACATTTTAAAATAAACGTGAGTGTGTGTGTGTATGTGTAATGATAGCAGTCAGTCAGTGTTAAATTCAGTGAATACGGAATCAGCTAATTAAACAAGTAAAGACTGATCAGGCAACTGCAGACCCTTGTCCCTATGACTGGTTAGTATGTATACTGGCTAAGGAAAGAAACCTCAAAAGCACTAATGTGTCTATACACTGCCAGCATCCACACCCTTCTGCATCGCCATCATGCAGGAGTGAGATATCATGACCCTGAACCTCCTATGGAAATTTCTAGTAACTCAGATCGGTAGATTTAAAGTTATGTGGGCAGACACACAGACATAGATGGACAAGTAGACGGACCTGATGGCAATGCCCTTATTTACTGACCACCAACCTTACTTATCCTCTCCTCTCTTCTCCTCTCTTCTCTTCTCTCCTCTCCTGTCCTCTCCTCCTTAGTGTTACTTTTTGCTTCCTATTCCTTATGCCCATCAGTTTTTTTCTCCTGTCTTTCCAGTATATCTGAGGACTCCAGCAGACTGCCCAAGAAACTTAGTGAGGCCCAGTGTCTTAAAAGGGGCTGTGTGGGGCATAATGGTGAGGAGGACATGGGCCTGAAGTCAGCGCCCATCCAGCTGGAGGTCTTGGTCCTGAAGCGGGTCCGTGGAAAGAAGAGAGCCAGAGAGTACCAGCTGAGCTCTCAGGTCATCACCGTGGGCTGTACCTGCATCCGGGAGCGGGTGGTCCGATACGACTGAGTGAGTGTGATTAGCTCTTTGTGGAGATGCCAGCACCTCACTGGGTGGATGGATTGATGGCCATAAGTGGTATTCAGCAGAAAGTTGTCACTTTGGAAAATCTGCCAAATATCATAAACATTATCACGAACATAGCCTGGATGTCTTCCACCAAATAAGGGACCCTGTTATTACACACAACTGGGCATACAAACAGCTGTGTACAAAAGATTTTAAAGACATTAAAGTTAAGTGTTTGTGTTGTCTTTTTTGCATAAGTGTTGCGCTTTTGTAAATATTGATTTAAGATGTTTTTTTGTATTGCCTAGTAAAATACTATTAATATTTATTGAATGTTAAGTCAAAGCTAAATAAATTCTCAGTATCAAAGTGGTTTTTTGCATGGTAACCACAATGCTTTATGCTATTTTTAATTAATTTTTTTTTTTTATTGTATAAGCAGCATTCTATAGAACCCTGCCTTTCTCAAGCTTTCACTGCTTGATCATTCATACATTGATATTTCTGATAAACACTTAAATATGATTATTCTCTATACTGTTAGAGTCATGCCAATAAAACTTTAGTATTTCAGATCACCTCTGCAGCAACATACTGCACTTATAACAGTTTCCAAACAAATTTGAATTAGAGGTGGGGTAAAACCAGCCCTCTGTATTATAATCTGTCTCTTTTGAACTGTAACACGACGATCAAGCAAGTCAACATGTAATAAGAGGCAACATTGTTTATTTCTGTCAAGAGAAGCTTTAACTGACCATGCCAAAAAAGGAGACATTGCTTTTAGCCATTAGGACACCAAAGACTGCTAGCAAATAGAAGTCCTATATTTCTTTACAAGTTGCTTGACCTCTGCAGCTCAAAACATGGCATACACATCATGTAGAAGGGTGGCATTGGGGGGAAAAACACATTCCATTTAAAAATCCTTTTTGGCCCACACTGAACACCATAAGCAAGACTACACTTATACGCATACGTTAAGCATCTTCTAACCCACCTACCTACTCCACCAGGGCAGAGCAGCTAGCTGATGGCAACATTTTTTTATGTATTTATTTTAATAGTTAGCAACTCTGGACTTTAGTCCTGAAGCATTTATTAAAACAAGCAAGCAGAACCATAATGGATTCCATCCAGCTTTACAAAAAAGGTTGCCCCATGAAACTGTAGTTTACATACACAGCACATCCAAACCAGCTGGGAGGAATTTAGAAAGGCTAGCTGCACTTTGTGCACACTGGGACTGGTAGGGGACTTTCTTTGTTCTGTCACAGGGGAAATGAAGTCATCACATATGCCAAACACTCAAGCAAAAACAAAATGCACAATCAATCATATTTTCAAATGCTCTTCCTGTCCACCAAACTGTCTGCTCTGGTACGTCAAGGTCTCTCTGTCATATCTCAGTGGTTTTCTACTTTATGTGATTTGCTACAAGCAAATAATGTGATTATGCCATTGTGAAGGTGTGCTTCCAAATTGTGCTTAGCGTATTAAGTGCTGCGAAATAAAACAGAAGTGTATTGTGCTTGAGTACTACTGTAAAGTAAAGATTGATGAATGAGTTGGGCCTTGAAGTATTCGGTAAGCTACCTGTTAAAGTTAAGAAGTGAGAATCATAGTACGCTACAATCCTATTTAGTAGACAGACACAGAAACTCCAGTAGTTCATGTGCATCACATGCAGGTATTGTTTTAGACAGAAGACAATGGTAAAGCAATCCATTTTGTAATGAAACGGAAAATGAAGCATCTATTATTTTGCAGACCATTTGTTGTGTATTTTGTGAATGGTACATTATAGAGGGGTGATTTACTGAAACTGACCAACTGTGAGATATACTGCATATGTACATAACTAACAAGTAGATTGTGAGACTTTCCATGCGTATGGCTGAGATAGTAGGTGATGCGCAGACATCTATGTGTGTGCGTGTGTGTGTGTGAATGGATGGCAAAGACATATACATCTGCGAGTGTGTGTGTGTGTGTGTTTGTGTGCATGCATGCATAGTGTTTTTACGTGGTTTGTGGTTGCAAAAAGACAAATGTACTCTGAACACATAGTACATACAACATATTGTTACATTTCCTGTTCTTTTGGCTACAGTGAGAAATGCAAGTGAGAAATCTTCTTTCTCTCCTACTTCCTGTTGTCTTCCAGAGAGACCTCACACACGCTCCCCATCTCTCCAACAACGCACACCAACCACCAAACCCTGCTGCACAATGGTGCTGCCCCCAGCTTACAAATGTTGCCTTCTCTCAACACAGATTTTTCAAGACAAATTTTTAGTTTGGTTTGCTGTTTCTATAGACAAGGTTGCCACAGTTCATGAAAGCTGGACACTGACTCACATCTTCACCTTCCCGCCTGTGAGTTGCTATTTGAGCTTCCTTGAGTTTTGTTTTTATTGTTGGTGGTTGTTCTTCTCTCCTCCCTCCATTTTGTCTCTTTGTGTTCACCTTGTCCTTGACTAGCAACAGCAGTCTTTTGTTGTTGTTGTTGACGGGGTCTACCGGCATGCCTCCTCCTTCAGCTCTTTGTTCTTACGCACCTCCTCTGCATGCTTGTCCTGCGGTTTACATGAGGAAACATAAATACAAGAAGACACACACACAAACACACACACTTTTGTAGTTCTGTACATATATATATTAGCTGCAACAAGAACATAGCCAGAGGGGGATATAAAAAGAGAGGAATACAAAGATAAAAGCACGGTGTAAAAACACCCTAATGACACATTAATGCAGTTCAGTTGGTCGTAAGCGATTTCCTATAAACATAACACCAACACATTACTATTGTGCTGCCTTTACAAGCAGTTTCAGTAAAGATGTGGTGGGAGTGGTGAAAATTGGAAATCTCATCTTCTTCATGCCAAGTGTTTTTTTTCTGAGACAAATTGGCGGGCTCCTTTAAAGTTTAAGTATTGTCTTAATTAGCTGGACATGTCTTCTACCATCACTGCTGTTGTGAAATGATGATAGGGGAAACAGTCGTTTTTTTTCATCATGAGGGAGGTATCAATAAAGTTTGCTAATGTCTATGAAAATCTTGTTTTGCATTCCAAATTCCTAATGAATCTTTTCACATCGAAAACTGCAAGACAATACTGTTCCTTAGAATAGTTTCTAAACACATGAAATGCGTCTCACCAACTAAGAACCCACCCAAACAAACAAATATGCCAATTGTTATATTTCCTCCAGGTGGGCCACGTCTTTCCTTTTAACATTTTATTTATTATTCTGTGTTTTGGTGCAGCAAATGGTAGGCTGATGTTACCTTCTCCTGCAGCCTCTCCAACATCGCTGCCAGGAGGGCCTCGCGGTTCTCCTTGTTGGTCTCCATCTTCTGCTCGAGCTTCTCCTTGGCCATCTTGATAAAGTTGTTGTTCTCCTCGAACGCCTTCTGAATGACCTCACGCTCGTGCTCGCGTTTCTCAGCTAGGTGCTTCAGCAGCTCCGCCTCTTGACACTAGAGGGCGACAGATACCCAAGAGTGAAAACGCTGAAAAGGGTGTGGGCTGGGGAGAAGGCAAGAGACAGAAATGCGTGTGAAGGCGAAGAAGGCGGTTAGTGTGATCACATAGCCTATGTATGTATGTATGTATGTATGTATGTATGTATGTATGTATGTATGTATGTATGTATGTATGTATGTACGTATGTATAGATAGATAGATAGATAGATAGATAGATAGATAGATAGATAGATAGATAGATAGATAGATAGATAGATAGATAGATCTTCAGTCATTGGAAAACCTTAGTGTATACATTCCTGTTTTATATCTTTTGTTATATTTTATTCAACATTAAGATGAATTTTTGGCCTTATACAGAGCTGCTTCTGTCTGTCTGTCTGTCTGTCTGTCTGTCTGTCTGCCTGTCTGTCTGTCTTCTCACCTTCCTTCTCTCCTCGGCTGCCTCCAGCTTCTTCTGGATCTCCTCCAGGGAGGGGTCCTTGCGCTGGGGCATAGACGAGTTAAACTCGTGTACGCCATCAAACGATGGTGGCTTCAGGATCACCTCGAAGGCCTGGCCGGACGCACGCTTGTTCAGCTCAATCACCTCCACGTCTTTGATCACACACCAGTTCAGGTCCACGGCATCTATGCCAGACAGACACACAGTCAGACACACACACAGACACAGACACAGACACAGACACAGACACAGACACACAAACACACACACAGACACACACACACACACACACACACACACACACACACACAACACACACACACACACACACACACACACACACACACACAGCTGTCTAAACAACACAGACCTCTGCCACCATCCAGCCAAGTCTTGTGGTTTGGAAACTATATAACCCACTGCTGTAAAGGCCAATGATTGTGTCTTTTAGCTGAGTGCAGAAAAGAATTGACTGAAACTAATGAAATGGGCATTATTTTTAAATTTGCACAATGGACTCTTTTGTCAGAGTTACACTAAAATAATTCTTGTGAGTGAACCTGAAAAGCCATGTTTTATGAGGTATACTCTAAAATATCTCGGATTTAATGTAAGGATTTGTCATTGGTTTGTCCTTACCCTTGGCTTTGTACCAAAGGAAACTGATCAAAAACTAATGAAGTATTTATTTGTTTGTTTGTTTGTTTGTTTGTTTGTTTGTTTGTTTGTTTGTTTGTTTTTGCACAGTGAACATTTAAGTCAAGGAATTATACTGACATAATTCTGTGTATGAGCCTGAAGGACTTTGTCATTGTTTTATTCTTACCCTCTGCCTTGTACAGCGGCTTGTCTATCACTCGTGAGTTCAGACAGGAGCACAGCAGTGACACCAGGGGCAGTTCCTTCACCTTCTCTCTGTAAGCTGCGGAAAGACCAGCACAACACAAGACAGCTGCTCTCAGACTGCACTGGGCGTTGACACTACAGATCCCATTGTACAGCACAAGGAGAATACATGCATATCTCAGTGAATTAGTTCATGTATGTTAAGCAACAGGAAATGCAAAAGCAGTCTCAAACAAGTGCTCATGACATCAACATTAACATACTTTTTGGATGGCTCACATTCCTGTTTTAAAAAATCCTTTTTTATTGATCTGATTTTCTGAGATACTAAATTTGGGGGTTTATTTAGCTGTAAGCTATAATAATCAAAATTAAATACTACATATTCCACTTTCTGTACAATGCATCAATATAATATGAGTTTCACTTTTTGAATAAATTAAATATATTAACTGTTCCACGATATTCTAATTCATCGAGATGCACTTGTATGGCCTGAAATTCCAACAGATGATCAAGTGGAACAAATCTCTTGCACTTCAGTCGTGTTCCTCAGTTTGTTACCTACCTGCCAACGTCATTCTGTCACAATATATTATCTGTCCTTCAGCAGATGTCCTGTCTACGCCCTTAAAAAAGACATACCAAAATTAGACTCGTTTGATTGATAATGCAAGTATAGAAAGCAAGCAGTGAGGGTCTATTCAACCCACTGAGGTGATTTTTGCACTGATGAAAGTTTCTCTGCCTTTGTCCATTAGTGATGTATTAGCAAAAATAGCTGTCAGAGTTCATTTTAAATTTGCATTCTGGAAATATAAATTGGCTTGGCAAACAGTCCACATGTTAAATGGAAGGAAGGCAGACGTCTCGTAGACAGCAGTCTGGTAAAATTGCTAAAAAGGAAATTGACCATTTTCATAAAAGGCCTCTAAGGATGTTAAGATGTAGTTTCATAATTTGCAATGTAAAACCAAAGCAAGAACAGCTACATTCCTGCAAAAAAAATCACTCATGCAGAATTATAAAATGAATCAGATTTAGATTTAAAAATTATAATGTAAAAGTTTTCGTTGGATCATTCAACCACATTTGATCAATACCCACCCACAGTGCTTTTGTAGTTTGACACAGCGCACACAAAATCAATCTACCACTCAATCAACCCCTGCACCCTCCCGCCGGCTTATGTTGGCGTGTTAGACCTCGTCCATGCGCTGTCATCTATTGTGTGCCAGCCAGCCAGCCCTTCTCTCAATGAGCCACACCTATTCACACAGAGCTGCAGTGTTAACCGGTATATTTTCTTGTGCCACAGGCTTCGCCATTTAGCTAGCAGGGCGCATGTCAGACATAACTGTCTGGGGCATGTCAGTGTGGTGGCATTTGCCATCACTACATTTGAGGTTACTTGACTCTTTCACGCCCAGCTGTTTATTGAACAGATTGCTATGACTCATACATCAGTACATACATCAAATTAGTGTAACGATTCAATAGGGCCAAATACTTATGATTACTCTGGGGGGACAGATCATAAAGGGCACCCAATCAATCACAACAGATTGTTACTGAGGATTGTGGGTGTGATGACGTTGAACAACGTTTTTTTTTTTTTTCAATTTATATTTCAAGTTTTTTCCTGCGTTTTCACCAAAGTACTCTCCACACCAATTTCCTCCCTTTTATAAATAAGTGCATAAAAACATTGAATATCCTGTGGTGGGGCTTTGCCCCATGTGTCAGGCTTTGATTGGGTATTGACAGCGCTCGCTAATTAAAAGGCCGCTGCTGATTGGATTGGCCGGTGGTGCCGACGGATGCGGATGACGGATGAGACTGTGGCGCGGGATGGCAGGCTCAGAGAGAAGGGCGATCAAAAGGAAGCCTGCCAGCCACACACACAGGAAAGGGCTCCTGTCTTGTCTAATAATCACACACCACACTAGTACAAGCTCCCTGTGGAGAGGCAGCAGTAAGCCCAGCCCAGAGTGTGCAACAGTAGAACACATACACACACGTGTGCACGCCAGACATACACACACACACACACGCACACACACCCACACCCACACCCACACCGACACAGACATACCACACACACACACACACACACACACACACACACACACACACACACACACACACACACACACACACACACACACACACACACACACACACACACACACACACACACACACACACACACACATAAACTGGCAGGGCTGAGTGCTCTGAAGCTCCAATACTAGAAAAGCCCATGTTCACAGAAGAGAGTCTACATAGACTGTCTGGTCTTTCATAAAAACATGCACATACACACAAAACTCACTGTTACACAGTGCAGTACTGTAGCCATACACAGATGGGGGGGGGGGGGGGGGGGTAGAGAAAGAGAGATACAGAGAGTGTGTGCTACAAAAATCACTAATACAGACAGACACACAGAGACAACATGGCATATCAGAGTGGAAAAACACTGGTGCTACACCCTAAGTGCTGACACACAGACAACCTCTCCTCTTTCTACCTCTCCCTCACTCTCTCTTTCCCTCCCCCTCTCTCTCCACCTCTCTCCAGCTCTCTCTTGTTCTGTAACTCTATCTTTCTCTCTCCTATTTTTCTTACTGTCTCATTCTCTACTCTCTTTTTTCTTACTCTCTCTTGCTTCCTCTTTTATTCTCTCTTCCTACCTCTCTCTATCTGTCTTTTTCCCTCTCTTTTGCTCCCCCTCTCTCTCTCTCTCTCTCTCTCTCTCTCTCTCTCTCTCTCTCTCTCAAACACACACACACAAGGCTCTAAAGTAGCTACCCAGGATGCTGATCAATAGACACTTCCTGCAGAGCCAGCTGTTTATTTACAGTGTGTCAACTCAAAGGGGAAAAAGACGCCACATCATCCCTTCCCTGCTAATCGCAGAGGTGAACCATACCCCAGCAGCCCTCTCTGACCTCTCCAAAACTTCCTCTATTTATATCCATGGGCGGAAGCGTGCGTGCACCTTACAAAGGGTAGCCATTCGATTTTTGGTTATCTACATGGACATGTGCTTGCTTACACAGATCTTTTTTAGCTCTTGTTACATAATGCTCAGCAAGTTTTCTTCTGCCAAGTAACACACCTAAAAAAAACATGACATAGCACACACACACGCGCAGGGCCACACACGCAGGCACACATGCACACATACACACAAATACGCACACACACACACATACACACGCAGGGCCACACACACAGGCACACACGCACACATACACACAAATACGCACACACACACACACACACACACACACACACACATACACACTCACACACACACACACACACACACACTCACACACACACTCACACACACACACACTCACACACACACACACACACAAATGCAAAAATACACAGCATAAACATTAAATCACACCAGGCACTTCCCGACAGAGGTAAATGCTGTGCAATTACACTAAAGTATTACGGCTGGCTACACCACAAACTGTCTCCTTGTACCAAACCCACTCCTTGTACCGCACACACACACACACACACACACACACACACACACACACACACACACACACACACACACACACACACACACAAATATCCTCTCTGCCTGTGTCTTCTCTCACTCTTTCTGTCTCTTTGTGTGATTGTCGTGCGGACACGCTGCAATGCGTGCATCATTTATGTGCCGTGGAGTGGAGTGAGGACACGGAGTACTCGGTGTGCAGCGTGGAGCTGCTGCAGAGCTTTGGCCCAACTCACAAGCTCACCCCTGCAGGCTCACGCCAAGCCCTAGCTGACACCAGCACCCTCCGCAAACCACCTCCCCATCACACACACACCCACACAAACGCACACACACACACTCTCCCAAAACAACAGCTTAGCTATAAACAGCTAGAACACTTACCCCTTTTTTCCTCTCAGAAGAGCTGCCAGTCCTTAGCCTCCCTTTTCTCTCGTTTGCTGTCTGTATTTCTCTTTTGCTCACTCCCTCTATTTCTCTCTCTCTCTCTCTCTTTCTCTCTCTCTTGCTCTCCTTTTTCTCGCTTTCCCCCTCTTTCTCTGTCTCTCTCTCTGTCTTTCTCGCTCCTCTATGGCTGCTTGGATACAGGCTGTCGGCAGCATCAGCAGCAGCTACCCACACCTACAGCATGACATCACCATCCTGCGCTCCTATTGGTCCAGGAGAGTGCCAGAGCCTGATGGGGCAGCATCCATGTCTCAGGATCCAAAGAAGGAGGTGGGGGTGGGGGGTGCAGGGATGGGGGGAGAGTATAGGGGTGGTGGCACTTTGGGGGTGTTTTGTTGGGCTGTAGGTGGGGGGTTACCTCTACATATTGTGTGTGTGTGTGTGTATGTGTGTGTGTGTGTGTGTGTGGGGGGGGGGTTATAGGGGTGGTGGCACTTTGCGAGTGTTTTGAGGGGCTGTGGGTGGGGGGTTGCCTCTACATATTGTGTGTGTGTGTGTGTGTGTGTGGGGGGGGGGTGATTATAGGGGTGCTGGCACTTTGCGAGTGTTTTGAGGGGCTGTGGGTGGGGGTTACCTCTAGATATTGTGGGGGTCCCATTTTAATGGGGTAGGGGGAGGGGGGGGACTTTGCACATCATGAGGTGAGTAAATTATTTATCGTGCTCTGAATGTTAAAATCAGGCATCAGGAACAATAATATGTCATTGTCATGTTAACATTTACACCTCAGTTTAGTGTTTTCATTTGCCCTTAAAATGAAGTCAGATGTTCATCGTGAAAAACTGTACACAAGCTTTTTGTAATTGTTGTAATTATTTTCTGGGGGTAGCATTAATGTCACACTGCCGCATAAACAACATTTTTTTCAACTGATGGATGTGTTCAATTTTGCAGCAACTTTGTCTATGCAAGCATTTGCTGCAGAAAATTCTCTTATATTCTATAGGAGTGTGTGGGAGGTCGTGATGTAGTTACTGTATCCCCTGGTGAGAACTGCCAGGCTATTTTCTCATTTTTTTTTTCTTTTTTTCCGTTTTCCTTTTGTTTCCTACTGCAAGCTAACCTCTTTACAGGAGTTTCGGGATTTGACACACCTCTGCTGGAATGTGGGCTGTAAAGTCTCCCATATTGGAATCAGCGCCAAACTACATTAAATATCCAAAAACACCAAATGTGCAATTTAAACTAAAACATGCACACACATGTACACAAACACA
>CM050219.1:5460000-5475000 GCA_027475355.1 Coilia nasus | reverse complement strand
TAAGATTAGAATTTTTAAATTAAGAATATTATGATTATGAGGGGGAATTACTTTTTATGTAATCACCTGTTGGTCTTTTAGTGTAATTAATTTTTTTTATTTTATTAATTTGGAATTGTTCTGGTAGAAATAATATAAAAAAAATAAGCAATGCTTAAGGAATGACTCACGTTAATTTAGCAGCTAAATGCGTGTCTTTTAAGGAGAGGGAGAGGAGAACGACATTTTAATCTGTTTATTGTCCTTACCACTATTCATGCAAAATTTAAATTGTCTTAATGATTAAAATAAGTAGATAAGTACTTTGCAAGATTACAACTATGTAATCAAACTTTATTTATCTAGCTTCTCATGAAACAAATCAAATTGGAACATGAAGTGCTTTACAATAAAAAAAAAAAAGATGGGTCGTTATCATGAAAGATAAATAAAATCTGATAATTATTAGTAATAATAATTATCAAATATATTTATCAAATAATATATATTTATTAATAATAATTATCAAAACTATAGTCGTTATATGTAGGATTGAAGTGGTACTGCAGTCAGATTTAACATACTCTAAAGCACTGTGTCCCCTCCACAGGCAAAACAAAAACAGAATTTGCAGCCTGTAAATAAATAATTCCTCTAGCTGTTGGTAAAATCAGTGTTTAATTTCATATGTTTTTAATAACATAAATTAAAAATATTAAGTACTCTTCATATATGCAATATAAGCTATATGAATATATGAAATATAATCAACATGAAAACTAACAGAACATGGGACAGGGTATAATGAGTGCTCTCCTTTGGTTCTCAGCATTCATGCAGCAGAATTTTGACCTATACTGTAGTTGTTGTTTTTGCAGACAGTAACAAAGTAGGAATTATGGCAATAAAACAATGGCAAACACAGAGGTCAACTGCCGCATGTAATGGACAGCTTACCCTAGTTCATCAAAAATCTTGACGGCACAACCAACAACCAAAGGCCACTTCCTCCAGTGCTTCTGCCTGGTCTCAGGGGCCATATTTCTTGCCGTCTCACAATAGATCCTAAAGTCATTATGAGCTGTCTCCCCCTCCAGACTCCAATCCCCCCTTGTCTGTACATTTCCTCTCTCTCTCTCTCTCTCTCTCTCTCTGACTCTCTCTCTCTCTCTCTCTCTGACTCTCTTCAGGTGTGATGTATGAAGGCTGAGATCTAACATGCAGCTTGGGAGCCAGAGGAAGCTGAGCAGTGGAGGACGGGAATGCTAATCCCACAGGAGCCTGCGGTCCACCTGCCTCCGTGTCCATCCTGCTAAACTCTAATGGCCACATAAAACAGATTTACTGATCATATGCAGGGCAGACATTAATGGAGGACTCAAAGTCAAAACACTATGCCTATTAAACTTACTACAAGGCCCCATCATGGCTTCGTTGAATTGCACAGACTTCACCACTCTGCTAAAGTGTGTGCTATAAAATCAGGTTAGTGGGATTTACCATATGGGTGCACTTACTCTCATTACAGATTCAGCAGATCCACGAAAAATTGTTTAGATAAAAATCCAGACAGGTTAATTGATGGAAATATATACTATTGCATGAAATGTACACCAAGGAAACAAATCACATCAGATGTAGGTTCTGATCATGTTGCTCCCTTGAAAAAAAAAACAGAAAAGTCAAAATAATATCATAGGTTTAGGTTACATGGAATAATGCACAGAAGCTTATGACTGAACACATACAGTATAATATACAATACAGTACAATATATTATATACAATACATGCATCTAAAGCAACCATTGTGTTATATTACCAAATTATGTGTGCATGTGTGTGTGCATGTGTAATCAAGAGTTGTTACTAATTGTCTTCTCGAGGTTGAGCAAATAAAAATGTCATTAGTAGGTAAAATTAGGTAACCTTAGGTCTCAGCGTGGTGAGAATATAGGTGGTGCTTTCAGTGCTCAGATTGTGTAGAGGTGCTAAATTAAAGCACTGTGGCACCACCCATACAATGCCATACCCTGCTACACATAACCTCAGAATGTAAGCAAGATGTTTTAGGCCCATCCTACTTGCACCAACCACGACAGGCCATGAACATTTTTTTAAAAACTTCATAACTCATTTCAGGGGTTTCCTTCATCTTTCTTGACAAAGTGGTCACATCGCAAAACCAAAAACATTTTTTTTTTTTTGCTTCACTGGGTCTTTACATAAAATCAAGTTGGACAGTGCAGCCAGTGTTTTAGCATTTTATATTTTTGCTGCTGAAGCAGAGAACTGCTTGAAGAATAGCCCAGCAGTAGCTGTCAGCCCCCTGGTGCACTGAGGTTGGCCCTGCCAATGTGTGGCCATAGCTCCAGGGTCAAGGGGCCACCTCTTGGTAAGTGTGCAGCCACGTGGTGTGATTGGTATCAGTGTGTTTGTCTGTGTGTGTGTGTGTGTGTGTGTGTGTGTGTGTGTGTGTGTGTGTGTGTGTGTGTGTTTAACAGGTGTGTATTTAACTTTCAGGGCTACAGGAGAATGGACATCAAGGAACAATGTTAAATACACACACACACACACACACACACACACACACACACACACACACACACACACACACACACACGTGTATGTGCAGCATACATGTCTAAGTGCGGTATGTTTTGTGATCAGTATCCGCCTGCCTGTGACTACCTTTTATAGCTTTGGCCTTTAAATGAGGCTCTTCTTTATCTCTTTCTTCAACCCTGCACCCTTGATCCCCTAAGTCACACAGGCAATCTGCCCTTGAATGTTTAATAGCTCAGTTTTGAAGAAACCCTTAGCAGGGCCAGTGACTTTTACCCAATCCGACTATTTTTACTTTAAAAACACTGTGCGGAGAAAGCATCAAATATCTGATCATGTTAAAATATGTGTTTAAGCTGTAAAGACTTAAGTAATTACTGACAATAAACACACACCTCTGTGCACATTTCTTTCTCTCTCACACACATGCACAAACACACAAATGCACACACACACACAAACATGCACTAACTAACACAAACACGCACACTAACACACACACACACACACACACACACACGCAATTTATTTTAAGATGGTGGCAAAATGTGTCACAATGTGACATAACACACATGATAGGTAACTGACAGCATTGGGAGCTACACTTGAACATAAGTTAGGCAAGGTAATTGAGACACAGTGCTGACTCAGAAATGACTCTCTGGGGATGTCTGCTGTTTTTCTACATTGGTGATTGAACAGTGTGGTGAGTTTGCTGACTGTTTCGCATAGGCTTACTGGTTTAGGCACAAACACTATTTAGCATTTTCAGATGACAACACAGTATGACCATGTGATAGAAGATGTCCACTGAGGTAAAAGGTAAAATAATTAGGTTTTTTTTTGTTTGTTTGTTTTTGTTTTGTCTAAAGCATTATTAAATAATTCATAATCAAAAGCCAAAATACCTGAGGCATTAGCTGACTAGCTGTAAAAAAAATAACAAGTATACAATACGTAACACAGTAGGAAGAAAGGCAGTTAATCTATGCAGATCTTTCACAGAATAGCAATCATGGATAAGCCTGGTAAACCAGGCCCTCGTACTTAATTTCATTTTGTACAGAGGGTCTGGACTGGAGGGCGCTGAAGTTCATTTAAGAGGACTGAGCAACTCCTAGCCAATCAGCGAGTTTGTGAGCCATGACGTTGACTTTGTGTGCTACATTTGAATTGTAGTGCGTAGGTAGGCCATAGACTGTATATAGAGGTAGGCTAATTGCATGTGGCGTTAGAGAGTGGGTAAAGGCAGAGCCGCTTGTTATAAACTTCAGCGGATTCCACACCTCCAGGAAGAAATAGTTTCTCACGGCTTCCGCTCCAGACCCTCTGTAGAAATTGAAATTGAGGTACGAGGGGCTGGTTTACCAGGCTATTTCCATTTTAAAGACGTAAATAAATAGCTTTAACATTCATTTACCCTCCACAACGACATCACTGTTAGTTATACTTTGTTGTCGTGAACATGGCAAAGCCAGTTATTCTCACACGGCAGAGAGCAGCTCTTACAGGAATATGATGCAGAGGCTGCCAAAGAACCGGAGCTGTGGATACGGTGAGCGCTGCAGCACGTGCCAAACCCCGCTGCTCTTGATGACTCATGGAGACCGGACCGGCAGGGGAAACAGCCTACCGCATATCACAGCTGCCAACGCGCACAGACCGAAACAGACCTGCAAAACACTGCAGCCCAATGCTAGCAGCGGGCTCGTAAATGCTTAATGCGAAAGCTGAATATGAGGAGCAAAGAGTATGCTCAAATCAAATAAACACTCCACAAATGTTGTTCATTTTAGATTTAGCATGGCTGCAGTTTATAGGCTGAATCGATTTATCAGTCAATCCAAAAAAGAAGGATGTTTGTACCTTCACCGGTACTTTCTGTGCTGAAATGACACGCAGGACATTTATGTAATGCACACTGAACAGTGTTTCACCTTGTCAGTTCACCATGACATAGAAGCACTTATTGCCCCAAAAGTAGAATGCAGGGACTCTCTTAAATAAACACACACACACTTACACACACACACACACCGCATACACACACACACACAAACACACACACACACACGCCTATCTATCTAGTTCTAGACCTAAAGCTGAGGTCAAGGAGAGTTATGTGTTTCTGGTTTGTTCACCTTCCTCTTATTTCTTCCACTATTTCAGGTTCACTGTTGATTATTTATCTTTGCCATTATTCAATTATTCATTTTCATACCCCCCCTCCATCCTCCCATCACAGCGGGGAAGTTAAGACAAATCTCTTTTCCACAGGAAACAAAGCCATGCTGTTCAAAAGTCACTGCACCCCAACCGTGCAAGCTGCTACAGTATCACTCACCTCTCTCCTACTCCCTCTGGTGGTGCTCATCGCATATAAGATCTCAGCATAAAAAACATTTTCCCGAATGCCACTCTCAGTGGATGTCCTGTGGGGGCCATTTCTACTCCCTCTGGACAATAAATAGTCACAGTCATGATGATTCATATTTGAGAGAGCACATTTACTTTTGTTGAGTGAAAGATCAATCTCCAAGGAAATGGGTTCTTTAATGCAGTTTACTGAGCTCAAAGTGTAGCTGTCATTTTCCATGCTATTGAGTTTGAGTGTGACGGCGATGGACAGCACGAGCAGACACTCTATCCTGCTGCAAGGGTTAAATTTAACAGCCGCTCTCTTTGACTGGCACACAGCAGGAGAACAAGAGCTGGTCGACTGGAAAGTGATAGCAGTGATGTGGCTACCGGCAGAGTAAGTGGGCCATGTAAACACACATACACACACACATGCAGAGAGAGAGAGAGAGAGAGAGAGAGACAGACAGAGAGACAGAGAAAGAAACAGAGGTAGTAGTTAGTGGGCATACGCTCTCTCTCTCTCTCTCTCTCTCTCTCTCTTCCACACACCCACAGATGTATTTGAACACACACATGCACCCTTCTGACCTGTAACACACACACATCACACACACACACACACACACACACACACACACACACAGAGGACTCATCTTTCCCCAGTGTTGCTGTAGGGGTCCAGCAGGGGCCATGTGCCTGTGAATGATTAGTGTGGACACTGGATCCAGAGGCAGTGACAGCAGACAGGGAGCAGTCTGCCTCTGGGGCCCAGGTGAGATGCGTTAAACTCAGACTGCGCTGCTCCAGGCTGCCCCTGCTAGCACCTGTTTCCTCTGGAGCACAAACAACCCTCATGCTACTACATCCCTCCCCTACTCTTAACTGCCCAGCTCAAAGACTTTCAGGCACTCTGAGACCTTCCCCCTACCAACCCCCGACAGAGGGACTCCCCTACTCAGTCCTACTCCTACTCCACTACAACAGTCAGAGACTTTCCCTCCACCAGCCTAGCAGTGGAGCTCCCCTAGGAACAACAGGGGACATCAGTGGAGCTCTCCACAGCGCCCTGGTGGATTTCCCTGGCGCTACTGGACTATAACAAAGCCTGCCATGTGTACCTCTGTCTTGTGTTCCTTTGCCAAACTCTTGAACAACTTTTAGCTACATCCTCTGTATAAAATGTGTTATTACAAGGAAAGCTAAACATACTTTGTTGTTTGATTAAATGGTGTATTTCAAATATTTAAAATGGATACATTTGTAGGCAGCTATGAGATAAAATATTTGATAAATATACCTAACAATACATTTCAGAGTGCTTTGCATTTTCGCTCCACACAGGAATTCCTAAATATGATGGCATTATATGACCTCTGTGGTCAGCAGTGGCAAAGTGCTACAAAGAAAGGTGGGTAAACAATACGCAGTTGTAAAAAAATAAATAAAATAAAAGTAGGTAGATAAACTAAGCAAATATTTACCTTAGCAATCATAAAAGTCTGTTTTGTAACTTAAAGAGGTAAGCATTCACCACTGGCTGTCAGTCAGGTTGCTTTACCATTCCTGAGCCCTCAAAACACATGTGGTGCCAATGAAAACAGGCCCTTTATTAGGATAATCCTCAGGGCCTGGCCATCCCTTAATGGGCCACTGGATGAATGGGGGCTGCGTGGAGGAGTGGGGGAGTAGGGGGGGTTCAGGGGCAGGTGGAGAGATGTGTGGGGTCTCCTTTCAGCACTCTGGTAGAACCCCTTGGACCCCGACCCCCTCCTCCTCTACCTTTGAGTGTGGCTGGCCTCCTGCCCTGGGCCTAACGAGGAGCAGACTTAGACTGAGGCTCAGGCCAGACCACATACTGCTCAGCCATCACCACCACCACAACCACCACCACCAGCAGTCTCATTAACAGCAGTCTCACCCTCATTCCCTTCTCCTTCCACCCTCCCCATCATCACCTCCAGCCCCCTGGCCCTACACCCCCACCCTCATCCTCAGCTCCCTTCCCTCACCCCCACCCTCCTCATCATCAGCTACAGCCCCCCCCCCCCCCCTCTCCTCATCAACCCTGGCTGGTGCAGGCTCACCAGGGAGGCCTGTCTGTGTGCACAGTAATCAACACCTCAGTAACACACAGTCAGACAGAAACACAAACAGACAGACAGACGCACTTACATACACGGAGACACAGACACATGTGTGCACGCACACACACACACACACACACACACACACACACACACACACACACACACACACACACACACACACACACACACACACACACACACACACACACACACACACACACACACACTCATATATAACCAGAGCAAGATTTCAAATAATAGAATGAGACATATATACACAAACTCACACATGCATGAGGGGATTTGGACTTACACTGACTCATGTAAATACACACACACACACACACACACACACAGACAACATCCAGGATGGATTTAATCAAAGACAGGGTGGAAACTCTCCACTGTCCTGGCAGCTATCCAGACAAGACAAGGACACTTATGAGGAAGAGTGTGAGAAAGGAAAAAAAGAAAATGGACAGAAGAGGGCAGAGAGAGAGAGAGGGAGAAAGAGAGAGGAGCATAGAGATAGAGAAAGAGAGAGGGAGAGAGAGTGAGAAATAAAGTAAAGGGTGTTTATGTGAGAAAGAGAATAGAATTTTAAATCCAACTTTATTGGACTACACATAAAAAGGAAATACAAACAAGAGAGAGAGGGAGAGAGACAAAGAGAGGGATAGAGAAAGAGAGAGAGAGAGAAAAGGTAAGGGATGCAAGACAGGCAGATGTGGATAAGGAGACTGTGAGGGTCACACTGTGAGTCATAGAAGAACTTGATTGCTTAACAAAACAAAGAAGTGATGCACAAGGCCAGAACATTTAAACAGTTTTGTGTTAGTGTTTGTGTGTGTTTATTTGTGTGTGGGTGTGTGAAATATAAGGTATGTGTCAGGTATGTGTGTGTTTGTCTGTCTGTGACCATGTATGTGCATGCATATATGTGTGTGTGTGTGTGTGTGTGTGTGTGTGTGTGTGTGTGTGTGCCAAGCAGCTGCAAGATCACTGACGATGCTGGTTGCAGAGGAAATTACTGTAAAATGTGACTCAGTTCAAGGACTGTGTACTTTGTGTGTTTTTCATGTGTGAAATGGTCTGACCATGAATAATTGGCGAGTGTGTTGATGAACAAAATGTATCTGTATGTTTGTTTGTGTTGGTATGAGTCTGCATGAGAGTGTGTGTGTGTGTGTGTGTGTGTGTGTGTGTGTGTGTGTGTGTGTGTGTGTGTGTGTGTGTATGTGTGTGTGTGTGGGCATGGCAAGGCTGCACATCCTCTTCTCACGGACATCACATGGAGGGAAAGACACAGGAAAATCCAGATTTCAGTCAAAGCGTTTCCTTCAGGACAATGGGAAGGAACCCACACACACACACACACACACACACACACACACACACACACACACACACACACACACGCCCATAGAGACCCATACCAACACAAACAAACATGCAGATAAATTTTGTCCATCAACATTTCACCAATTATTATGACCGCCGCTAGCGAAGCTAGCGAAAGCGGTCATTATAGAGTTGCCGCGAACTTTTTTCCCTTTTTTTTTTTTTTTTCTTTTTTTTCAGTGAATGTCCGTCAACGATTCCCGGGACACTGAAACTCGGGGGGACATGAATCTTTGTAGGCATGTAGCCCTGGAACATTTCGAGCGAATAGAAGCTTTTGGTCCCCCAGGGCCACCCCCCCGCTGTGCCAGCGTACGTCAAAGAGGGGGAGACCGGCAAAAGTTTTTGCTGAATAACTCAGTGAACGTTTCACCCAACAACATGACATTTTTGTGATATGTCGGTGTTACAGAGACGTATCGACCCAGCCAATAAACGCTCACTTGAAGCATAGCGCCACCTAGTGAAATGGGTAAATGCAAAAATTGGGATATTGAGTTGCCAATATCTTGGACCGAGAAGGTGGGAACTGCGCAAAATACGTCATGTACGATCACCACAAAGACCTCTATAACCACAGCACGTGCCATACAATTTGGTCAATAGGGGGCGCTGTAATTGTACAAAATGTCATTTTGCCTATTATCTAGAGAATGCTAATGTTTACAACCATTTTTTTTTTATTGTGAAATCTATTGACCATCACGCATTGAAAACACTGGTCGACGCCCACTTCCAACAAGAACAATTTCCGTGAAATTTTAACATTGCTAAAACGAATCTGAACGAACTCGTCATAGGCCGTTCATGTGAATCTCACCAAATTTGGTATATGTCATCTACAGACAATGCTGACAAAAAGTTATCAAAGGATTTATCTTGAGATAAACCGTTCCGAAGTTACACGTCAATGAACATTTAATACGTAGCTTAAAATTCTTCAAATGAGCGTATCTTGGCTTTTAATTGCTCAAATTTGGTCAAAGTTGACAAGTCATCTCTAAACATATTTCTTTTCATGTGTACTAAATTTTGTGACATTTCCTCATAGGGGGCGATGTTTATTGGCGAAGCTAGGTGTCAAAAAACAGTTTTTGTTAAATAACTCGTCAACAATTTTGCCCAAGACAACGATTTTGTATTAGTATGTCGGTGTTACAGAGACATATCGACCCAGCCCATAAACTCTCACTTGAAGCATAGCGCCACCTAGTGATAAGGGTAAATGCAAAAATTGGGATTTTGAGTTGCCAATATCTTGGACCGAGAAGGTGGGAACTGCGCAAAAGACGTCATGCACGATCACCACAAAGACCTCTAACACCACAGAACGTGCCATAAAATTTGGTCCATAGGGGGCGCTGTAATTGTACAAAATGTCATTTTGCCTATTATCTAGAGAATGCTAACGTTTACAACCAATTGTTTTTTATTGTGAAATCTATTGACCCTCACGCATTGAAAACATTGGTCGACGCCCACTTCCAACGAGAACAATTTCCGTGAAATTTTAACATTGCGAAAACGAATCTGAACGAACTCGTCATAGGCCGTTCATGTGAATCTCGCCAAAGTTGGTATATGCCATCTACAGACAATGCTGACAAAAATTTATCAAAGGATTTATCTTGAGATAAACCGTTCCGAAGTTACACGTCAATGAACAAATAACACGTAGCTTAAAATTCTTCAAATGTCCATATCTTGGCTTTTAATTGCTCAAATTTGGTCAAAGTTGACATGCCATCTCTAAACAGCTTTCTTTTCATGTGTACTAAACTTTTTGACATTTCGTCATAGGGGGCGATGTTTATTGGTGAAGCTAGGTGTCAAAAAACAGTTTTTGTTAAATAACTCGTCAACAATTTTGCCCAAGACAACGATTTTGTGTTAGTATGTCGGTGTTACAGAGGCGTATCGACACAGCCCATAAACACTCACTTGAAGCATAGCGCCACCTAGTGATATGGGAAAATGCAAAAATTTGGATTTTGAGTTGCCAATATCTTCGACCGAGAAGGTGGAAACTGCGCAAAATACGTCATGCACGATCACCACAAAGACCTCTAACACCACAGCACGTGCCATAAAATTTGGTCAATAGGGGGCGCTGTAATTGTAGAAAATGTCATTTTGCCTATTATCTAGAGAATGCTAACGTTTACAACAATTTTTTTTTATCGTGAAATCTATTGACCCTCACGCATTGAAAACACTCGTCGACGCCCACTTCCAATGAGAACAATTTCCGTGAAATTTTAACATTGCGAAAACGAATCTGAACGAACTCGTCATAGGCCGTTCATGTCAATCTCACCAAATTTGGTATATGTCATCTACAGGCAATGCTGACAAAAAGTTATCAAAGGATTTATCTTTAGATAAACCGTTCCAAAGTTACACGTCAATGAACAAATAACACGTAGCTTAAAATACTTCAAATGTCCATATCTTGGCTTTTAATTGCTCAAATTTGGTCAAAGTTGACATGCCATCTCTAAACGTCTTTCTTTTCATGTGTACTAAACTTGTTGACATTGCGTCATAGGGGGCGATGTTTATTGGCGAAGCTAGGTGTCAAAAAACTGTTTTTGTTAAATAACTTGTCAACAATTTTGCCCAAGACAACGATTTTGTGTTAGTATGTCGGTGTTACAGAGTCGTATCGACCCAGCCCATAAACACTCACTTGAAGCATAGCGCCACCTAGTGATAAAGGTATATGCAAAAATTCAGATTTTGAGTTGCCAATATCTTGGACCGAGAAGGTGGGAACTGCACAAAATACGTCATGCACGATCAGCACAAAGACTTCTAAAACCACAGCATGTGCCATACAATTTGGTCCATAGGGGGCTCTGCAATTGTGCAAAATGTCATTTTGCCTATTATCTAGAGAATGCTAACGTTTACAACCAATTTTTTTTTATCATGAAATTTATTGACCCTCACGCATTAAAAACACTGGTCGACGCCCACTTCCAACGAGAACAATTTCCGTGAAATTTTAATATTGCGAAAACGAATCTGAACGAACTCGTCATAGGCCGTTCATGTGAATCTCACCAAATTTGGTATATGTCATCTACAGACAATGCTGACAAAAAGTTATCAAAGGATTTATCTTGAGATAAACCGTTCCGAAGTCACACGTCAATGAATATTTAACACGTAGCTTAAAATTCTTCAAATGGCCGTATCTTGGCTTTTAATTCCTCAAATTTGGTCAAAGTTCACATGCCATCTCTAAACATCTTTCTTTTCATGTGTACTAAATTTTGTGACATTTCGTCATAGGGGGCGATGTTTATCGCCGAAGCTAGGTGTTGAAAAACAGTTTTTGTTAAATAACTCGTCAACAATTTTGCCCAAGACAACGATTTTGTGTTAGTATGTAGGTGTTACGGAGGCATATTGACCCAGCCCATAAACTCTCACTTGAAGCATAGCGCCATCTAGTGATAAGGGTAAATGCAAAAATTGGGATTTTGAGTTGCCAATATCTTGGACCGAGAAGGTGGGAACTGCACAAAATACGTCATGCACGATCACCACAAAGACCTCTAACACCACAGAACATGCCATAAAATTTGGTCCATAGGGGGCGCTGTAATTGTTCAAAATCTCATTTTGCCGATTCCTTGCCTTCACAAATCACTCCTACACACTACACATTCAAAACCCACATCCATGCCCACTTCCAGGAAATCATTTCCACAGAAATTCTCACCTCACAACACTGCTCTACCACACACTCATCACACCAACAGTTCCCACATTTCAATATACTGCGGCGGTCATACCATGTACCGCTATGCGGTACATCTAGTTCATGGTCAGACCATTTCGCACATGAAAAACACATACACAGTCCTTGAACTGAGTCACATTTTACAGTAATTTCCTGTGCAATCAGCATCGTCAGTGATCTTGCAGCTGCTTGGCCCAATCACAGCAACTTATGGTAAACTCCAAGCCCCGGATCAAGCGGGGCTCCGATTAAGAGGAGATTCTATCACCACACAGCTTGGAAAAGTCCAACAGCGGCTTAAGTTTATCCTCCACTTACAGCAGATAAGTGCTCCGTCTATAAGCTTTTTACAGAAATCAGAAGATGAACCACAGTGTATATTTCCAAACTGAGAAATGGTTACAGTAAATTCAGAAATCATTGCCCTGACGGTGCCGTCTCCAGAACACCCCCCCCCCCCAAATGCCCCATAATGTGTGGTGACGTGTTTGCTCTTAAATTACTTCTCGTGCATTTTTAAAAGCAATATGATCTCATCACCAAGAGTCAGTGCATTTGTCATGATACTATCAATGTGATTAGACAATATTATTGAAAATTAAAAGAAATCTTATACCCACAAAGTGTGCTGACATCATTCATAGGGTCTACCAGCCTGAGTCACACTGTCTCAGTACAGACTCTTGGTAAGGGGTTTTTGTCATACTTTCCATTACAGTACAGTGGTGTGTATGTGTGTGTAAGTGTGTGTGCGTGCATGCATGTGTGTGTGTGTGTTTGTGTGTGTATGTGTACTGCAGAGCCATATTATCTTCCTAATCAGACGAGGAGCAGTTATGTCTAATTCGCTGTTATCACACAAACTTCCCACACTATGATCCTAGAATAACCCCTCACTGATCCTGCAACAAAAACAGCATACAACGAACGAATAATATGATACACAATGCTCCCAGTCTCCAGTCCAGATGGACAGCATTATACAGGGGGACAATGGGTTCAAGTTGATGTTGACCAGGACCAGTGTAGAGGAGCAAAGAGTGGAGAGAGAGAAAGAGAGAGAGAATGACATAGAGAGCGAAACCAGTTGTCTTGTTCTGTGATGGCTCTCCATCGCTCCACAGTCTTCCCCCTTCTTTGTCAGGGGGAGGACCACCAAACTCTTCGTAACAAAAACCCCAGAGGCTATTCCCGTCCAGTCTAAACATAAATTTTGGCCGTACATAAACAGCTCCTAATTGCTTTTATGTCACCCCGGAAGCTGTACTGTTACCCCACTGACAGAATCCTGTTGCCTTTTATAGGAGTGCTCCAGTAGGCTCCCACATCTCAACGTCATTGTCTGATAGACCGATTACATCAGTTTCATACAATCCAAATAAACAGCCTAACAATTTGGGAATTTGGTCACACTATTATGACACTGAGGATGACAGACAGGAAGGAGAAGAGGAAGAGGTCAATGAAGACAGAGAATCTATCAGTGATGATGATGATGATGGTGGTGGTGGTAATGATGATGATGATGATGATGATGATTACACTGGTGCTTTAATTATTATCTTCAGGGAAAGATGAGGACTTCCTGTCACAGCTTCTGCTTGCTGCTTGTGGAGTTGGTGGGTTGCCATAACAACAACATAGGAGGAAATGTCTTGTTAAAGGTTCTAAAAAAATGAACCGACCAGGAAAGGGCAGCACAGGAAACCCATCTAATGCAGTCACTCAGATACAAACGGCTATTTAGATAGGAGCGTTCCCTGAGGCACAGACGGTTATGAGTGGCAGTTACAGTATGTGTAATGGATGCCTCTTACACTGGCACTCTGGGCTGTCCCCTGTTATCAGTGCCTGTCTGTCACGAGGGGTTCTGTGCAGTAGCAATGTTATGGGACTGATCCTCCCTCCCTCCCTCCCTCCCTCTTTTCCTCCTTCCCTCTCTCTCTCCCTCCTTCCCTCCTTCTCTCCCTCTCTCCCTCTCCCCTGCTCCTTATGATAGCTGTCTAATTGCCTGACATTCCACAGGGCTCAGACAGTATCCCTCCTAGCCCACCTCAGTCTCCTCCTCCATCTTGAAAAAAGAGACAAGTCCACCCATTGACCACAGGAGGACTCACAGGGTGATCTACCCTCCTTGTCTGTGGGGATGAGTTCACTGGCGCGCTGTTGTGCGATGGTAACTCTGTGTTTTATGGCCTTGCGCTCACAATATTTACGCTCGGCTTTCGCGGCCTCGCCTTGATTGATACGAGGTGAGCGTAGAGTGTAGGGGGAGCCGGCGTGCTGCGTGGCGCACTCCGCATTCCTCGGGACCCTTTCGGCTTAGCACGCACCTGACAAACAGATGTCTCCCACGGCGTGCCAGAAGTATTAAAGAGATGCATCGGCCCTTCACAACGCAGACCAGAGGAGGAACATATGCCCTGCAACGGCCTGCAGAAGAGATAGATCAAGAGACGGAGACACAGACAGAGAGAAAGACAAAGAGACAGGGGGGTAGATAGATGAAATGGGAGGGAGAGAGAGACAGAGAGAGAGAGAGAAGGAGAGGGAGATAGATAAAGAAGAGAGAGAGAGAAATACTGTAGTCAGTGCCAAAGGGAGGAGGAGAGATCTAAAAAGTGAGGCGCGAAGGGAGGGAAGGAGAGTGCTGTAGATTTCACTTAAAAGCCTCTCCTGCTTCTCCTAAGCTTCTTTGGGGATTGCGGAAGATCAGTAAATCAAACACCTGTGTTGCCATGGCAGCACACACACACACATTCTCGCACTGTGCTGTGCTGCTGTCCTGTTAACACTGCTGAAGAATCAGTACTGACTCACACTACTGTTATACTGTAGATTACACTGCTGAAGAATC
>CM050219.1:5440000-5452500 GCA_027475355.1 Coilia nasus | reverse complement strand
GGTGTGTGTGTGTGTGTGTGTGTGTGTGGGGTGGGGGGGGGTGTTAAATTGGACTTGGGGTAAAGTAAGAGTGTGTGTGGGGTGTGTGTGTGTGTTTGGGGCGGGGGGGGAGGGTGATGTAGGAGCAGAGGATTGTGGGAGGGAGCTGGTAATTTCCTCAGTGTTCCTTCTTTATCCAATCTGTCTGCCTCTTTTTTTTGTTTTGTTTTTTTGGGCCAGGCCATTTTGTTTTTGTGGTGTGATTCCAGGACTGGTCCACCGACTACCCCACTGAAACAAGGTCTGGCTCCGTAAACAGCTACAACATAAACAGGGCACTTAAGTTTTACCAGCAGGAAGGTTAATGTGTGGAGAGAGAGAGAGTGCTCACCATACCCCTCTTTAGAGAATGGTGGCGCTGGGACAGGATACAGCTCTGCTGGTAAGGTTGACTACACCTGTTTGTGTGCAGCAGACGGTGAAGGCTGTTCGTTTGGCTCACTAAAATGGACAGTATTTTCCCTTTCAGTTTCAAGGTGAGAAAATGAACTTTAGAGAAACTTGGCTCATTTGTCTTTTTTTTCTTCTTTTTTTATTACAGTTGAAAGTTTACTTAGGCATTTTTACTGACTGCCTCAGACTAAAAATAGGCAAAAGAAGTTCAGGGCCCCGTTGCCTTTTAAGAGTCTGGCTGTGTTTGGGAGGGCCTTGGATTGATTTAGGGTCTTGCCGAGAGAAGAGAGAGAGAGAAAGAGGGAGGGAAAGGGCGAGAGAGAAGAGAGATGGACTGAGAACAGTCCTGTGTTTGTCCCGTGGCGTTTTTGCTTTGAGGAGCGCCGTCAGCCAAAACGGGGACCTGACACATTTACTGGGCTTCTGTTGGGATTCCACCGGGACGGCCGAGAGTCTGTCTTCTCTCAACACAGACAGCGCTCCAACCTACCCCCTCTCCCCATGACAACCACCCCCTTGCCCCATCCCCTGCTCCTCTGACAAAACCCAACCGGCTCTCTGAGGGATCCCATCTGCCCACAACGTGCTCGCAAAGGGCTGGAACCCTTAATAGATGGCCCAGTCCATGCTCCTTCCTGATGTATCGTTGCATGTTTTAATCAAATTGAGTTATTGTGCTCATCCTGACCAAAGGAAATCTGCTTAATGCTCAAATCTGACGGGCGACAATGGAGCGTCACAATTCCGAGAAAACAACATGTTGTTTGTTTGTCATCGTGGCCGCAAAAATAGCTGCCGACAGCACGCAGTCTTTTTCCTGTTTTTCTGCTGAACTTGATACTGGGCTTTTGTCGACGCATCTGGATGTTATAGGCCAAAAAGTCAAAAGGGCGACAGGCTCTCTTAATTCTCTGGAAGAAAACCTAGATGCGCTGGTCACGTTCCTCCCGCAGTTCCTCTTTGGAATCTCAGCTCGATGGGGGTCAAGGATCAATGGAAGACTTCCAAGTGAGGAGCACCAACTGCTGAAGATCGCAAGGCCATCAGCCAGCCAATCAGCTTTTTGCAAAAACTCTCTTCCTCTAAACACTGAGCTATCGATGTGCTGAAAAAGTAGAGAGAAGTTAACAACAATGCTAAGGCAGTGAGTCCTACCTCACCACCCTCAGGGCTCATTCACACCTATTTGAGCATGGACAGCACATAACCGTGTACAATATGTGTGTAGGTGTGACAGAATACGCTTAGATCACGCGTGTGGTGTGAATAGTCTAATTTGTTAATGTGCATTCTAAACGAATATGTACAGAAAACGGGCGCTTGCTGTCTACACGCTGTATATAGAGAGTGTTTGGTGTGAATGAGCCCTCATGAATTCTGACAGTAAAGTCACAATACTGAGGCAGTGAGCTTTAACTCACCACCCTCAGAATGAATTCTGACAGTGAACTGACTCATAGTTTGCTCATAGTGTGACTGCCTCAGTTTCGTAAGAACCACAGACTCCAGTCATGGGTGACGATCTAAAACTGCTGCTATTTACAATTAGCTACGTTAATGGGAACATTTAAACCTTAAATGGCAGAACACTGCGTAGGAAAACATAGTTTTTGCTCTTTAGAGATACCATCTGTTTTCCCACAAACTGTGGATGAACCAGGGCAACAGCTGTTTTCATTTTTTCAAGGTAAACATACATGACCTGTATTTTCTGATAAAAAGCAAATGTTAGAGAGTATCCCTGGTCTTCTCCCACCAAAATAGCCAATCTCTATAGGCAGTGATTCCTGAGAGAGTCCTCTGGAATGCAAGAAGTTAAGGTGCGTGGAGAGTAGGGTTTTCCTGGAGTGTGCTAAGGTGAAGAAAACGCTTGCTGATAAAAAGCATTTAGAGCGCCTTGAGAAATCCACTTCCTGCCTCCACTGCAGCATGCACGTCCCTTTTTGTGCCCCTCCTCGCCTTCTCTCTCTCTCTCTCTCTCTCTCTCTCTCTCTCCTGACACCTCCCATCATCCATCCATCAGTGCCAGCTTTTTATCAGTCCTCCTCTGTCTGTCCGTCCGACTGAAGTGCATCATGTCACATCACAGCCCTACTCCTCCTCGCCCCAATGTCGGATCACCTGTTTATCAGATAAGCGACTTTAGAAGATGAAACAAGTAATCTTATCTCAGATAAACACTGTCTGTTTTAGTGTCGTGGCCACTTAGGGACGACACTAGTACAGAAGAGGCCAAAGACCTGCCACAACCCTGAATTTATTTTCTGTTTTTCGCAAAAGACACAAGTGAGGAATGGATGAACCTGATGGCACCCAAATCACTCTTTAGACTCAGACACTGCTGGGTTCACAGTGGGTGAGTTAGACGTGTTTACAGTTCTGGAAGACCTCAGCTGCTGGAGGCTACAGACAAGCCCTACAGTAAGTCTGTCTGTGAAATTAATCATTTCACTATACACTTTTTCAACGAATGTTTTCTTGGTCTTTTCCATTGTAATTTACTATGATTTACATGTTTTCTGAATGCCAAATGAAAGAACACACACACGTCACACACACACACGCTCACACACCAACACAGACAGGCATACATGCACGCACACACATACAGACACACACACACACACACATAGACACACACACACAGAGACACACATATGCGCACACTCACATACACACACACATACACACACATCCTGAACGTTAATGGAGCTTAGCTTCTCTGGAGTCCATGACAGAAGGACAAGCGTGGAGGCTGTCTGCCATGGAACTTCATGTTGCTCTCATTTCCTCTTCTTAACTGGAAACAGTAGACATGTGAGAGGGCGGCCAACATGGAGTCTGTTCTGCCGAGCTCGGTGCATTCTTTCAGGAATTACGTGTTCTGATGTGGTTACTGATTTGGCATTCACAAACATAGACACACATGCAGATGCACTACTACACTGAGACACAAACTCCTTCACACACACAGGCACACACGCACATACAGGAGCACATACCCACACGCACACACACACACACACACACACACACACACACACACACACACACACACACACACACACACACACACACACACACACACACACACACACATCAAATGCTCTAGTAACACATGATCACTCAGACTGAAAGTAATGATGAAGTTGTTCACACACAAACACAGACAGACAAAAAAATAAAAAATAGCAAAGGATACCATAGTTGCCAGTAACACATGATTATTCAAACTGAAAGTGATTCACACACACACACACACACACACACACACACACACACACACACACACACACACATACACACACACACACAGATGCACAATAAATACTGAAAAGTCTCACTAATATAAAGGCTTGGAGACAGGCCAAAAGTGATGCTGTAGAATTGTCTGGGACACATATGCCTCATTTGGAGTGAGTCCACTTAGATTAAGACGCCACTCGAAACATTCCAGTTGTCTGTGATGGTGAGCGATGGCGGGCGTTTGCATAGAAGGCCAAGTGTATGTCAAGTAATGAGGACTAAGTGAGAAGTTGAGAAGTTGTCCAGCGGTCACTCACCTACCCCCACACCATCCATTCCCCTGTCCCTGCCTTGGGACACTTACTTCCCATGTGGTGTAGTCTGCACTGTTCCAAAAACAGCAGCTTTAATGCGAAAATAAAAACATAAATTACCTCCGCCAAAAACAAGAAAAGGAAAAAAGAGTTCCAGTAGCACACAAAAGAAACTAGCTCCCTCTTGGTTAAGCTGTTTTTATTTCACCTGTAAATTACAACAGGAAGATATTGAAAAGGATGTTGGGTTTCAGTGGATTTAATGGTTTTTTTTGTTTAAAAATTCATTTTTTTAGGGACATGAACTTTGTGTAAGTGTATAACTGAAGAAAAAGAGAATTGTACCTCAATTTTCAAGGCTCTACCATAATGACAAACCACAGGTTAGCGAAAGGCCATGGTGAAATTGGGCAATTGTGTAAATGTACCAAATTAAGGGCAGCAGGCTCCAAGATTCATCGTCATCACCATTATGGCCTGTGACTCTATCAGGTTTGAGCGTCTGATTTCACTTCCTTCATAAACGATCAGTCACCTGTTCCATATGGAGAAGCTGTTTAGCGGCAAAGGGGATGCGGCCAGCAGTAATGTTTTGTGGCCTATATGTACCACTAAAGAGGGATGTGGCTGATTCTACGCTGGATCAGATTTGTGAAATATTATACGACCAAGATTAGAGTACCTCATTCTGTGTCTCTGCGGACATAGCGTAACGATGTAATGTTTTATGTCCGGGCTGAGGCTGTTTTCTCCATAATGGCAGTGGTATGAATATGAAGTGGTGGCGGTCTGGTGGTTGGGGATGTGGGCTTCCAGATGGAACACTTTAAAGGCTGTAAAGAGTTTGATCCTACAGGCTGCCACCATTCATGGATGTGATTGGCAATGAACAAAAACAGCTGGGAAATATACACCATATGCAAATGTGTGACAAAAACGTGTGACAAAAAAGTGCAACATTCAAATACATTTTTTCCCCCAAAGAAAAATATATATAGCTAATGGGAGTTTGTTGTGTTTACAGTGGGTTTGTACATAACCCCCCACCACACACACACACACACACACACACACACACACACACACACACACACACACACACACACACACAAAGGGGATTTGCCTGATTTACGAGGGTTGCATTTACAGGTTTGGAAAATCAGGAGTACCCATATAACCACATGACCGTTGCGCAGAGTGAGCTATTTGCCCTTGGGTTGCCCCTGAAAGACTGACAAGGTGGTGATTTCTGTAAATCACTCATTCTACAACATGACATATAACAATGTAATGAATATGTCCTCTTAGTTGTACTCATGTATACCCTAATCAGCATTTCATCATGCTTGCATATCACATAAAGGTATACCCATTGACTGTATATATATCCTATATACAGTCAATGGGTATACCTTACTAGTATTGTTTTTCTTTTTTTTAACAACTGTGATGTGAAAGGAATGGCACATTTTCACCAATCATGTGTCCAACCCGAAACAAGACTGTTGAGGCTATTAAGTAATATTGTTATAATATGGAAATGTAGTTCAGTTGGCTATGGGAATTTTCTTTGTGTGATGTTTTTGGCTGGTTTTGACTTTGGAGGCTTGTAAAATGTGAAGCAGACCACCCTCGCAACAAGTCAATCTTTTGTTGTAGCTACTCTATAGGCCGTTGGAGTTGGCAGACCTCGGTAATATTGACATCATTATTAAAACAGACCTAGCAACGAACTTTAATTTCAGGAGGATTTCAATAACATGGCTCTAATGTGACTCTTACATTGCCAAGGGCTACATATATTATCCTTAAAAGGGTCACAGAGAAACTAAAGTGGATTTGACAGGTTATTTAGGACAGGTATGTTTGTGAGCCTTCAGTGACTGAAGTGCAGTACAGTAAAACTCCTGTACCCTCCTCACATCCTCAGGTGTCCTGGAGCATTGTGCCCAAACCTGCAATAGAATTCTTTGTCCTCTCTTTCCTGTCTATGGGTGCTTCTCTCCTTCCTGTCTATGGGTGCTTCTCTTCTTCCTGTTTAGGGGTACTTATTCCTGTTTATGGGTGCTTCTGTCTTTGCTGTCTATAGGTGCTTCTGTCCTTCCTGTTTATGGGTGCACTGGATGTACCCATCGCAATGTAGTGTAGTTGTTCGGGTTCCCGGTTCTGTAACAGGTTTTCACAACTCCACACTGGTCAAGGAACACAACAACTTTTTTAAGGCAGGAAACAGTTAACGGACTTTGTGTACTGGTGAAACCACACATAGAACAAGCAGCAATACAACAGTTCTCTACCTTGGTAACTCCCATAATCCTCCTCTCTTCCAATACAAAAGTCCCCTTTCAAATTTAAATGTTATGTCAGTATATAGAAGCTAAAGTTTAACCAACCCAAACATCCATCCTACACCAACAACACATCGCCTTATCCTAGGGTTGCCACCTATGTCTGACAAAAAAACGAGACATTTTGGCAAACCAATCAACCTTTTTGATTATAAGCAGCAACCCAGGTGTCAGTGTCCCAGGAGAATATTGTTTTTCCCTGGGACAGACCATTAAAAACCGGGACAATCAGGTAAAACCGGGACAGGTGGCAACACTACCTCATCCTTTGTCTACGGTGCTAAATAACACAGTTAGTGGTAGGCCGCTAAAAGGCATCACATGCCATTAGAACACAAGAAATGATGTGTGAGCATTAAGATGTTATTTACTTTCAGTTGCTAGGCAGCATGTCTTGGGCAGGCCATGCTAAGTGCAACCAGCCTTGCTTCTTTTAAAGTTACTGCTTTGGCAAGAACACAAAACACATCACATAGAATAGATCACAGTAAGATTTCATTTTTCCTGACACAGCTTTCAAACTTTCCAAACCATCTCATCCCAATAAAAACAGACATGTAAAAATAAGCATAAATACATGCAGACACTGGAGATACTGAGGAATTGGACAGAGTGGATGGAGTAGGAAACTACATTTGAATACAGCATCATTCATGCAGCCAAGTTACCAACTGGGCAACTCACAAATAGGCCTACAAAGGGGACATGGTATAAATAACTAGCATAAATAATGGCATATATAAGTCTAATGTACACCTCTCCTCTGAGGATCAAGGAAGTAAACAGGAAGTAAACAGGAAGCCACACCAACTATGGAGCAAACCCTCTCTCTCTACGAGCACCCACCAAATCCCTAAGCCCACCCCCACACCCCTCTTCTCCGATGTGATTGAAGCCACAGAGAAGGAAGAGGATGGAGAGACATGCACCACCAGAAAAAAGATAAATTCCACCTTGCCCTTTTTGGCTGGAAGCACCCCATACCAACCCCCCCATTGCACCCAACCAACCCCTCCATACCCCCAACCAACCCCCCCATTGCCCCCATGCCACGGCTGTCTCCTGCCCTGTCCCGAGCATCCATAAAACACCCAGCAGGGGGGGCGGCATGGTGGGGGCCCCTTTGATGCACAGTTATCCATGAAGAACTGTTTCCAGTTCATCACCACACCATGTCTTGAGGGGTCGTGTGTTACCATGAAAAGAGCCCCTTGAATGGACCGGGGCCCCCACTTGCAGTCGGAGCTGGTGGCATTCCACAAGCAGAATCCCTCTTGCCTGGGATGACCTCGGAGGGACCTGTGGAGGTGCCTGGAGGACCATAAACCACCGTTGGCCCTGACACTTCCTCTTTGCGTGTGTGCATGTGCTGTGTGTGTGTGTGTGTGTGTGTGTGTGTACCTGTGGAGGTGCCTGGGGGACCATAAACCACCGCTGGCCCTGACACTTCCTCTCGGACATGGGGAGGATGCACCACTGGCAGGGAGTTAGGGCTGAGGAACTGTCTCAGTGTGTGTGTGTGTGTGTGTGTGTGTGTGTGTCTGTGTGTGTTTGTCTGAGTGTGTGTGTCTGTATGTGTCTGGATGGGTATTTGTGTATGGTGTGTCTGTGTCTGTGTGTCTTCATGTGTGTGTGTGTGTGTGTGTGTGTGTTAGTTAATGTGTGTATTAACGTGTGTGTGTGTGTGTTCATGTGTGTATCGAAATGTGTGTGTGTGTGTGTGTGTGTGTGTGTGTGTGTATGTGTGTGTATGTGTGTGCGTGCGTGCTTGGGGCTGGAGTGGAGGTTAAAGGGGTGAGGTGATGGCCCATAGACTGCGCCTGATAGAATTACCCGCTCTCGTTTTTTCCCTGACAGACGACGAGGACTCGTGCTGAGATGACCTGATGGGGTCGCCTGAAGTTGTACTGCTGGGACAAGCACCTGGCATGAAATGTGGGGCTCCCTCATAGTAGGAGAAAGGGCATGAATTAACTCGCGCGGGAGAACCCCTCCACACACACACATGCACACACACACATATGCACACACACACACACAGAGTAAATCATTTAGGCATGCTTATACAGTGCATATATACACAAAGAATACCCAGATAATTTCATACATGCACACACACACACACGCACACACACTGACAATTTTTTGTGGGTAATGGTGATGGTGTCAGTTTATGCGAGGTCAAACTACTACAGTCAACCTACTATCTATATGTCTATTTCTCTCTCACTCTCTCTCTCTGTCTCTCTCTTTCTCTCTCATTCCATCTGTCATCCACACACACACACACACACACACACACACACACATACACACACACCACCAGGGACCATATGTACACTGGCCTGGCATCAGAGTCAGAGCACACAGGAGAGACTATAAGCATTGCCAACTATCCGTGTTATTCTAATGAATCCTGAAATAGTCCTGTTCAATGGCATCCAAAAGAAACACAACCCCACGTCTATCTCTTATTCTGTTTTAATTGATTGTTTCACCAATGTGTAGATGGACTCATGAGCCAAACCAGATAAATATTAGGGTTTAAAGAATGAAAACACCTTTGACGAATATTTTGTTTTGTATCTTGTGTCTTCACACAAGCCCATTTAAGCAAATGTATCGAGTCATATTTAGACAATTTATGTGTGAATAGAGTTATGCCTTTCGACTGAACATGCTTTTAAAAATGTTAGCCAAAAATATTAGCCTAATCTATTTTCTCTCAAATATTTACATCTCCCTAAACAGCTGCCTTCCAAAAGCTTACTAGTGAATCTGCTGGTAAATCATCTTCCAGAGGGATGGGAGGATACAGATGACGGCCCTCTGTATTCCCACTCTTAGGGTATTTTTAGACATGCCTCTTTGTTTTCTGTTCATCATTCATCATGCTAATGATTTATGTTTTGGGGGCTTGGCGAAATCTGATCCCAATCTGGCTGCCAGGTTGGGGGCTCATCCGGGATAGGCGAAAAGTGTTTTCTTTGGTCCCTTGGGTGTTCTTTCTTTGGGTGTTGTGCATAGCAACTCAGATGCTGGGTACATATGGGGTGCTGGGAAGGTCTGCATCGGATCCCCCCCCCAAACACACACACACACCCCTGCAGAATCTCACTGGAGGTCATGACCTTTTCATTTCTGAAAACCTTCTTTCCTTCAACAGTAGTGTCAATATACCCACCTCAACAACTGTTTTCTTACTGACACACAATACCTAGTGTGTTAGGAGATATGTGATGACCCTGCTAAACAAAACGGATGTTCCTGAATACGATGGGATATTGGAGACTCAAAGACCCAGCAGGACACATTAGTTAATAATAACATACTAAATATTAGGGAGAGAGAATTATCCTTAGACAGGAATGCAACTATTAAATTAGACTTTATTAAATTAGTTTTGCCAACTGTAGCTCAGGAGCCGTGTTGGCTGATAATGCCTTCCATCCCACATTGAAAAGGTCAGGTCATCATACAAATCATACAGCCATTTTCAGGGTGAAATGATTTCTTACACCCTCTGTTTACACCCTTCTGTGTAACCTGACCATGGGCGCATTTGAACTGGCTTTCTGGCCCGTGATTCAATGCAGTATGCACTGCTTTGACTCAGCCAGCCAGCCAAGTCGAAAAGGCCCATTGGATTCATAGACCAGAGGTAGATATCAAAACCTGTGTACTTAACCTAGGTAACTTCACTAATTCGCTCATCTACCTGTCTGAAAATGTTTGTGCTGAGTAGAGTCAGCCGGTTCAGAGAATGGTTGGATAAAAGATGGTTTCCACAGTAGCACTGAAAACCTTCTCTAAACACCAGTGAGATGGACAGGAGCAACACAGGGAGGAGAACAACGGCAGAGGGAGTGTGCACCATTTCTTATGTATGACTCAGTGGGAAGCAGAAGACTCCCGTTTGGATCCAGTCCCGATCAGATGAGGAGCCAGTCCAAAACATTCCGCATTTCTTTCTCTTGAAGCTAACGTTTGGAATAAAAAAAAAAAACACATCTGCTAACTATCCGATTGAAAAGGTAAATATTAAGAGACGGTAAATCTGTGTTTGCCTGTCTAACATCACACAAATTTTTGTTGTTGATAAAGACAGCGGCATCAGCATACAGTACGGGATGTGTAGGTTGGTATGGAACAGAGTAAAAATAAATCAAACTGTTCAGTGTTGTTTTTTGCTCCCTGTTTAAAACTTAACCATTCAAATGACTCGGTTTATTATAGGGGTCGTCTGTTCCCCTTGAACGGTCCGCTGGGCTGCACACAGCTCCAGTGTGCATAGCCGCACACAGGGGGCCCCTGGAATTAACCTGTGTGTTGACTCTCACAACACATTGTGACAGCGACCGCATACGTTACGGATACCCACATAATGAAGTGTAAACACACAGCTCCGTTCGCACAGCCACCAATGCGCCTTTCCTAAATTAATGGGGGAGAAGGGGGAGTCCCTCACTGAGACTTTACACATCCACAGGTTGGTCTAGTGGGTACACACACCACACCCACACACACCTACACACACACACACACACACACAAATGCATGCAGTCATGCACTCACACACTACAATGTCCACACAAAAAGAGAAAGTCGGATCCCCCCACTTTCTCGGTCTGTCTCTCTCTCTGTATCTCTCTTTCTCTCGTTCTTTGTTTGTTTCTTTCTTTCTTTCTTTCTTTCTTTCTTTCTTTCTTTTTTTCTTTCTCTCTCTCTCTCTCTCTCACACACACACAGACACACACACACACATATACACACTCGCACACACACACACACACACACATACCTGCACGCACACCTCTCCGCCAAAATCTAAGCTTTTCTTTCTGTTTCTATGTTACTCTTCTCTGTCTCTCTCCCACACACACACACACACCCTTTGACCATAGCACAGTAGAAAATCAAGCCTCCGCACTGACCCTGGCCTGACCATGTTAGGCAACACAGTTAGGCAACACAGTGAGTGACTCACCAGTAACACGCACTCTAGCAGTCAACCAGCACTCCAGGGGTTTCCTCTCATATTAAAGAGGTGAATGTGAAAACCAGACAAAAAGATCTAAAACAAAGGTTAATATGGAAGACACCGGAATACTGTAGGGAGCTTTGGGTTGCTGACGTGCCTTATTTATTTTCACAGTACGTGAAGGAACAATTTCACTTTTTCCTGCCAGAGGGACTTTTTGAAGTCGAGTTTGATTTCTGATAGTGGCAGTAGCGGTTGTTGATTTATAGTCATAACAAATCATAAAGTTGCTCTCCAGAAATGTGGGAGTAACGAGGGGGAATTTGGTAAAATAAGCGTATGATTCATGCAGTGTCCATGAGGCGTACTGTATTAGGTGCAGGCTGTCTAAGATACAAGCGCTAAATAAACATCACAGGGCAGCACTTGCGTAGTCCAGTCAACCATCATGATAGTATGTTTAGACATACTCTACTTCTGGACATTGTAAGGCATTATTCATTTCAGCACCTGCCACTGTTGTCGTTGCTTTATCTCATGGAGTGATGGTGTTCCTTTTTTTGCTGGTACAGTGATAGTAAATATATTGCTTAACAGGTCTGAACAAGCTCTATTGTCTCCAATGGTAATGTTATTACAGTTTTTCCACACAACTCTCTATGGGTTATGTCCTAGCTGTCCCATTTGCAAATGACAGAGTGAGTCCCAAGAAATTCCCATGGGTCTGGACTTTGGGAATCAACATAGTAACATTCCGGCCACCTGGTGATAAGCGGGAATACTGGGGGCCTGCCGAGCCGGCATTCCGATCACAGGTCTGCTGTCCCTGCCACACCAGATGGCTTTACCACGGTGACCTTGGCTTGGGTGTAGCTAGGGCTGGCCTCCCACTGGGCTGGCCAGGCACGGCCAATAAATCATGCGAATATTCACAGGGGGAACTGGAAACAATGTGAGAAAACAAAAACAGTGAAGGGGTAGCCCCCCTGCTGCAGATAGTAAAACCTTAGTTATACTGTATTTCACTAAACTTGTGAATATGTGCCAATAACAATGTCATTATTATTCTGAAGGTTGGCTACAGGAAGGAGTAACACCTTGGGGTGCTACACACTCACTGAAAATCTGGCTTACTCTCATGTTGAATTGAGCACTGAACACACATAAATAGCCTGGGTC
>CM050219.1:5397500-5437500 GCA_027475355.1 Coilia nasus | reverse complement strand
GAATGAGTGTCTGTGTGTGTGTGAGAGAGAGAGAGAGAGAGAGAAAGAGAGAGAGAGAGAGAGTGTGTGTGTGCGTGTGTGTGTGTGTGTGTGTGTGTGTGTGTGTGAGGAATGAGTGACATGAGATACATGGTGAAAGGCAGTTGAAATGAGAAAAAAACACAGAGTGAGTGATAAAGAGAGATAAAATTCTCTCATATGGGTGCATATGCATGGGATAAAAAGGGCGTCCTGGTGTTGGAGTGTGAAAGACAAGGTGATACTTTGGAAGAGAGAAAGAGTTGGCTGCTGAGTGAATGTGTGCGTGTGTGTCTGTGTCTGAATGAGAGAGGTGTTAGATTGTGGTGAGTAATGGAGTGTTGGTCTACTAAGCCTGGTGTATTGAGTTAGAGTTTGTGTGTTAGGGCGTGTACTGTACATGTGAAAGAAGTGGTGGTTGAATACAGTGTGTGTGTGTGTGTGTGCATGTGTGTACGTGTGTGTGCATGTGTGTGCATGTGTGTGTGTAAGTATGAGTACATGTGTGTGTGTGTAAGTGTGAGTGCATGCGTGTGTGTGTGTGTGTGTGTGCATGTGTGTGCGTGTGTGTGTGTGTGTATCTTTGTGAAGGTGAACGGCCCTGGATGAGCTCTTCCTCATACCCCTTTGCACAAAAGAGCGCTTTCTTTCCTTCTTTCGCACCGCCATGCCTTTGGCTTCCTGTGGTTCAGGACCCCATTAAATCCCCGCACTCCTGCCCCTGTTCGCCGGCCTGAAACCTGAGCAAGACGTGGAAGAAGCACTACTTCTACTTTTCAAGAAAAAAAAAGGACGAATACAGTGCGGAACGAGCAAGCAAGGACCCCCAGAAGGCTCTGGCCAATCCCTTCATTCGGTCCGGTCTCCTGCACAAGGGAAGCTACATCAACCTGAAGGTCACCTCTCCAAGCCAACCAGCCAGAGCTTTGGCCTTCAGCCGGAAAACAAACGAAAGGCACATTTCCCACAAATGATGTTTCCTGGTAGCCCATTCATATCTGACAGCACAGTGTACAAGTATGACGCAATGCTTTTCCAGTGTTTTATAAGGCAGGCAGAGGGAGTGCGTACTATATATTTATTTTGAGTCCTTCATGTCTTCATTCCCACCTTAAGGCAGTAATACTGTGGTCAGCGGTGTGGGCCAAGAGTCTCTCTGTGTGAGTCCTTTTCTCATCAGACTCATGGCAACACGGCTGCGCCACATTCCTCCGAGTAAACGCGAGGGGAAAAATCCAGTCTTTAGGCTGAGAACTAAAAATGCTAAATAACCCAGTAAATGCTGCTTTTTGAGCCTTCAAAACAGGTCTGTTGCTCGCAACCTTTTTTTTCCCACGGCACAACAATGCGGCTTAAAACCCCCACCACCACTGGCTGCGTGACTCCGAGTCGTGAGCGTCTGGCTACGTACAGATGGTAAACATTAGAGGCAGTAGTGCACCGCTAAATGAAAAGACTTGTGTAAATATGTTGTTTTTTCCCAGCGGTGGTCAATTAGATTTCACATGTGCTACATGCGCTGTGTTTACAAACAGCCCCCTTCAGCCTTCCGGGCCTTTATGTACAATGTGTGTATGTGTGTTTTATCAGCAGGTTCTGTAGCTAATCCATTGGTCCTTGGGATCATGGTGGGCTGATTAATTAATAAAGCCTGATAGCTGCTCACACAGTTAGTAAAACAGCTGGTGTGATTATAAGTTAAGGTCACCCTTTATTTGGATAGTCCAGTAAATGGCTCTATAGATTGTTTAAAGAGATCATGACACTATTTACTAACCATCTGTTGAAACTCTGCGTCCTGCTAAGTTTAGGATGATAAAGGTGACAAACCATTTGTAAAGTCTGCGCTATCCAAATCAAGTGTTACTAAAGTTAGTAATTCAACTATTTAGCTGTCTCTAGCTTAAGATCCAAAATATCATTAAATGCTTTAACGTGACAGCGCCAAAGGCCTGTGCTTCGGGCAACCTAACCACACATTCCTCCAATTCCTGCATGACAATAACGCATTGCAAAAGCTAAAACTGTTATTTGGTTGTGTGATTCCATTAAACCACTCTCCATGTCCTTCTTTTCCACAGAATGAAAACCCGTTTCTTTCTTTTGCTCAGTTATGGAGTTCCATCTCACAGTCCAAACCCACAGAATATTCATGAATAAACAACCTGTGATAAGAAAAACGATCAATAATCACCATGGTCACCACGGAAACTATTTCATTATAACCACATATTTTCATACCCATGTTTTATGACTCTTAAGTCACTTTGTTTGCTGTGGAAAGACAGGGAGGAAAGACATGCATTGTGCAAAAATCACATAATAATTAGGACATATACCTGAATGTCAGTCATTCACTCACAAAAAGGGCTTTTGATCATTTGTATATAACAACTTGTGTTAAAAATTAGATAGGCTTTGAACTGCTAGCATTAAAAGTTCTCTCTATGCTGACCTTGTTGGTAGCTGCCCTTATTGGTAATAGATTTAAGGGTAAAGGTCAATACATAGAGTGAACTTGTTTCCTAGGTCTCTGGGTTATGTGAACTTCTTTACTTTGGTTTATGCTGTCGGTCTGGACCACTGAGACTACTTGTGACACCAACAGCGTTTTGTTTTCCTCTGAAATGAAAGGCCTGACTTAAGCTAATCCAATCATACAAACATCACTGATCACTTTACAAGCTTTCATTTACTGGGCATTTCATCAGTCATATCTCGGGTTTAAGATAATCCCTCACTTAATGGCCATTTTTTGAACACATTTACAGTTGAATCAAGAAGAAAATATAATCCTTTTATAGTTAGTTGAAAACAAGGGTCACTGCTAATCCTAACAATGGTGGCTGCCAAAGTGTGTGTGTGTGTGGGGGGGGGGGGGGTGACCAAGAGACTGTGCAGCTCAGTGCAATGCTGCTTTGCAGAGGAGTGTACAGAGGAGTCACGTCCACTTGATTGACTGTATTTATGTTAGCTCTGTTCGGAATGCGAGCAGGGGACGGGACGCTACGCTGCTGGGAATTAAAGCTCGGTGATCTGCTCAGTGTGGTTCTAATCAGGTCTCTTTCCTGTTCCCAATCCACAGCTCCCCTCATTTACTTACTTTCCACAGTTCTTAATTAATGAGATGAAACTGATGTGTTTTATTGGTGTGACAGCACACAGATCTCGTTAAAATGGAAATTAAATGAAAGATGGCGACATTTCTGAAGGTGCAAGCATCTTGCGGGAGTCACAACACCCGTAAATAATAGCAGTTCATGAGCAGCGGTGTGGTAAACCCAACCAAACTTCATGACACCCCCCTCCCACACACACACACACACACACACTTCTTCCCCACTTTCCAACACCCTCCTCTATCCATCTCTCCCCCTCTGACTTTCACACTTGTTTTAATCGTGGATTTCTCTCTTTCAGTCATGTTTCTCTCTTTCCATCAACTACTACCTCCCTCCTATCCTGGTCTGACTCTCTCTCTCTCTCGCTCTCTCTCTCTCTGTCTACCTCCCTTTTTTCCTCCCTTCTTCTCTGACTGGTGAACCGCTGGGCCAAGTCCAGAAGAATGTCAACAAACACAGGCATCACCAACATGCGTCTGGTCAGAGCGGCGAGCGTGGAATTCGCCATGATAAAACACTAATGGGGTTCATGTCAGAACCGCATTGATCTCCTCCTCCGAGCCGAATATTTGTGTATGTAGGGGGCTCCACATGAAAGCCACACATTCCCTAAGACATGGCCGGCCTGCAGCGAATGGCCGTAACCTCTGGGCAGTGTGGCAGAGGCATGATGTGCTGTGTTGGGCCGGTCATGACCAGGTGTCTGGACTGAGTGTTCTGGCCTGACGCCCACATGTTTATATGTCACCATGTGTGTGAAGTGAAGTGTGTGTGTGTGTGTGTGTGTGTGTGTGTGTGTGTGTGTGTGTGTGTGTGTGTGTGTGAAGTGAACTGTGTGTGTGTGTGTGTGTGTGTGAAGTGAAGTGTGTGTGTGTGTGTGTGTGTGTGTGTGTGTGTGTGTGTGTGTGTGTGTGTGTGTGAAGTGAAGTGTGTGTGTGTGTGTGTGTGTGTGTGTGTGTGTGTGTGTGTGTGTGTGAAGTGAAGTGTGTGTGTGTGTGTGTGAAGTGAAGTGTGTGTGTGTGTGTGTGTGTGTGTGCGTGCGTGTGTGTGTGTGTGTGTGTGTGTGTGTGTGTGAAGTGAAGTGTGTGTGTGTGTGTGTGTGTGTGTGTGTGTGTGTGTGTGTGTGTGTGTGTGTGTGTGAAGTGAAGTGTGTGTGTGTGTGTGTGTGTGTGTGTGTGAAGTGAAGTGTGTGTGTGTGTGTGTGTGTGTGTGAAGTGAAGTGTGTGTGTGTGTGTGTGTGTGTGTGTGTGTGTGTGTGTGTGTGTGTGTGTGTGTGTGTCCACACACAGAAAAGGAATGCGTGCAGAAAATCGCCAGCTTGTTTGTTGCATGTTGCCTGTCCCTGCAGTGGAAATAAACTCTTCCTGAAGGAATTTTAATCTTCTTTTTGTGTAGAGTTTAGAGTTTGTATAGAGTTGTACAGAGTTCATTAAAGTTTGTGTTTCAAAATAATAGTCAGAATATGAGATTTGTTTCATGTTGCATGTTAAGAATCGTTTCAGAATACATTGTGTTCTTTCCTAATAAATTCAGTGATGGGTTATGGGCAATTTGGTCCTTCTTAATGGGCATTTTTTTCATAGTATTATGCACACTTAAAAGGTAAAACCGATAGCATGGTTTTCACCGACAATAATAATATTTTTTACAAATATACAAATCACTTTAAGTCTTAATTCAATAACAACTGAGCATGACTGGGAAGAAAAGTGAGATGGGGGTGGGGTTGGGGAGGTGGTGGTGGTGGTGGTGGTGGGAGGCGATTTTCCCCATGTGAAACTCAAATGGGAAATCTGCCTAATGGTTGACATTTAAGGCCAGAAGTCTGTACATCCAAATCCTGGCTGAAAAAAAAGTACAGTAAAGGAAAAAAGATTAGCAACTGAATGTGTCTCAAGTGAAGCATTGAGAGTGAGCGGTTTTGTCGCTGGCCTTACCTCAAAGTCCACAGTCTTGCCCTGCCACTCTGCTTCACGGGGTTCAGAAACCAGGAATGGCTGCAACACACTTACAAGCAGCAATCAGATTGTCTGCAAACAGTATGACTTTGTCAAAAAAAAAGAGATGACTAGCAACTAGATGACTAGTTGTGAGTTTCATATGCTTATTTTAGAAGCACCGACTATGAAAAGATCCCCTCGGAGATGGTGGCAATACTAATCCTCAACTGAGTGTCCTCAATCCTAAAGTTCAAAAGGTAACGTCACAAGTGAAGCGCTGACCTCAGTAAACCCCCTCTCTCTGGTCTCTTTCTGACAATATACACGAAGTAATCGTAATGTCCGAAGTATTTTTAGAATGACAAACATCAGCGGAAACTACTTGCAAACCACTCGTTTTTCGATGAAACACCTCACAAATCTTGCGACTGACAGAACCAGACACAGACAACGAGACTTATCTGCAGAGCGATGGGATCTGGAGGAAAGGAGGGAGGAGAGAGAAGAGAGAGAGAGAGAGAGAGAGAGAGAGAGAGAGAGAGAGAGAGAGAGAGGGAGAGAGCGAGAAAGGGGGTGCGAGAGTGCGTACTTTTAGTGGGAGGGAATGAAGAGGCTGTCAAATGCAGCCAAGGATGTCCTCCGCGAAAAGGTTGCCTTCGCATCTTGATTCTTTGCTAGGGTCGCGCTAAGACATGCCTCCACGCGTAAAAAGTAACATTTAAGATGATCCAACTTTAATTAAACCTACACTTATGATGACGTCGATCAGGGTGGTGAATAGCTGGGACAGATATTCTGCACCGCACTGACATAAAATACTAATTTTACTATAAATTGACTTTTTGACAAGCCATGGATAAACTTGGATAACTTTTTTTCCTTTCAAAAATTGCCAAGCTTTTCGCTGCGCTTAGTGGCTGACTCCTCACCTTTTTAAGCTGAAACGAAAGCTCTTAACCGTGGAATATATACAGCCTTTCTCTCTTTCTGAAGCGAATTTGCGATGGCAGCTGCTGCGTACCTTCTGTTGGCTCTTGCGTTTCCTGGATGTACGTTTGCGGGTGGATCTTATGGCCCCAGATATGTTCAGCTGGCGGACCACAGCCAGCTCAGGTCTGTGACTCCGAATGGGTTACGAGCAGCCAGCAGACACAGGTAGTAACTCTCTTCAAATCATTTATCACAGCCAACACTAAGCACTGGGCAACGCTGTTAACGACACTGATAATTTGTTGCGATGACTCTATCCAAATAATTTGGGCTACCTACGCTGGTGGTATGCCCCCCCCCCTCCATATGACAGAGAGTCAAGTGCGCAGAGTAGTCATGGGTTTGTGTACACTTCGCTAGTCACCTCTGGTAATCCACTGTTGTCAGCGTGCATGTAATAAAGCGTGTGTTTGAGCTGCCTCGGTGGTGACCTCGCCTCCATCAAGGGGTACAGTCCTGGGGGTTAGGCACGTGGTGCCAGCTTAACCCCTTGGCACCCTCGCTGCTCCCTTGCTTGCTATGTCTTCACTAAGCTACTGTGCAGAAGGTCTGGCCTTTTTTGGGTTTATTGGGCCAAGGTAGGTTGACTTCGCCGGTGCCGTTGGGATTCGCGCCAGTCGTAAAGTCGTCAGCTGCACTTCAAACCGTTACCAGTGAGGGGTGAGTGGGGGAAAAGTCCGTATGGTGTGCAGGGAAAGAATGCGCTGGCGCGTTGTGCTTCACCACGGCGCATTGGAGAGGGTCGCTTTTGAGCTAGGATTTTGTTTTAACAGATGTGTGAAATATTACGCAGGCCATAATAGACATTTTAATCCTTAGAGTTCTGAACGGAATGCCAGTCTGAAAAGCATCCTTGACCTGCGTCAAAGCAACATGACCGTTCTGAAAATGATCGCCAGCCATGTGGTGTCAGTAATGCTTGTGTGTCAATTCTTTTTGTACTTTTTTTAGTTGAAAATCCAGAGGTAAAGCCACAGAGAACACAGGCTTCGAATTAAGCGAAATGGCTGTAGGTGTTTCTCATAACACCTTATTACAAACACATGCAGTATACACAGGTTGTTAAACATCCGGGCAAAGTGGACGCATCCTGTCTGGTTTAAGGGCCCTTATTACATTGTAAACACGTTATATCTTTAATATCTCCTCTGAAGACCTGTCCAAAGTCCTCTGTGAGGCTTTCATCTGCATCTGTATATTCTAGGTCTGAAACATCTGTTCAGGGAGTGTTGTCTGACACAGTATTGGTTTGTATTGAACTGTTGAATTTACAAATATTTCCTCAGGTCTTCGCTCTTTCTGATACAAACATTCCACTAGACGTCTGACATCAGTATCATGTGTTTGATGCATCCCAAAACATCAGACTGAGGTTTCTGGTGTTCTAAGCCTGTGGTTCTTGCTCATAGCTTTGAGCTGTAGTCTGATGAGAATTGAGTTACTGACTGAGAACTTTCATTCACGTGTGTGTGTGTGTGTGTGTGTGTGTGTGTGTGTGTGTGTGTGTGTGTGTGTGTGTGTGTGTGCGTGAACCAGCCCGAAAGCCAAGTGGTGGTCTGGTGTCCTGAATGAAAGCGGCTGTCTGTTGTGATTAGTGGGGATTGAGGGGAGCTGGACCACGATAAGAGTTCCTGAAAGGGACCACAAAGGGCGATCTGTGGGCCGGCGAGACCTGCGGCTTTGGCAGACCCCCCTCTGCCTTTGGGTGCTGTTCAAGACCCTCTCTGCCGGGCCAGTTAGGCTCTGCGAGAAATCAAAAGAGGAGGGCAAGAAAAGTGAAGTGTGTGTGTGTATGTGTGCGAGTCTGTGTGTCTGTTTGTGTGTGAGAGAGAGAGTGTGTGTGTGCGAGCCTGCTTTAACTGATAGATGTGATCTGTGTTTGTGTGAAAGGGGGAGACCTGTGCATGAGGCCGAGCGAGGAAGTGAGTGTGAGATAAGCGAGAAAGAAGGTAGACCTCGCCACTGCTTTCAAACTTGCATACACAAATTTGACTTTGCGGTTGGCCGCAATTTTTTTTTTTGGTACGCTTGGTATAGCTTTTCAGTCAAGATCCCGAGAGCGATTGAGCATTCCTGACCAAATTGGGCTGCCTCTCGATTTTCACCTCCAAGGAGCCCTCCTGTTTATGTTGAGCTCCAAAAACAAGATCTGTATGCAGTCTGGGGGGTAAAGGCCTCCCATCGTACCACGGCACGTTATGACTTTGCTTTTCTGTTTATGTGGGCATCTAGCGCCCTTTATTAGGGTATGGAATAATGTGCTGGCAGGTGGACTACCTCGGCTGTGTGCGTTTTAAAGAGCCATAAAACATAATGAGATGGGAAGGCAGGGCCAACAGGACCACACCATCAGTCTGGAGAACTCTAATTTAGTTTTCCCAGAGGCAACTCAATCAACCACACTTGATTTGAGTGTCAATATGCGGCACTGCATTGCTGCTGAAGTTGACGGACTGGGACGTCAGTGGTGAATTATAGCAGCGGAGTATTAGTGAGGCATGTAGGCCATTGACTGGGATGTATGGCTTGGGGGAGGGGAGCATTGAGGTGTTTTTGTGAGCTACTTTGTTTACCCGCTTGGGCTTTCACCTGAGAACTTGGCTTAAGTTGCTGAAAGTGGCCCATTGAGGTTTGTTAATGTTGTTTTTGTTTGGGGGGATGTGGTAGGCACTTGAACTTTGAAGGAGGAGATGACGAGTGTGCATGTGTGCGAATAAATGCATGCGCGCACGCACAGCCACAAACACACACACGCTCACAGACATACACACACACACACACACACACACACACACACACACACACACACACACACACACACACACACACAAACACGCACAGACACACACACACACACACACACACACACAGCCAGACACACACACACACACACACAAGCAAACACACATACACAGACACACACACACACACACACACGCACGCACGCACACACACACACACACACACACAAATGGAAGAAAGCCAAGAAAAGAAAAAACAAATCAATTACAAAATATTTGTCCTTTTCTTGCAGGTTGAGCCATGACTTTTTTATTAGATTTTTTAATGTCAGTGTGGGATTTGGCTTTATTGACATTTGTAAAACATCAAAGTCAGTGTTCGTTTGTTTCCTCAGGTTTTTGGGTTTGTTTCAAAGCTCCACAGGCACATACAGTACTGTAAGCATCCCCGGTGGACTTTCATCTGGGTTACGTCTCCGGGGTTACGTGGATTAATGGATTATTGCCGGATTATCCAGCATTCTGAATGCAGAGTTTCACACTGGCCGCGTGAGAATGTGGCCCAAGCCTCCGTTTTTTTAGTCGATCGCATACCACACATCCTGTCGTTCTCATTGTGCACTTCCCAGATTTACAACCGGCCTTTATGGCCAAATAAAAGAGATTTACAGTTGATGTTTGCTGGGGGCCCTTTACAAGTGTTTACAGAGCACATAGCCCTTTTTTGATCATAGCATTATTCTGCTGATGGAATACAAAGTTTGGCCTCAAGAGCCAGACCCACCCTACTAGTGAGACACTTTAGTTATCACCTCATGCTGTGCCACAGTGGGCTACCAGAGCATATCGGAGATGCTTCCTTAGAAACATTATTTTCAGGGGTTAGAGTTGCTTTTTATGAGCAGAGTTTTATGCCATTGCTAAATGGTGGAAAACAGAATGGCAATCAAAGATTTATTTCAGTTTATTTCAGTCAGGTTGACATTTCACAGTGACATAGCATGTTATCGTCAGCCCTAAAATAGATGTGAATGATGCACATACTGTATATACTTAGTCTCAATCTGACAGGCAATTAAAATCCCCACATAGACCAGAGTTGCACAGGGCCAATCTATCACTGAACTCTGGAAAACAGCAAAGTCAGTGAGAGAGTCATAGACAGGGTACAGGGTAAGGGTGAGTGCCTTGCGTTTGAATCCCTGAGACGGTACAGCATGGCTGACAGGTCACGGCTGTTTACTTAACATCCCACGTCTGTTCCCTGTCAGATGGTGTGAGAACGTGAACCCCTAACACACACACACACACACACACACACACACACACACACACACACACACACACACACACACACACACACACACACACACACACACACACACATACACATCCCTCTTTCTGATGTACCAATCTCAAAATCATTCTTGCCCAGGACAGCTCCAGCGATAGCACATGATTAAGTTCTTTCTTGGGACCGTTGAGATGCACCAGCTTCCATCCTCAGGCGTCCTGGAGGCTCCTGCCTCCTCTGGTCTGGATTCTACCATCCACAGCATCCACAGCACCAGAAGAACACTGTCATAATAGTGTGTGCATGCTTCGTGAGGACACTGCCTGCACATCATGTTCTTGGCCTACTGGTCTTGCTCTGTTTGGTCAAGTTGTGGAAATTACGAAGCTACATGTCATGCCTGCGCTATGTGAAAGACCAGACAGAGATGTTTTGGGGGAATATAAATGATATTTGTTTACCACAAAATTTGTGCTTGGTGACATAATTGCCCCAAAGGGACCATATAAAAATCTGTTGTTTATTAGACATGCATTCTAAAACACAAAGCTCAACATTTCCTAATACAAACATCGATCTGACCTACAGTTTATGCACTGTCAACTAAAAACGTAATGAGAGCACAAAGAAGGGTCCCCACTAGGCTACCTGATAGCTACTAAAATATTTTGCCACTACTGGCAAACTACTACTAATATGCCAGATTTTTAACATTGTCCAGGAAGCAGACCACAACTCTAATCGATGCCAGAAAAACAGAGAGAGCTTAGAAATTGGAGTCCAATGGCAAGCAGGAAGCTGAGGTGGACCCTTATTCGCTCTCTCCGAGTGGAATGCCTCGAGAACATTCCAAGATTCCATTCCATGTCCAGATCCTGGGTTATGAGTGCCTGTCTCAAGCTTTGGGGGCCACTGACAGTAATTGTGGGTAATTTGCCAGCAGAGGAAGAGGGCGGGGTGAGCAATGGGCAGTTTATGAGATGAAAACGATGATGGAACAAGAACATGTTTTGGAAGGGAAGCACAAAAGGGCCACTGTGCCTTTAAATCAGCTGCCCATCACCTGAGATCAGAGCCAGGGGAACGAGGAAAGAGCCAAGGATGCCCGGACCAAACCCTCCTCTGTGTGTGTGTGTGTGTGTGTGTGTGTGTGTGTGTGTGTGTAGGGGGTGATGTGGAAGATGGACTGTATGTGTGTGCGTGTGTGCATGTGTGTGTGTGTGTTTGTGTGGGGGAGAGATGGACTGTGTGTTTGTGTGTGAGAGAGGGAGGTAGTGAGGGGGCATTGAATGAACTTTGTGTCTGTGAACCATGTGTGTTTTCATAATCAACCCAGTTGTAAGTCCACATGACTAACATACCACCAAAGTGTATTTAACTGCTCAGTCAACTCCATTCAATACAATGGCATTCCACACTGTAACATTGTATATTTCAACCAGTATATTCCAGAAATGTATTGACAAACATGTCCCTCCATGGGTGGTCTGTTTTGGCAGGAACTGGTGTGCGTACGTTGTGACAAAGACCATCAGCTGTGTCATGGAGGATGGCGTGGAGACCTATGTAAAGCCAGACTACCAGCGCTGTGCCTATGGCCAGTGTGGCCCACGCGTAGTTGCGTAAGTAGAGGAGCACTCTCCTGTCCTCTCCTCTCCTCTCCTCTCCTCTCCTCTCTCTATCTTTCTGCCTTTCTTTCTCTCTGTCTTTGTGTCGTGCTCTCTTTTTTCTCTCTAGCTCTCTGTATGTCTTATATCTGTCTCACTTTCTCTGTCTCTCTGTCATTCTGTCTCTCTCTATCTGTCTGTCTGCCGGGATGTCTGTCTATCTGTGTCGCTTTTTCTGTCTCTGTCTTTCTCTTCCCATGTGTGTCTGTATGTCTTTCTATCTGTATCTCACGTTCTCTCTATCTCTCTCTATTTCTTTCTCTGTCCCCCTTTTCAATCAGCCTATGCTCTATCTATCATGTTTGCTGATCTTTCACCACACACCCACCACATTCCATTCACCCCTCACCTCTCACCCCTTCCCCCCCGTCTCACCCCCAGTCTCACCACGGCCACCACCTTCGTCTCACATTCTTCTAGTCTATTTAGAGAGGACAGCACCACTTGTTTGTGTGTGATGTTTCAGTTGTTACTGATTTGTCTCTTGGATGACCTGGTGTTGCATTTAATATGGACACAGCTATGTTCGGAATGGAGCGGTCGATCACCACAGGCAGCAGTTCTCCACATCACCCTAGCAAAGGCTGGCCAGCCAGGGCTGTTCCTGTTTCTACTTAAGCAGGACCCGTTCCCCTCTCCCCTAAGGCCTGGGGCTTAATGGTCTGTGAAGTGCTGCTTTATGCGAAGCACATTTGTGCCCCAACAACGCTGGCTACCTGCTGTAATCAGATAATCTGATACAGGAATAAGGGAGCGACTGTTTCCATGAGATTGTTGTTGGAAGAAAAGCTCCCCTATAAAACTTGTGTTTATGTTAAACCAGACTCACTAAGACATCGTTATATTACCTGGCTCTTAAAGAAAGCATAGTTTAATGATGAATAAAACACCCGCTGTACTGTTTGCATCATACGTCAAAACCAATCCATCAGCTTTCCACAAGCATGAGGAACAAAGAGAATATTGCAAAAAGCTGACAGGGTACAGAAGCTGTAGGCACATCAAAGTGAGCTGGCCCCTGAATAATGTACTAATAATAGTAACAGCTACAATTAATGCTTTTGCTGGGATCTCCACCAGAGCTACGCAAACACTCTGGGAGATCATACAGCAACTGTTTTATTTATTTGAAAAGAAAAGAAGGTTCCAGATTGCTTTTTAAGATAACAGGACTCAGACCAGGAATAACAGCCTCAGGAACAAAAGGGATTAAAAAAATATTTGTAAAGCGAGAAGCAAATGTACCAAAGTTTGTTGTATTTTATTGTGGCTTTGGAAAACGTTAGGTCATAGACCTGTTTAAAAAATAGTCTTCTTGGGAAATTGATTCAGCGCTGGCCTCAACCTTAACCTATAAACATGAAAAATGTGTTTTACTTCAATACAGCAGATCTGAGCCAATTCCAACTCAATGGCTCCATCTTGTGAACTTGTGTGAACTTGTGACCCACAGGTACCGGACTTACAGGAGGCCAAAATACAAGGTGGCCTACAGGATGGTGACAGAAATGGAGTGGAAGTGTTGTCATGGATACTCTGGTGATGACTGCAGTGATGGTCCCACTGGAGGAACGGACATTCAGGTCGAGGGAGGGGGCACGTACCCTTCCCAGACGGGCTATGGCCCAGAGAGTGGACACAGAGGGGGTGGAGGTACAGTGCTGTTCAAATTACACTGTTAAAATGTCTGTAGTAAAAGTTGCAATGTGTTGTTCCAGTAGCATTCACGTTTAACCAACCAAATAGTGAAAGCAGAAACTGGCATATAAACTGAAAGCAATGAAAATAAGAGAAATAACTATAACTATAAGGAAAGAACAATAACTATTTAGAACAATCAACAACAACATACAGAATTATTTGAGTAAAATTAATCATATTTAGCTGTAACACTGCACACATAACATCTATATTTGCCATCTCTGCAGGAGGAGCAGACAATGACAAAATGAGACAGCTTGAGGAGAAGATTGAGAGTCTGACCAAGGACCTGTACACCCTACAGTCCACCCTGCATGGCGTGAACGAGCGTCTGCATGAGCAGTCCCATCGGGGAGGCCAGAGTGGGGGCAGGAACCCAGCTGACGCCGCCCAGCCCCTCATTAAGGAAACCATCCACAGCATCCAGGCCAAGCTGGACCACCTGGACAACATGACTCGCGTTCACGACCGCACCCTCATCGACATCAACAACCACCTCGTCAACGGCAACGGAGGTGGCAACGAACTTGACACCGGCAGTGTACAATACAGAACCCTCAAAGAGGAAATCCTACGAGAGCTGGAGGACCGCGTGACTCTGTCGTGTTCTGCGTGCCACGCCGGTGTGGATGACATGAGGCGGCAGCAGCAGGAGGATCAGGAGCGGATCCGGGCCCTGGAGAAGCTCCTGAGCTCCATAGACCAGCACCATCGGCAGTCGATCGACACGATCCGGCAGGAGGTCACGCGCACTCAAGGGTGCTGCGATTCTTTGGCTGATCTGGAGCGGCGGCTGGACGCTGTGGAGAGGAAGGTGAGCTCCACGTCGGAATCTTATGACATCCTTCGCACCCGGCTCGACAAAGAGCTGAAGGGGACGAATGGGAACGGCGGGAGGTCAAAGGTCACTGAGGACAGGCTGAATACTCGGCTGAGGGACCTGGAGCGGCGGATCAATGGAACCGTGAAAAAGACGGAGCAGAAATGCGCCCAGACGGAGAACAACCTGAGAAACTCTCTTCAGAAGGAACTTGGGACCAACAGGAACATCTACAACAGCCGACTTGATGACCACCACTCCAGGATCGGGAGGGTGGAGGCAGATGTGCGGCATTTACAGGATACACTTTATGACCACAGCGGACGCTTGAACCACCTGGACAATGTAACATCCGTCATCAACAGCAAACTGACGTCAGCTATCAGTTTGTGCACGGATTCATGTGGACCACAGGGTCGAGGGCGACAGACAGAGGATTCTGTAAAGACCCTGGAATGGAAGGTCATCTCCAACGAAAAGGACATTAAGAAGTTCGACACTCGACTCAAAGACCTCTCCATGTCCGGAGACTCGCTTATGGACCGCGTTCTAGACCTTAGCCGCGATATAAATCGTATTAAGACCCTGACTGGGGACAACGGTGAACATTTTAACAGGATTGTGAACGAGGTAGAGGATCTGGGTCGCAGCATTGATGACTGCAGTGTTTGCAGCTCTGTGGAGAGAGACCTGCAAGCCTTCAAGAATGCCACTAGCAACACCCTTGGGAGATGTATGGGCGAAGTCACCAGCCTGAGGAACAGAGTGGACAACGACGAGAGCACCTGCTCCCAGGTGTGCTCCAACTTGCAGGAGGAAGTGGGCAAACTGAAAGAGGATGTGGAGAAGTGCCGTGGGCAGTGCCGTCTGGCCCTCGATGACCTCAACGCTCGTAAAAGGGACATGGATGGACATAACGTCATCACTGGAAATCTGGACAAGGACCTGAAATCCATCCAAGGAGAGATTTCTGGGTTCGTACACACTTTTAGCTCCATCAATGATACACTAAAAGGACTTGGCCGAACTGTCCACAAGCACGATGGCACCATCACGGACTTGGGCAACACTAAAAACAAGATCATCTCGGAGATCGAGAGGCTGCAGGATGACCTGGATGAGCACACTGAGGACAGCAAGGTGCGCTTTAACAAGCTGGACAGTGACATCCAACGCTTCGGGAGCAATCTGGTAGTCGAAATCGAAGAGTGCCGAAGCTCCAGAGACGGTCTAGACAAGAGGGTGACCAAAATGGAGGACATGTGTGGACGCCTTGATGTGGTGTCGGACGGCCTGCAGACGATCAAGGATGGCCTGAACCGACATGTCTCGTGGCTGGTCGAGTGTGTTAATGGGCTTAACGCTACAGTGCTTTCCCACAGCGAGGCCATAGACAGCCACAGCATCGACTTGGAGAACATCCACGACCAAATTCATGGCCTCAACTCCTCCGTGCTCCGCATCCTTGATGACTTCCAGGCCTTCACCGATCAGGACTTTGTTGGTGAGTAATCTATGCTGTGAGTAAAGAAATGTGTGTGTGTGTGTGTGTGTGTGTGTGTGTGTGTGTGTGTGTGTGTGTGTGTGTTCAGAGAGATAGCGAGAGAGGGAGACAGAGGGTATGTGCCTTAACAAATGTGTTGTCTCTGTTTGCATGGAGAGTTAAAGTCAGTTGTGTGTGTGTGTGTGTGTGTGTGTGTGTGTGTGTGTGTGTGTGTGTGTGTGTGTGTGTGTGTGTGTGTGTGTGTGTGTGTGTGTGTGTGTGTGTGTGTGTGTGTGTGTTTGTGTGCTGGTATGTTTGCATCCTGAGGATTTCCTTTTAGCTATTGGTGCAGAGAAATAAAGGCATGCCTCAATAATTCTCCGGTCAAATATCAGTTCAAAAGTTTAGTTGTCAAAGACTGTTTGATTTAGCCTGGCTCTATCCAAACCATGTTGTCAGCATTTTTTATTGTTTGGAACTGTCCATTTGGGTTCAAATGGATTAAGGGATGTACCAGCAAGTAAATGTCAATCCAAACCATACTGACCATGAGTGCATGCTAAACCAGCTACAAAAAATCACTCTTCCTATTGTTCCATACCTTAGCAAAGGCCTATGATCTTTTTTTCAGTTTTTTCCTTCTACATATGTATAATCTCGCTCCTAGCAAACAAAAATACTATACAATGTAAATGATACCATTGGTCATCCAAACACCTGTGTGTGTATTATTTTTGGGCTGTTAAAAAATTCTAGGTTATAAGTAAGTAAGTAAGGGGTGCACAAATGAATGCACGCCCAAGCGGCCACAACACAAAGCATGAATTGACATTCTAAACAACGCATCACAATGAGAAGGTTGTCCGAGTCGTACAGTAAGCGCATGGCTGTGTCTTATCAGGGCCACAAGGACCTGCTGGGCCCCAGGGAGAGAGAGGACTCCCAGGCCTCCCGGGATTAAGGGGGCCCACAGGACGAGAGGGACCTCAGGGCAAACTAGGCCTGCAAGGACCCATGGGACCACCAGGTAACAATAAACTTTATGTATGCGGTTATAAACATTAAATATTATTTTATGTCACCAACATAGAAACATCAGCTAATTAACAGCTAATTGTCCAATGTGGTAGATGTGAATATACAAATGAAACACTGAATTGGATTATAGCGTTCCAGACTTCACCCGGTTTAATACATTGTCAGTAGAAATGACACGTTTGAAATGACGTGTGTGTTTGTCTGACCTTTAGCATGTCATACTGCACTAGACACAACCATACCACGTTGTTCTAATTTTTATTCAGAATTTTGATGAAGCAAATGTTGAATAATCTGATTTTTTTTTAAATGCAAGTTACAGAAATGTAATACTGTGAGTGTGCTGAAAGTGTGTCCAGGAATTGCCTTTACCCACGAGTGTTCACACTTCTCCTGCACTTCCTGCACTATCAGTGTCCCATACATTATTCAGTCCCAGCTCTCCTAATCTGTCTTTTGGCTGCTGTCTCACCTCCTCCCCTCCCACCTCCTGCTTTCCTTCCCAGTAGGGAGTACACAGTGTGTTGACATACAGTAGAACCCTCACACAATCCCAGCATGCACTGTAAAATTCCAGAATGATGAGCCAGTGAGCCATTTAAAGACCCCTAGCTGGAGACCTTGACAAATACGATTTGCAACATAAACTGTTCAGATACCCAAGTGTAACACATAAAATTGAAAATGACAACAAACTGTTTTTTTTCCAGGCCTGAGGGGTGAGGAAGGTAAGTTTAACTTGATTTATTCTTTTTATTTTCATTTCCATAACATTGTTTTCATATCATATTAATTATGTCTTTGCCTTAGGACTTATTTTGGAAGTTACGAATTGCATTGTTTTGTCCACCAGGTCCACCTGGGAAGGATGCACATGTGCCCCGGCTGTCGTTCTCTGCTGCCCTCACACGACCCCAGACTACTGCTGGCACCATCGTCTTCAACAAGATCCTGGTCAATGAAGGACGTGCATATAACGAAAGAACTGGTACACGATTCCTTCCTGATATAATGTCTTGTTTTGGCCTTGTTTTTCAGACATTTAACATTACTACAGTCATAATAAATTAGATTACTTCTGTCTAGTAGACTCTAACATTCTGTTTTTTTTGCACTTTGTTTTGGAATAGTTCTGATGAAGTAATATAGACATTTTTATATGGTAGCCTACTCTGTTTCCCCATTTTAGCTTACTTATTGTGATTAAATTCCATCTGTATTCATATTCAGTGATGTAACAATTAACAGGTTTTATCTGTGGTTAGTGATCGTGTTTATGCCTTCATCTCTCCGTTCTCTCACAGGTATGTTCACAGCTCCTGTGGATGGCAGATACTTTTTCAGCGCTATCCTGACGGGTCACAAGAACGTGAAGATCGAGGCAGTGCTGTCCAAGTCCAACTATGGCATCGCTCGTGGAGACTCAGCAGGCTACCAGCCCGAGGGCCTGGAGAAGCCCATGGCAGAGACGCGCGTCCTTCCGGGATCGCTGGTGGTCTTCAACATCATCCTGCCGCTCCAGAGGGGTGACACCGTCTGCATCGACCTGGTCACTGGTAAACTGGCCCACTCTGTCGAACCGCTCACCATCTTCAGTGGCATTCTTCTGTATGAGGAGAAGGACATCTGACGTTCTACCACCAACATTAACACATGTTGACAAGAAAAGAAAAAAAAAGAAAAGAAAAAAAAAAAACTTGATAGGTGGTGTTGAATATGGGGGCACCATCTTAGTTGCCAAGCATACCCAGAGTTGACAGAAAATAAATTCCAGCACAGTGCATTGGGAGGAGCCCCCATAATAGAAGACAGGTTTGGAGTCTTTTTTTTGGTAAAAAAAAAAAAAAAAAAAAAAAAAACACAGAAAAAAGGAATGAAAAAAGTTTCTTTTCTGAAGTCAGTCAGATGATTTAAGACATTTCAAAGAATGTATGTCTTGTAGCCATGTGCTACCCACGGAAGGATTGCTTTTTGTTTTGTTAGTTTGTTTGTTTGATTGATTTCCTTTAAACGACACTGCCCTCCTTTGGAGAAATGATATGCAGCATAATACCACTTGTGATTTTTTCTCCTGACTGGACTGACTGGACATTCATCAGGCACTGCCGACCGTGGGCCCTAGCGTCGAAATCTGGCCTTGAGGTCTCGCCAAACACCCCTCCCTAGTGGTCCTGGCTACAGAGCGTGCTCCCTTTGAAGCTGGTACATGTCAAAGTTCAAAGCATTTCTGTGGGAAGAGTCTTCTATTTTTTTGGAATGGATGGAAATGGCATTTTTTTCCTTCAAAGAACACTGCTTACTGGGCTGCTACTGAAACAAAGGGATTTGAAGAAGAAGTTTCAGTAGCTCTCCAGATCTGCTTGTTTTATCATCACACCTTTTATACTTCCTCAAGCCTTCATCGTCTCCATTTTAACTGTGTTTATTTTCCCCCCTCCCATCAATATTTGGCCTGCACTTGGGCGGCAGAGTTGACGTCTGTAGAGGGAAAATGACAAGCAAGAACAAAAATTATAGACACTTTGAGACTCTGAGGTTAGGGCTTTTTGTCTCTGAGAAGACACAACAGAGAGCACAGACTCAGACAGTGTTTGAAGCATTCCACCGTCGACTGAACTGCCAAAGGCTACAACAGCAAGGCTCATTATGAGGCCAGCTGGGACGGTCCTTTTAAGGATCAACTGTAAAAGTGTAGTTATGTAACTGTTAACCGAGTCCTCCCCTGACAATTGCATTTCATGTGATCCCAATCAAATAAGTCTGAGTTTTGGCTAAATATAATGTATAATATCTGCCCTGTTGTTTGCCAAATAAGTGCCTACCTCTGAGAACAAGAATATCCAGTGGTCTCTTGCTGCCTTCAAAGAGAAGAGAGCTCGTAACTGTGCAAACAATTATGGAACAAGTCATGTAACCACATTACTCAGTGTAACACATATGTTTGAAGTGGTCCTACACGGAAAACGAAAACATTTTAAAGCCATTTTTACAGCTTTTTACAAATTGCCTTAATGACATATTTTCATATCTTTGTGGATGCCTAAACCTCAGCACACAATGCAAAAACACAATGCATCTTTTTTGTGTTTTTCTAATGAGATGCAAAATCCAAATAGTCTGTAAATGTTTTGTATATTTTTTCCAGCATTTTTCTATGACACACCAACACCGAGAATATTGCTACAAAAGTATGTGTATGTTTGCTATAAGAGTGTTTCAAATAAAGATATTTAATTTTACACTAAATCCACATTCCCCTTTCATTCTCTGACTTTTTTCTATCCCCCTTTATCCACTCTTAAAACCCTATCTCTTTGAAGCTGAGGTCGAGTGTGTGTTTTGGGCCCTTAGTTCTGCGCTAGGAATGTGAAGATTAAGTCACTGCTTCGTGGAAACCACTGTTTTTCTTGATGTGCATCATTGAGGGCAGACTCGTTTCTCGGCAGATTCTCGGTCTGGCTGATTTTCTGGTTCCTCTAGAGGAAACATCAGCCAAGAGCTCTGAATGGACTGAATGGATAAAAAGGGCTCAATGAAGATTATGAGGCCGAAGCACAGAGGCGAGTGGTGTTTTATGTGAGCAGTGTGCTGCTCTTTATAATAAGGTGGAACACAGCTGTCAAGGGATAGGCATATGTAAGTATCCACCTTGCAGTGTCCAGAAACATACGTTTTTGTATTAGTTTTATTATAGCCAACTGCATGAACTCTATTCGAAATTCAATTTGTTCACAGACTCATATCAGAAAAGCCTCATATCCTAGCCTGCCATTTTGCTGTCTCAGGATTAGGATTAAAGGCGGCCCACAAACGCAGTTTTAGTGACATCTGGTGTCTGCATGGAGCATGTCAGGGGAATTTAGAGCGGGGCGTCAAATTCCACTTTTTAATAATTTACATCCCTCACCTCTGATTTCGCCTATCTAGGTCGCGATCTCTCATGGGACACTGACTTCACGACAACACTGTCACTTCCTTATCATACGCGCACAAAGTAGCCTATATCACATGGTTGAAAACATTTGCCATGTAAACTGACACTTCTTGAGACCCTATCCCAGTCAAGTTATCTCTGTCCAAAGAATCGAAACTACCTGGGGACCAATTAACTGTCACCGCAGACACTACCGTGAATGGCTCTTGGCTCTTGGCGTTCCGTTGCCATAGAGACGGTGATCTAACTCGCTAGTCTTTACAAAGTCACTCAGACGCTGTGCTTTGCAACAATGTTGCGGTTAGTTGTAATAACCATGGAACGTGGACATATGCCCATGTAGCCTAGAAGTGGTTTCAAAATTTATCAGCTTCCGACTTAGAAGATAGAAGAACCAACATTTTTTCTGCCTGTGAAGTTTGTGTGTGGTAAGTTATCCCTGGTTACAATGCATTGTGGTCGGAAGTATGCTACTATAAGCATGTTGACATTCAAAAACGTCTTATCTAGCTATTTGTGATGCACGACACATTTCAGTGTGTGATGTCTGTAACTTGATTAATTTATTTTAATTACAGTGAACCAAAAGTTATTTGGCTCGTGGGCCATAACGATTGCCATGAGTTGCCTCTTAACGTGGTCTTTGTTGTTGGCTTTGTTCTCTGTGCTGTAACGGCAGTGGAAATAAAGAATTGGAATGAAAGGATTTTATTAAGTGATCTCCAGATATTAAGTGTCAATGCTGGATTTTTTTAGAGCATTTAAAAGACCCCAGTGATGGCGACTCGAGTGGCCAAAGGTCGACTAGAGGAGCTGCAGGTGTATCGACTACTACAATGTGTTCATAAGGGCAACAAACTACAAATCGAAAAGCTCATCACCCTCGGCGTGGAAAACGTTCTTAATGTCATCGAGCCTCGCCGAGGCAAAGGGGCTATGCACCTTGCCGCCGTAGCTAACAACACAGACATGGTGGGCTTCCTGTTGTCCCACGGAGCAAGTCCAGATGTTCAGGACAAGATGGGGAGAACGCCAGTCATGCTCGCCGCTGAGCTAGGGCATGATGTTATGGTATCATTGCTCGTGAGGAGCAAGGCAAACTTGAACCTACTGGACGAGGAAGGGAAAGGTACGTGAACCTGGGAAGTTTGGCACATGGATTCAGTCACAGGAGCAAGTATTCAAGACGCAGAATAAAGCCCAGACATTATGTAGGCCTACCATTTGCTAATAAAGTGTATTTATAAGCTTTAATCACAGGATTCAGTTGTCAGTAGCACTTATAGATCTACTAAAGAGGGCAAGTGTAATACAATCATCCCAAAGTAAAAAATGTAATTATTTAAATGACAACTGCATAGTAAACATAATTTATTAGCAGAATAGAACCAGCATCCCCTCCACCTTAGCTAAGTTGCCCCAATAGACAACTAAAATTAGACTTCAGTTCAGAATTAGATGATGAAATTATGAATATATGACTATGTATGACAAACACTTCATCAATGGCCTTCAAATCATTCCAACTGGAAGGCTTAAAACAAAATGACTAATATTAATATATAATTCTGGAGTGATATATTTCTGAACCATTACCCTGCTCCTTCCTGGACAACCACCACCTTGACTCACTGCAGGAAACACTGCACTGGAAGGAAAAGCCAGCAGGAAGCACTGCTGCTAATCCAGTAATCTGTTTGTGTCTCACGCCAACTACCCTGTTTGTCCACTAGGGGTGCTATTCTTCTGTATATACCCCACCAAGCGCCATATGCGCTGCCTGCAAACAGTACTGCAGGCTCTGCCCAACGTCAACAATGTGTCCGGCGCTGGGCAGCACGTCCTGCAGCTTGCCTGTGCACAGGCCGACAGCTGCCTGCCCATGTGTTTTGTGCTGCTGGAGAAAGGGGCGCACCCTGATGCTGCGGATGAGGTGTGTATTTGTGTGTGTGTGTGTGTGTGTGTGTGTGTGTGTGTGTGTGTGTGTGTGTGTGTGTGTGTGTGTGTGTGTCTGTCTGTCTGTCTGTCTGTCTGTCTGTCTGTCTGTCTGTCTGTCTGTGTCTGTGCATGCTAGATCAAAGGAAGATAATCTAATGCCACCCTCATTATGTGTGTGTGTCAAAATCAAAAGTCAAATTCCTTGTATACGTAAGTGCCAATAAAGAACTGATTCTGATTCTGATTCCGATCAACTGACAATATCAGTGTAGCCACTTAAATGAGCGTTGCCTCAGATAATAAATTGGTGGCAGTGTTTGGGCATTACCTTGGCTTGCTTATACAGTAAGTATCCTGTGTCTCTCCCCAGACCACAGGGCGCACTGCTCTGATGGAAGCTGCCAGGGTTGGGGCCCTGGACCTAGCCCGAGAGATCCTGCGGAAGGGGGCCAACCCCAACACACTCGACAAGCAGCAGTTCCACGCTGCCCACTTTGCAGCGGAAGGGGGGTTCTTTGAGGTACCGCTCTGACTCAGTTATGCCTTGCCACTGTTTGATCTGGGCCCCCCAGGGGCATCTAACGGGGGTGTACATTTCAAGATGCTCATTAAAATTAATCAAGAGCCGACCTTGACTTTGTGGCAAACTTTGTTCTGAGACTTGCTGGGCTGGAATACAATACTGTATTAAATTCTCAATTTCGTAGGCTTCAACATTATATTATATTATATTATATTATATTATATTATATTATATTATATTATATTATATTATATTATGTTATATTATATTATATATAACATATTATTTTGCATTCTATCACATTATATCTCATACGATTGATTAATTTGCTTGATTAATTTGCTTAGTAGTTTGATTGATTGATTGATTGTTTGATTAATTGATTTGTACAGATTATTCGAGTGCTGTGTGCGTATGGGGCAGACGTTGGGACAATGAACGTAGCTGGAGACACTCCTCTGCACTTCGCAGGCCGTGGCGGATTTGCAGAGTGCTGCAGGTTTCTTTCTCAGAGAGGTAACTGTCCTCCTAAAGTTGTATCGATTCTCTGCTTCTAAATGTACTGTCAGTTGACACCAGTGGTGGTTTCAAGCCTCATTTCTCACTGCCACTGGCAGCATAAATATAACTTGGCAAATGTCAGATCCGCCGCAGATGCTTAATATTCTGTGCCATGGTCTAGTTTCACATTGAGAGTATTTAGTAAATGTCTCACATTTCACAAGGGTACACAGGGTTCTCTCAGTTGACCTCAGCTGGCTAGCAGCTGTATGAATGTATGTACAAAACAGTACAGCAGATAGTGTTTGCCATACCGTATGATATCAACAGCTACTGCAGAAGGAATGTACCATCCTAAATATTCAAAATGGAGCAATTTCTTGGTTTGGAAATCAAAAAATACCAAGGCACTCATCTTTTGACAAAGTTAAAAAGCCTTTAGTAAACACTTTCTGGCGAAGGCTTCTAGCCAAAACGCATCAAAGTGCTTGGTTTTAACTATGACCAAAGAGCACCATCTAACATTTAAGTAACATGTTCCAGGCAGTACTCCAACTCAGTTTATTTTCATTGGAGCAATTTCTTGTTGCAGAATATTTAGGTTCATGTTTTATTTTGAATGATTAGTGGTGTAATACTGTTATTCTTAATGTTATTTGGATTTGCTTAAGCTGAGATAGACAGAAGCTAAATTGACAGAGACAGAGGTCAGTTAATTAAGCTTAAAGTAATACTCCATTTTTGGGAAGAACTATCCAAAGGCTGAATGGATTAAAAAGGGGTAAAACGGTAAAACTCTCTAAGACCCTGTTTACCCAAAGAAGAGTCAAGTTCCTTTAAGACAAGACTAAAGATGATGATGCAATGGGCAACTTTTTGAGTAATGTTGCCGAGCAACAATACAGACAGATGTGATTTGGGCACTTTATTACTCATATTAGGCAACAGGCTTTTATCAGGTGAACTTATATCAGCAGCAGGCAACTTTTGGTGATCATCCCATCTGAAAATTAGGAGCCAATTAAGTTGTTGCCCAGAAACATTTCTGAAAATCTTGGCCCGTGTATCATCACCTTAAAAGCTGCCTGTGTGTCTGCACTTTTAGGCTGTAACCCCAAACTTAAGAACGAGGAAGGCCTTCTGCCTCGCCAGATTGCTAAGGAACGCCGCCACAAGGCTGCAGTAAAGGAGCTGAAGAAGGCAGAGCGACTGCACTCAAAGTTGTCCCGCCCCAGTGATCGATGGGCCTTGGCGTTGTACGACTGGTCCCAGGAGCACGAGGCAGCCCTGAGGAAAGCCTTTGAGGAGTCTGGGAGCTGCTACAAGGAGACAGCTTCCCTGGAGGTGTTTGAGACAGTGCTGCAGGACCTCAATGCCCCCATTGACCAACACCAGCTGCACAAGCTGATCATCGCCCACGACCGCAGACGCGAGGGCCTGATCAACCTCAGTGACTTCTTCAAGGGCGTCAAGTATGTGCAGAAGGCCATGGTCATGTCCTCCTACGGCCCCAAGAAGAAGAAGAGCAAGAAAGGGGGCAAGAAGGGCAAGAAGAAGGGCAAATTTACCCTCCCCTTTCCCATATGCACCCTCCCTTCAGAGCTGCTCTACCGCAGGGCTGACGGCGGCCCACCGACGTTCATGGTGGAGGCCTACCACCACAACACAGACAAGAACCGCTTCAGCCGCGACAACCCACCCCAGCACCCCATCGAGGACGACTCGGCCTGGTACATCGACGAGCCACAGAAGGTGTTTGTCAACGTGACCTACTGCACCAGGACGGGGGACATGGACTCCCTTCGGCTGGCGTTCCAGCAGGGCGTTCCCGTGGACGTGAAGGACCGCTTCTACAAGACCCCGCTCATGACGGCCTGCGCTTATGGGAACTACGAGGTGGCCCAGTTCCTGGTTAAGCTGGGGTAAGGATGCAGCCTGGTAAACCAGCCCCTCGTACTTCATCTCATTTTGAACAGAGGGTCTGGCCTTGCTGCATTGAGAAATTATTTCTTCCTGGAGGTGTGGACTCTGCTGAAGTTTAAAACAAGTGGATCTGCCTTTACCCAATCGCTAATATCTGATCATCACGTATGCAATTAGCCTACCTACGCACTACAATTCAAATGTAGCACACAAAGTCAACATCATCGCTCACAAATACTCCCTCTGTTCGCTGATTGGCTCAGATTCGCTTGGTCCGAATACATGAATGTCAACGGCAGCAAGGCCAGACCCTCTGTATAAAATGAAATGAAGTACAAGGGGCTGGTTTACCAGGATAGTAAGGATGGGGGTTGCTGTGCGAGGGTGTCACCAAGGACACGTAAAAAAGCTATTTCCAGAGTCTAACTTTGACTATAAGGCTGGGCTGATAGTGAGCTGGGAGTACATGTATAATTGTGGGAATGTATGCATATATTTTATACATTAACATTTTTTGGGCTATATGCAAAGCAATCATACATTTGCAGATTTTTACCTGTAGGCTATCGCAGGACACATTCGTTTGCGAAGCCAATAAACAAATTATAGTACAAATATCTAATGAAACTGCATTTATCACTTTAAGTCTGAACTATAAAAATGCAATATTTACAAGCATTCACTAATAACTTCACTATATATGTACATTTAAAATGCAACACTACAAAGCATCAAAAGCTATTACTGCCATAGGTCTTTTTGTTAGTCATAAGGGGTTTGGGTAAGATGGGGGAGGAGGAGTGAGCAGAGAGGAGTGAGTCAGTAGAGAAACTGTTGGCCTGCGTGCTTTTCTAGTCCATCAGTTCAGTTCGGGTCAGGATCCTGCACACTCATCAGCACAGCAGTGTTTGAGCCTCCTCAAAACACACCACACACACACACACACACACACACACACTTCTGATTCAACCAAAATGCCTGAGTCACTGCATGTGCAAACATGCCAACAGACAAGAGGCCTCAGATGGCCTTTGTGAGCGTAACAAAATCAACGGCAACCAGTGCCAGATGACCGATGAGCTGCCCTGACCGTGTTTAACTCTGGTTTGCCTTGCGATGTACGTATGTGATTGTGTAAGAGCATCTGAAGTGGAAACAATTAGCCATTATGCAACCACAAAAACCACAAACAGTTAGATGCCTGCAAATAGCTCAGCACAGTGGTATGAAGGAGTGACTTGGCACGGAAAAGCCTGTGGCACACCCCAACACATCTACCATCTCATAACAAGTCCAGTTAGTATAGGTCTGCCTGCCCACAGAATCTTACAACTTGAACCTTTTAACTAACCAGAACAAGACGTTGTCAAAACAGTCATCAGTGTACTATTTCACATGGTAATCTAAGGAGAGCGATATCATGGACATCTGGAGAATATTTTTTGTGATGGACCATGTGAAAACAGAGCTTTTGTACACAAAAGATTGTCTACTGTAGAGCTTTTATTTTGCCTACTAGTGCAGTGAGGATGCTATACTGTATTTGCACAGGTGTGTCAGCAGGAGGCATAGGTTGGACACCCCGGGTCTCAATAACAGCAGAAACAGAAATATATCAGTGTTATAGTTGATTACCAGCAAACAAAAACAAACGACCAAAAAAATGAAAACATTCAATGTAAAATATTTTTCAATGTAAAAATGTCACTTTGTGATTGATATTGATTTTGGTGATAAGCTTTTGTTCTTCCAGTTTTCCCAGGTGGGTTCAGTGTGGTTTTTGCCTCTCCATACACCAATCACCAGAAATAAACTGTGCCCTGTGTAATAATAGTACGGTGATCTGTCACTCCCCGCAGGGCGGATGTGAATGCCAAGGACAATTTTAATTGGACGCCACTGCACCACGCCTGCCACGCCGGCCAACTGGACATCCTGGAGCTGCTGGTGGAGGCGGGAGCCCAGGTGGACACGCCCGCTCTGAACGGAGCCACGCCCATCATGAGGGCCATAGAGAGCTGCAGGCCGTCGTGCGTTGATTACCTCATCAAAGCCGGGGCCAAGGTGAACGTCAAGAACAAGAAAGGTACTCGCTCACTCGCTCACCAGTTCACATATGTGCCAAGGCATGACTAACCCGACCACAGGCGTTGGATGGTGATTTACGTGGCAATTCTCTGGGGAACAATGATGGATAACGTTCTCATGCAATATTATCTTATCAGTTATTACATGTTTTGTCAAAGTGTTGCAAAGTGTTGATTATTTGTTATCCAAATGTTTAGAGGTGTGATATTACTGTAATAATAGACAGTCACACGTATTGATAGGGTCCTGCATCTCTGTTGCGGCTTATTCCACATTAGCCCTTACATATTGTGTAGTGCTAGGTCAACACTATTTATGAAGCTTGTATTTACAACTGAACATGAGTATGTAAATACTCATGATTGTACTGCTAAAGTATTATAATGCTATACAATAACCCCTGTTTCAATTTCAAGTGACACGGTGCATTTGAGTATGTATAAATAGTTATGCATAATAATTTCAAACATTATTAAGCTTTATGAAGGCATCATAACCTTTTATTAAAGTGTTCATAAAGTCTTATGAATACAAGCTTCATGGAAAGTGTTGCGATACTAGTGACCTATATTTTTGCTATCAGGAGTGGTGTTGCACAAAATGCTGATGCAGATGTATCATTCAGACGGGGGTTCATTGTGATTGGGATACTTCTGACCACACTACGTGCAGCTGAATAACGGGCACATGCTTAAAGTGATGTTTAAGCAGATTTTAAAGCATCTAAATCAAGCAGCTTTTAGGCTGGCAACTCTTCCTTTTTCCAACAGCCTCACTGCGATCTCATCTGCTTTAAAGCAGATAGCAGGAGACTCTCTGCACCAAATGTAACCCAAGACATACCAGAGCCTGTGTCGGTCTGGATTTTACATAACAGAGTAACGGATGGTTTCATCCCCAAAGCTCCACCAGCCACAGCATTTTTGGCCTCTGAACAGCTAAATCAGTTTGGCTTAAAAGCATCATCGCTGGAACAATCAATACCGAGCTGCAGTACAAGCTGCTCTCATTTAGTCAGCAGCATTTTTTGGATAATGGCACGACTGCAGCGTGCCATCTCATCTTAGTTATTTATTTATTTACTTTTCCGTCGTGTGTTGTTGCCAGTACATTTCCTTCATTGCCATAGTAAATTAGAGCTGTCACTGGCATTACTCTAAGATTATTCAACATTTGCCCTCTCCTTTTTGTTTAGTAGTTGTATCTAAAATTCTGTACGTATTACCATCTTTCTGTATAGCGTTTCTAGAGTTTATATGTTTTATTATATTGTTGCATTGCCTAAACTATTGACTCTGTGAGAGCCCTGTACAAAATTTCCAATTTCCCCTGACTGTTGGTTTATGTACAAATGGCAAATGAAAACCTTGAGCCTTAAACCTTGAACCTTGTTCTGTATGTAGAGCAGAACTGCTTGGACATCGCCTGGGCCTACGCAGACCTGCGGGTGGTGGATTTGGTAAAGGCTAAGATGGACAGCCTGCCAAAACCGAAGGAGAACAAGAGGGGTAGGGGTAGTCCAGCCAGACCACAGCAGGCCAAGCCCAGGCCAGCCACCACCACCTCAGCCAAGGAGAAGGTAATCAGCAAAAACCACAGCAAAGTTATTTTTTCATTTTCATGCTGATCTTCCACTCCATGGAAGCCCTCCAGCTACACAGACCGAGGGATTCAGCGTGAAAATATGAAGCAGTGACGGGTTGCTGCCATGTGAAAGTGGATCTGTTTTTTCCGACGTTTCCATGTGAAGATATGCTGCTAACATTAGCATTGAATTGTTTCCATGAGAACAGTCTTTCATTGTTACATTGTGGGTCCCACTGCTACATGAGGCTTAGTCTTGCTTGGCCTTTGAACAGATAAAGTAACAATATGCATTTGTCATAGTAGCAAAAGTGTCAGTTGGACAGATACCTGATAATTATTAGGATGTCTAGCGATGTCTTCAGTATTCAGTTACAATGTTGTCGTGGTTTCACTGCGTGCTGACAGAGTAGTTTGATGACAGTTTAGCCACTATATAATGGTGTGTGTGTGTGTGTGTGTGTGTGTGTGTGCGTGTGTGTGTTCACCGTCCGCCTAAAGCAGCAGACAGAAGAACAAGAGAGAACAAGCCCCTGTCACTCTAAACCAGCAAATTGTAGACAAGAAAAACGACAGCTCAGGTTACCCCAGGATAATCTAGCAGCACTGCTAGCGTGAAAGAACCTCTCAACACACAGTGCAGTTTTGGCAAGCTGCTGGTGCACACGCCTCAGTCACTCAGCAGACTCGTCCTGTCAAAGGTTAACTGGTTTAAGATTGGGTGCTTGATTGCATTTATTACTTTTTAACTAGGCTCTGTCCTAGAATACATTATTGGCTATATGCGCAAGTAGAGGTGTGCAATGTTTATTTAATCTCACTGTTAGTGGAGCGGCTAAATGAGGTAAGTGGAGAGCGGCATTAATTCATTATTAATTAAATAATTAATTGCATTTGTATCAGAGGACATACTGTACCATCTCTCATCTCCTCAGATTGTCCCTTTGTTAAATAATAGTATTTATATATGATGAATACGGTAAAGCAAAGACAAGCCTGCTTTGTATGCTGTTGCATCCTTTAGGCTTTCATTGACTAATTGATTGTGATTGATTGATTGATTGATTGATTGATTGATTGATTGATTGATTGATTGATTGATTGATTGATTGATTGATTGACATCCCCTTTAACCTCTCAGCTGAGCCAAGATGCCCCCAGTAGCACAACACAAACTGCACCTACTGCAGAGAAGAGCAAAGAGCACAAAGAAACTGTGATCATGTTCAACACCGAGCTAAACAACGGCACTGTCAGACCCTTGGACATCAGCTTCAGGCCCAGAACGGTACGTTCTAGCCAGGCTAGTGCCGCTGTAGTCCTTCCACTCAATATTGTATTTAGCTAAAGTACTTGTCAGACAGCTACATGAAAACTACCTCTTGGCATGACACAATTTTTGGGTTACCAATCAGTGAACAGAGGAAGGACTATGTCATTCAGTGGGGGGTGGGCTGAAAGCGATGACGTTGAGCATAAGTGATATGTTTGAGTATATGTAATTGGGTAAAGTTTGGCTCAGATATGATGACTTAGTTTACCCTTGTAAGCAGCCATTTTCTTAGTCTGTCCACCATAAAACAGAGAGCAGCTTATGCAGATGTTGGCTCACACAGAAGCCATTTTGGAAAGTGTCTGCTCATTTCTCAGTTAGCTACTGTGTGTTGTGTGGGAACGAAGGGGAAACAGTTTGGGTAACACTTTATTTTACAGTGTCGGTTTTACAATGTATCTACTTAGTTACTGTAGGTACAATGGTACAACCTGTGTAACAATATGTAAGATTAAGTACTTGTGTCAAAAATACATTTTGTAAGTACTACTTTAGTACATACACAAGTATACCCTACATAATATTACATATTGGTTGTACCACACAGATTGTACCACTGTACCTAATTGGGTAGATGCACTGTAACACCGACGGCGTAAAATCAAGTGTTACCAGAGCTGGTGTCGTGTCCTGCTGTCCATCACAGGTGTGGGGTAAACAGCAGAGCACGAGCGAGCTGATCCAGCAGCGACAGAGGAGGCGCGAGCGTCTGACCGACGAGGTGGACTTCGACGACTTCCTCATGCCCTTTGGCAAGAATGTCCAGAGGAAGGTGGCACTGGCCCAGGACGGCACCGCCTGAAGGCCGAGAGAGAGGGACGCACCAGAGCTCCCGTCAGGTAGTCTGGCCCCTCCATTACTGAGGGGCCTGACCAAATGAATTCGGTGCTTTTTTATTATTATTTTTTATTTTTTAAATGACCTGAAGTACCTGTTGACTTTCAAGGGTGAGCACACTGTAAAAAAATATATAGCCAGCATTCACAAGTAATTTATGTCGACATTATGTTTCAAGTGAATTGAACATTACATATTAGCATAACTCAGTCTAAGCAATAAGATGACCAGACTAGCTTGAGTGAACAGATCATTCTTTACAGTGTTGGAGCCAATTACAGGTTCTTACCTACTCCTGATGCCACTGTCAATAGAGAGAAATGAGGGAAATTACAGTAAGGATGCTGAATCTGATTTTCATTGTCCTATCAGCTTATTGGTCCTTGTTAATGTGAGACCGTAAGTGTTATTTTTAATAGAAATATTTTGACTCATGATAACAATTTCAAATTGCTTTGGAAGATGTTTTGTAATGAACAGAAGTATTAAATGTCTTGATGTTTGTACGTGTTTGGAACTGTACGTGTTATAATACCTGTGTCAGTATTCCTCTGTGTCCCTGACGGTAGACCACATACTGTAGGAGAGAGATGAGTGGAGTACACCTGTGTCAGTATTCGCCTGTGCCACTGACGGTAGACCACATAGCAAAAAGATGAGTGGAGTACACCTGTGTCAGTATTCGCCTGTGCCACTGACGGTAGACCACATAGCAAAAAGATGAGTGGAGTACACCTGTGTCGGTATTCGCCTGTGCCACTGACGGTAGACCACATAGCAAAAAGATGAGTGGAGTACACCTGTGTCGGTATTCGCCTGTGCCACTGACGGTAGACCGTACGGGAGAAAGATGAAAGACGAGTGGAGTGGAAAGGAGGAGCAGAGACCAGTGAGGAGATTCTTGGCATGTGTCACGTCTCCTCTCTCGTTCACCGTCTGTCAAATCTGCTGGGCTTCTTTTGTCTTTCCACACACACGCATGCACACACACACACACACACACACACACATACACACAAACACACACACACAAACACACACGCACACACACACGCACACACACGGACACACCTCAAGCCATTCCCCCAGACCTACACACACACAAACAACCTCATGCAGACATGCACATACTTAATCCCCCAACGCAGATAAACAAACACAGCGCTGTTCTAGACCATTCTGTGCTCACTTTGCACTGTGTCACCATGGGAAGAGAAGGCAGCATTCAGCCATGTTGCAGAAATGATAAATGATATCTCACCACCATCAACCCCCCTTTGTAATGCAGCACAGTTGTCATCTTGTTAATGACTCTCTTCTTGTATATATTAACACCTCATTAATTAATAAAAATATTTATTATTTTGCTCAAACTGTCCTGATATAATTTTCTGCTTGGCTGCTTGCAACCTAGACACACCAGATGGTGCTGATGTAGCTGGACATGGAGAGAAAGCCTATCAATTCATTTCACCACATGCAGCAGACACAGATATCTTTCGTGCACTAAACTGTGGGCCTGAATCACATTCAGAAAAAGCTCGAGTTGCCTAAGAGAAAGTGAGCCGCATCGTTGACTGACTGACAAAGTCATCGTTGACTGACTGGATGGATGATGGGAGAAACATCTGTTGCATTACTGTGTGAGGGCTTTAAAATTTCCACCCCATCATGAGACATGACTTGACTTGCAGTTTTAGGAGAATACCACCAGGGGGCAAATATGCCCAGATTTTTATTCTCGTTGAACGACTGCTTTTGAGCAGCAAGCCCTGGAAAGTTCCAGGGTCTCCTCTCTCAGCATGCAGCAAAATGGCAGCCAAAACATGCAGAAATTTGGCAGATGCTGCGACTCGACGGGCCAAAAGCAGGGAACAATATGTAGGTACAGGATCCTCCAGCCAGGTAAAGCACAGGTGTCGAGGCAACAACATGGCCGACGCGAGCTTGCCACGAGGCAATCGCCACCCTCTCCACACTGCCAGCTAACACAGAGGTTTGTACTGGCCATGAGACAGCATTTCAGGCTTCTTCTGTTTCATAAAAAACAGAGGGATCCGAATGGTGTTGATTTCACTAAAGCAAATAGGTCTGAGGGACGAAGGTCAGTAACTCACTGTGTGTGAAATACATCTGATCAGCAATGAAAGGTCAGGTTTTATTTTTGTATTTACTACGGCATCCAGAGAGAAAGGAGCGGTTTGAGGTGTCAACAGTGTAGCGTCTGAGCAACAGAGATAAGGCCGTGTTGTGAGTGTCGTGCAGCGAATGGGATTAGAAAGCGCTTGGGATGCACTGATACAGGCTTTTCAACCCCCATATTTGATCATTAGATAGCCATGCCTTCTAGATCAACTGGTTAGGCCTACGTTAGCAAGGGAATGGACAAAAGACAGCTATTGTAATGCACTGTTGCAAGTCAGTTGGCTGGTATTTTTCTGTGTCCTTTTGTCTGTGTGTGTGTGTGTGTGTGTGTGTGTGTGTGTGTGTGTGTGTGTGTGTGTGTGTGTGTGTGTGTATGTGGACAGAGAGAAAGACAGGGGCATAGTGACCACTGACACCTGTGAATGTGAGGCATATACTGTAAAGCGCTTTGAGTGCGCGGAGGAGTCGAAAAAGCGCTTTGTAAATGCGGTCCATTTACCATTTACCTGTGACAAGTCCCAGAGCTGTGCTAGAGAGGACATTAACAAAAAAGAGAGAATGACACAGAGGAGGGAAGCAGACGGGAAAGCTGTGAACTGTACAGGGTTAGTCACCCCAAAGAAGAGAGAGAGAGAGAGAGAGGAGGAGGAGGAGAAAAGGGACAATGTAATGGACAGGCTGAGAAAAGTGAGAACTAGAAATCAATGGAGAAATTGAAGGAGAGAGATAGATAAAAGGAGTAAGGGAGAGATGGATAGAAAGAGAGAGAAGGAGAATGTGACGGAGAGAGAGAGAGCGAGATGGATAGACAGAGAGAAAGAGGCCATGAGTGGTGGGATGAGAGGGAAAGCCCATTGGTGATATCCCTGCCTGTACATCAGTCTAATGAGACAAGGAGTGCAGTTGTAGGATGAGTCAGGGAAGGGGGGATGGAGAGAGGGAAGCAGGGGGAAAGAGGAGAGGAGACGAGAGGAGAGGAGAGGAGAGGAGAGGCAAAACAAGAGAAAGAGGAAGGGCTTGGCAGTATAGCCAGTGCAGTGCTGCTTTGAGATAAACAAGTCTCTCGACTAGTTGTTCATTAAAAATGTATGACAATATGCTCATATGCATGTGTGTGTGTGTGTGTATTTCTGTATGCTGTTACACACTTGTGTGTGCATGTGTGTGCATGCATGTGTTTGTTCATATGTGTGTGTGTGTTTATGTCCGTTTGTGTGTAAGTGTGCATCGGCATGTGGCAAGCATGTGTGTGTGTGTGTGTGTGTGTGTGTGTGTGTGAGTGTGTGTGTGTGTGTGTGTGTGTGCGTGTGTGTGTGTGTGTTTGTGTATGTAGTAAGACCAGGCTGTCCCTGTGATTGTTGTCTGAGATGAATTCCTGAGTCTCTCCAGCAGCACTGCAGTGATTCAGCCTCACTGACTCCCCCTCCCTGCCTCCATCCCTCCCCCTCTCTTTCACCCCCTCCTTCTCTCACTTGCTCTTCCTTTGTTTATTTTTTTCTCTGCATGTGTATGTGTTTCAATCACTCTTTTTTCTATGTGTGTTTGTAAAAAAAAAAAATGTGTATTGTGTCACGATTGTAAGAGCGGAAAGAGAAAAGAAAAAAGGAAAATAAAACAGGAGCTCTCTCCTCCTAAACAAGCCCCCTGCACAGGCTTACTCAGCATTTTTACACTTCCCAGAACCTGAGGCAGAGAGAGAGGGGGGGGGAGGAGAGACAGAAGGATGGAGAGAAAGAGAGAGAGAGCGGGGGAGGAGTGAGACAGGGTGAGAGAGGAAGCTGGAGAGAGGGCCAGGTGAAAGGAGAGACAGAGAGAGAGAGACAGAGAGGGAGAGAAGGGTAGAAAAGAGAGAGTGCGGAAGGAGTGAGAGACGGCGAGGAAGTAAGATAGAGGACGAGGTGAAGGGATAGAGAGAGAGAGGTGGAGAGAGGGCAGAGTGAAAGGAGAGAGAGAGAGAGAATGAAAGAGAGAGGTAGAGAGCCAGTCTTTCTCTTTGCTGGTGTTTTCTGTCTGACGCAGCTTTGTCCCCGTGCCAGTGGAGACCCCTTACTGCTGACAGCAGCCAGCTGAGCTACCCAACACAGACACACACACACACACACACACACACACACACACACACACACACACACACACACACACACACACACACACACACACATACCTATACACATGCATACATACACACACACACACACACACACACACATACAAGCATGCATGCACATACACATAAGCATGCATGCACACACACACACACACACACACACACACACACACACACACACTCATACACATACACATACACATACACATACACATGCATACATATACACACACACACACATACACACACATACAAGCATGCATGCACACACACACAAGCACGCATGCACACACACACACACACACACACACAAGCCACATGCACACACACACACACACACACACACATACACACACACACACACACACACACACTTACATCTACACATTCCCACACATATTTGCTCCACTAATTATGCATTCATTTAGTTTGTGATCATAATTATACAGAGAACGGCAATTATACAGAATAGCAAGACCATGCCAGAAATCACAGCACAGTTGACACAAGTATTATTATGTACATTGATGAAGAGGAGGATACTACTACTACAAAGTCAGCCGGCCCTTAACAACATGCTACTGACAGTCTCCTCTGCCATTACATGAGAAGGGGAGAGCGACTTGATGAAGATGTGTTACTATTACACATTGCTGCAAATCTTAGCACCACTTACCACTAATTCAGTTTGGAATGATGCTGTGACTCAAGGATCTACACAGCATGGTGTCCCAGGACCCCTACTGATCACCCCTCTGACTACGCATTGGCACGCAACACATTCACCAGCACTTCTCTGTCTCTGTCTCTGTCTGTCTGTCTGTCTGTCTGTCTGTCTGTCTCTGTCTCTCTCTTTCTCTCTTTTTGTTTCTCTCTCTCCTCTACCTTTTTGTTTGTTTGTTTCTTTCTCCCTCTTTCTCCCCCTCTCTCTCTCTCTTACTCTCTCTCACTCTCCCACTCACTCTCTCTCACTCCCCCTCTCTCTGTCCACACACACACACACACACAGGGCCCAGCCAGGCTGTGTGGTTGACCGCAGGCTTGCCTGCTTGCCCATGCCTAAATAAACAGCCATCAGCAGAAAGAGGGCCTTGAGCTGCCTGCCTATCAGACTGGGCCCGAGCAGATAAGATGACAGATTAGGAGGCAGCCTTGTCACTCCAGGGAGCTAGGAGACATCACTCTGCTGCTTCTCTTCCATCATCAGAGGTGTACCCATAGTGCAGTTTATAAAGTGTGCAAAACTATGCATTAAGTTACAGCCGTAGTATTCCCTTTACTATATAGTATTCACTTTAGTACATATTATGTGCATAGGCGCTATGCATTCAGTTATATCCATAGTATTTGCTTTATCTTAAATTATATGAAGTACAAAATGTGCACTAATGCACTGGTACACCACTCTTTTCAACATGGGTTCTAAATGCCTTGAATAAGATGTTTCTGTATAGACAAATAGCACTGCAAGCATGGGCTTCTATAGTCTAGTCTGATATATTGAAGTTAGAATTGAAGAATTCATCTTCTTAGGACCAGAAGGTGTATCAACATTAACACTTTAGGAACTCTATATCAGCCTGTGATGTAAAATGGTCATTTACAACATTCAGTAACAGACTGACCTTCATGTCTTAAAGCCTGATTTAAAGGATCCCTTAAAATGGGACTGGAGTGCACAAATTACAAACATAGAGTAGATGTACATGTTTACCCACACTGTGGTGTAGGTATCAGGGGATGCAAGCAAAAACTGCAAAATGCCAACAGCAAAATGTCAACTGCAGTGGAGCTACCTCAGCAGAGCTCTGAAGGACATTGACTGGGCTTACCTGGGCCTTGTCTGGGGCAGACAGCAAACATGGCCCTGACATATCATCCCAAAGATGCTCTGTGTCCCTCTCCATCACTCTCTGTCCACCACCCCTTGTGTTATCAGGCTAGGCTGTGCTGAGGTCAGCTGGGATTACTGTTTCACTGTCCGGTTGGTCTGGCTGTCACGAAATCCTTCAGCGCAGGCCCAAAGCCAGACCCCTGCTCATTCACACACATCATTTTCGAATGCTGCAGCAGGGATTGATTAAAAGGGGTGATGATTTACCATCATTGAGCCAAATTTCAGCCAACCTTTATAGTATTAAGCCTGCCCCCGCTTAAAATCCAGGAATTCGACACAGGCATAAGGGAGGAAGGGGTCAGTTTGATTGGCTGCAGCCTCTTATCCTGATCAAATTTCTAAATACTACAAACAATCCAGCAAGCGGATTACAGGAGGTGGGAACAGGGCCTGAGCTCAAAGTGAGCGAACTCAATCTGCCATGTGTGTATCTCGGCAGATGGGACAGATGGGTCTCTTGTACGGGTGTGAGTGACTCGTCGGTCAGAAACAAAGACCCGACTAGCAGGATTAAAGGGTGACATAAGCTCGAGTTATGGGGTCAGAGGGCTTATCTAGGTAATCGAGGGATATCTGAGAGGCTTATTCTCAAGCGGGTAAAGACTGGCAGAGCTGTAGAAAGTTACAGTTGCTATTATGGATTGCTATTACTGTATGCTATTATGTCCTGGATAATTTTGTTGCATTTTTTTTTTTTTGCATTGTACTTCTCTGTGTTTTACTTATCCTATTTACTTCTCAAAAATACTTTAACTATTTACACATTTTAGTGAGAATCTAAGACAGTGGTTTCTTTCCATCTTTATTGTTTTGTGATAAGTTTAATAATAATGGCATAGAAACCAATTGTTAGGATGGGGTAGCTGGCCTTGCCATAGCTGCATTACCAACATTATTACAGAATTACTAATAAGGTCCATTTAATGGCTAATATTTTATAATGGTGTCATCTCTCACTTTTGTTAAGTTCACTTTGAGCCTGAGTCTGAGTCTTTAGCAAGTCTGTCTTTCAACAATTATTTAAAGAATAAGAACAACAAATGGACCTGGTTCAAAGCTATAGACTTGATTTGCCTCGCAGATCTCTCATCCCCACAATCAGCATTTGGCAGTCTTCCTTTGTAACAAACTCCACACCACCAGCCCTCCCCATACCATCCCCCTCACAAACCAACCCACTTCCACCCCCACCCCCCCAAACACCAGCTTGAACCACCAGCACAAACACACAGACTGGGAATTAGGATTCAGAACAATAACAATAACAGTAAACAAATACCCATGCTACCACTGCCAGTCCAAATGAGGGCTGTTATGAAGATAAATAGAAATGGACCCTGGGACCCGTGAGGAGAGGAGAGGAGGAGACAAGTAGAGAGGAGAGGAGGAGAAAATGAGAGGCAAAAAAGAGAAGTGAATAGGGGAGAGGAGAGGAGAGGAGAGGAGAGGAGAGGAGAGGAGGAGGAAGAGAAGGAGGAGAGGAGTGGTGTTTTGAGGTGAGGTGAGCTGCCTAAAATGAAGTCCCTCTTGGCAGGCATGTTCGGCACACCAGTAGGAGAGGGGAGGAGAGGAGAGGAGAGGAGAGGAGAGGAGAGGAGAAGAGGGGAAAGTGGAGGAGAGGAGACGAGTGGAGGGAGAGGAGACAAGGGCAGAGGAGAGGAGAGAAGAGGAGGGGAGAGGAGGTTACTGTACAGTGGCCATGAAAAATAAATGTTATGTAAGGCCTGCCGGATTCAGCGGCAGTTGGCGGTTAATGGTAGAATAAATAATGCAAAAATACATTACGTAAAAAATTAGCATGAGGGGGCGGTGTTGAGATGTTGGTAACAGTGACACTGGGTGTACATTCACACACACGCACACACACACACACACACACACACATAGAGTGTGAGAGGCTGATCCGTATGTTTATTTACTGTGAGTGGGAAGGACTGTGAGAAGAGGGTAAGAGAATCATCCAGACACAACACTGCAGGTCTCTCTCTGCTCGAGCTACAGTATCTGTCTATCTGTTCATCCATCCATCTGTTTGCCTGTCTGTCTAAATAAGACATTATTTAGTAATAATAACATTATTGTCCATACACATTACAGGTGAAAGGCAGTGTGGTGCTATTTCACTATGCTAACTTCATGTACGGTATGTAGTAAAAATGCTCCCCCATACTCCTGTACACCCCAACCCCCAACCCCGTCCCTCCATCTCTCTGAGCTGCTCAGTATTGATTGTGCAGTGCACCAGTGGCGCGGGCCCAGCTCAGGTGGGCTCAGTTTTCACTGCAGTCCAAGGGGCTCAGCTACTCCGCCTCACTCTATCTTTTTCTTCCTTTGTCTTTTTTTCCATCTTTTTTTCTCTGTATGTACATTAAAAGA
>CM050219.1:5380000-5392500 GCA_027475355.1 Coilia nasus | reverse complement strand
TGTAGAGTTGCAGACGAATACAGATGTGGATCTGGCTATGACTGAGAGCACAGTGCTCGCGCTCTGGAAAGTACAGAAAAACTCATGACAGTTTGGACCATCTTATCCCTTTATCTGTGTCAATTTATCATTGCAACATGGCAACAGCCTCTTGAATATGCCTCTTACCTTAGCACCTGGGAAAGCAGAATGTACCAGTAGCAATGTTGCCCTAAGAAATAACATATCCCAATAAAGAAACCCTGAGATGTCAAAGTCACTGTCTCTCTATGAGCAATAATGTAAGATTGAAATGCACTCAAGACCCATGTCAAGTGGCAACATTTATGTTTAAAATTGTACATGGCCCCTTAAAAATAAAATAAAATAAAATGCAATTACAAGACTGTTTAACAATACTTTTGTAAAAAGGTTTTTTTTAAGGGGAGGCCTGCTTTTCTTGCACTGTGATGAAAGAAGGATGAGGAGGAAAAAATGGTGAAAAGGTGTAGACTGTATATATATATATATATGTGTGTGTGTGTGTGTGTGTGTGTGTGTGTGTGTGTGTGTGTGTGTGTGTGTGTGTGTGTGTGTGTGTAAGGTAGGAGGGTTTAGAGGTGATAAGGGGAGATTGAGGGGATGGTTGAGTGAAGTTGGACAGCTCCTCTGACACAGATGCGAGCCAGCGGACTGAGACCTTCAGGGCGAGCGGACTGAGACCTTCAGGGCGAGCGGACTGAGACCTTCAGGGCGAGCGGACGGGTCACGCGTGCAGCACCAGTGCCACAGTTCTGTAGGGGGATGAACAAACCTATCGACTGACTCGTCAATGATCAGATTGGATATCGCTTCCTGCACGCACCGCTGAGACTGCAGCCCCAGCGCTCTGCCCCGGGGGGACTGTTGAGAGATCCTCTCCTCACTCACTCACATCACATCACACCAACCACAGCCAACGCCACAAAATGGAGGAAGTTGTTTTTGTATTTATTTGTTTTCTAGAGTTTCATTCGTGTTTTTTTTTGTTTGTTTTTTTTTTGTTTTTTTCTCTTTTGCAAAAAGAGGAAGAAAGAGAGACGATGAGAGTTTCACTATAACTGCTGCCCAACAATTTTGTGATTGATTGCTTTTTTATGCAAAAAAAACCCTACCAACACAGCCCAACATTTCTCATTGTACATGATGCTGCAGAAAAGCAAATTAAATCTGTAGAGAGATGTATGGGATCAAAACTAAATGCAATAACTATATTTTCTACCCACACACACATACACACACACACACATGCGCACACACGCGCACACACAAAAAAACAAAATGGCTGACATTCAAAATAGCAAAGGTGAATAGCAAAGGTGGCCTGCTTCCTCCTGGTGATTTTCCTGAGTAACAGTAACAGTCCTTCCAGAGCTCTTTCTAAATACATACATCTTTATACACATCTATATATGTTTACAACCTTTACAGTGTCCTATAATATGTCCATATCTGGCTTATGGTGCTCTAGTTACTGTTACCTCTGCCATGGCCAGACTGAAAAATAAAATCACTGAGTATGCCAGAGGTGAGATCTGTGATAAACAATACCTCTAATCAAAATACATTTTACGTAATCAAGTTTAATTGACTTTAAACAGAGCAGTGTATTTTTCTTATTGATTGTGATTAATCATATTAGAGAAATAAAACTAAAACATTTGACAGCCCTGAATAAAACTCCCCAAGTGCTCCTGCTTTGCAGTATAGGCACCAACAGGCTGTCTGTGTTCAGGTGTTCAGCTCTACTGCAGTGGTGGGTTTGAGTGAGTGGCTGGCTGTGTAGCATATTTCCTTGTGTGAAATTAAATCTGTAAACGGCACTAGTAAAATGATGCCTGTACGTGCAAGATGGTGCCCATCACCCCTTTCTGTCTTCACAGGGCAGGAGTGTTTCCCTGTTACTGCTGAAAGAAAGTCCATTATTTTGGTTTGTTGTTTTTTTTTCAACAGGAAACTGCTGAATCACAAAATGGGTCCAATGCAGCAGGAGTGGTAGCAGCCTTGCTTCCCCTCCCCCTCTTGATCACTCTCTATCTATTTATCTCTCTCTCTCTCTCTCTCTCTCTCTCTTTTTTTCTCTAACGTTCTATCTCTTTATGTATTTATCTCTCTCCCTCTCTTGCTCTCTTCGTCTTTTCCCCTTCCTCTCAGTTTCACTGCACTCTCCCTCCCACACACATCCACCCCCCTCCCTCTCTCTTTTATTTTCCTATCTTTCTCTAGCAGGCATACTATCCACCCTCATCTCTCTCTCTCTCTCTCTCTCTCTCTCTCTCTCTCTCTCTCTTTCTCTCTCTCTCTCTCTCTCTTTCTCTCTTTCTCTCTGTTCTTAAGTCTTATCTCACGCTCTGCCTCTGTCTTGCTTGTTTAATTAGGAGTGGGTTCAATGAGTTTGAGCAAGGTCAGGGGTCAAGGCAGTCTGGTAAAGCTTCATAACACTGCTGATCTTTTGGTCCCACTCACTAGCTGTGTCCATTCAATTTCCTCATGCCAATGTTGACTTTTCAAATAAGAAATCCTAAGTAGAATAGCTTGAAATCTGCAGACAGTGTACAGTTGTGTGATTAAGGCAATGTGTTTATTTGCATAAGCTCCCATTTGTTGCTGTTTTATTTGGTGTTTATTGTTGAAGCTGCTCAGACAGCCTTACATTTTCACAGCTGTTCCCAACTCCCACCTTGATTAGAGGGGTGTCCAGATTTAATTTGCATTAAACAGTAGATGGAAATGGATACAGATTTGCATTCTGCTGCCAAATGTTCATGAATGCACTTGCAAAAATGTAAATGAGGTTAGAAACCCGTTTGTAGTCTTGACCTACTTGACCACAAAATGTCTGTTTCTACAGAAGAAAAGGGGAAAAATACAGGAAAGAAGCACAACAAAAGCCAGCGGGAAAAGTTACGCAAAGTGCTCTCTTTTCTCTAGATCAGAAAAAAACATATTCTCTTTTATCTCATGAGAGAATATTCTGTATATTTGAAGAGAAGGGTGAGTTGTAGGAGATGTGATCAGTAGCATAGGACTACAATAGTTATGGACTCTTAACTCCCACTAACACTGTAACATGAAGTGTATTGCACAATATAATAATAATATAATAATAAACTTTACTTGTATAGCACAGTTCATACATGCAAGATGCAGCTCAAAGTGCTTTACAGTTTAGCAGGGTTGTTACAGGACAACATTTCTTGCAGTCCAGCGGTGCCGGAGCAGATGAATACAGTAGCAAACTGACTCTTGCGTGAACACAGGTAGGCAGTTCTTGTAGGCCCTAGTCAGCAATCTTTGTAGTCCAGTGGCGCTAGAACTATGCAATGCCCTGTTAATGCGGGCTCTTATGTGAACATAGGTCAGCAGTCTTTGCAAACCAGAGGCACTAGACGAGGAAAGTTCATTTAGGCGCAGTCGGTTGTTAGTGTCCCCAGGGAGCAACAGGGGTGAGTAAAACTCCCTGTTTTTCTAGGAACAAACCTCAGGCAGAACCACGTCTCCCAGGGGAGCCCATCTGCCGGGGCAATAAGATACTGTACGTATTAAGGAATAGGTAAAAGGTGGTATCAGTGATGGTGACTGTTATTGCCTTTGTTTGTGTTTCTGTTTAGATTTCTTAGCAGATGCCTGTGCTTGACAAAACTTGCTGGTACACTTGCTGGTACACAGTAGAGCACCCGTGGGCAAAGTGCCCATTGGGTCCAGGTCTGAGTCCGGCCTGGGTCATTTCCCAACCCTACCCCGTCTGTCTCCCACTTACGTCCTGCCTACTCTTCATTGTCCTATCAAACAAAGGCACAAAAGCCCAAACAATATACCTACAAAAATCACAGATGGCACATTAAAGACACTAGTGAGACACATATGTCGACATAGGGCACTGGCCTCTTCATCTTAATACTTTACCCTATTTCCTTATCTTTGAGATTTCTCCGATAGCAATTTGGCCTATTTGCTAAGCTTGGCGATTCCATGGCAGGCCATGGTTTTAATGTTCCCAGATGTCATCGTGGTTGTAATCGCTTGAATACTTGAATCTTATGCACCTCTTGGGGAGCTGGATTCGTCAGTGCTTTTTGTTGTGCATCCAGAAACAGTAACTGCACTTTGTTCTTGCCAGATAGAATAGGACTTACCAAGCATACTGGGAGCTGTTATCTAAATTACTTTGTAAGTGAATAGGTGAGATCTAATCCTACGCAGTAGCTGAACACACAATCAAATCATTTTATACTTCTTCAATCATCTTATTCATTTTATACTTGGTGTTTTTCAGCATGATTTTCCACTGCAGCAATAAATACATTTTAGTGAAAGGCTCCAAATTATGCATTGTAGGAGTCAGTTATCCACCTTGACCCTAAAAGCCTTACTTTGAAAACACTGTCATTTTCATTTAACATTTTATCATTTCATTCCATCTCTTCATTGTTTATTTTAAATACTAAGATACCACGAATCCAAGTTCTTCTTTTGTGAATTCAAGTGATGTAGAGCACACTAACAGTGTGTGTGTGTGTGTGTGTGTGTGTGTGTTTGTGTGTGTGTGTGTGTGTGTGTATGTGTGTGTGTGTGTGTGTATGTGTGTGTGTGTGTGTGTGTGCGTGCGCGTGTGTGTGTGTGTGTGTGTGTGTGTGTGTGTGTGTGTTTGGGGGTGCTGCAACCCAAGGATTAGGATGCAACTGGCAATTGGCAGGAAGCATTAGGAGGGAATGTGACTTGGCGAAAAATAGACCAACAAAATATTTAATTACAGTACAGTCTCTCTCACTCCTCTGTGTGTGTGTGTGTGTGTGTGTGTGTGTGTGTGTGTGTGTGTGTGTGTGTGTGTGTGTGTGTGTGCGCGCGCGCGCTTAAACTGCAGGACTGCAAGATCCAGAGAGAGATGCTCAACGGAGTTGAGTCTAAATTCATCTGAAGAGGCAATGACTACGCAGAAGCTTGTTGAGTAAATACAGTCCGTAAATACAGAAAGATATGAGGAGACTAACACGACAGAAGTAGATGCTAAACAGTTTGTAACTGCACAGATTCTTTATAAGTACCTCCTAACGGTCACATCTGACTATGAAGTGTGATACGATGTGACACAAACGACACGAGCCGGTTAATATTTTACCCCTAGGTATCATTCACAGATTTCTGCTCCACAAACCTCAGCAAGCGGTTCATGGGCCACTGCATAATTCGTTCATTTACGGCTCAATAAAGTCTGAACTGCGAAATGGTAGCCTCGCCAACTTCATAAACAGCTGACCCATTTGTGACGTATGGATTCTTCCTATACAAGACTGCAGAGACTTTTTAAAGTGTCTTGGCCTCTTTTACTCTAGCGAGCCTGTTGATACACTGTATTACTTACATAAACAAATGAGGACTAACCAAAATGAAAACACATACTTTCTGTTGCATAAGGGATGCTTTGGCAGATACTATTTTTCTATGTTTTTAAAATTACTTGTATGCTTCGACTGGGCTGTTTGCCATAGTCTGAATTCTGACTTCTTATTGTACTGCCCTCAGAATTAAGTGCATACTTGTTTATTGTGTAGTGTCAGCTGCCTCGATAACAATTTTTATTTTTATCATTATTATTATTATTATTATTATTATTATTATTATTATTATTATTATTATTTGCTGGTAAGAGTGGTGGGGGGATATGATAGTATAAGGTAACACAAAACAGCACACATAAACGGTGATATTCAGATTCCGGCTTTTAAATCAGTGTTGTGGACATGTTGATGTCGTGTGTAATGCATCACTGTTTTGGCTGTGGTCAGTAGCCTAAGCATGAGAATGCCGAGTCGGCCCCCAATTCTGCCCAAATGCCCACCCCCACTCTCCCTCTCTCTCTCGCCCTCCCCCCATAAGGGCTGCTATTAAAAGGTGCTGACGTAAAAATCGGCCGCCATCTTTAGCGAGGGCAGAGTCACTCTCCATTGAAGAGGAACCGAGGCGGTATCAAACACGCGCAGTGCCTTTGCAGCAGCCCAGTCCTAACAGAAGGGGAGTGATATCGGTTAGCTGTTGAATACGCAGGCATATCCTCCTCCTCGGTAGCGACAGCACTCCACCGAACGCAGGCTCAGGTAAGATGGTATTTGAACTTGGTTCTGCTTTAAGCTCTTTTAAAAACTAACTTTATCAGCTAATTATTTTTCGAACAACGTGGATTGTATTTTTGACAAGCGAGGATGAGACATCTATCATTGTCACAGAACAACTGTGGATGCATGTGGGTGATTTTTTTCCCTGTGTGAAGGAGCTAATTATTAGACAGATGGGTATGACAGAAATGTGATCCGATGCGGCTATTTTAGTATTAAGAAAGGCAAGCCATTGTTGTGTGGTTGTTTAATGGTTTGTTTCTTTCGATGGCACGACATCAGTGAAATCTCAGTCCGCATTCAGGGTGTTAAAATTGCTGGATGCAGTGTTCCAATGCGCACGATGTGGGCGGGTTCTGGGTTTCAGTACCATGGACAACGACCGGTCGACCGACTCTGTCAGAAATTTGCAGTTTGTGTGATTGATAAGAACCTTTCGGCGAACCACTGTACAAAAGCAAGGGGTCCTTTTTGATCAGTATGTCAGTGACAGACTATCCAAAGCTTACACTGAAATTCGTGCCGTAGCCATTCTTTATGTTTGCGCAGGAGCAGTTTATTCCTCTGGGTCTTGTGTGACTCATTGTGCTTTTTGTTGTTCTTAATGACACGATGCTACTCGTAGAAAACGGTGTTAATCAGTCGAAAATCCACCACATGCAACTTAATGCGGAAAATGCGAAGTCGATGATTGGGCTCCGTGACGTGGAGAGAAAAGGTTGGAAATGCTGAGGCGCGTTCTCACTCGATGTAGGGGGGCGTCGATCTCGTAAACTGCGACAGAGAGAGAGTCGATGGGGTTGGAAAGGGGGGGGGGGGGGCGCTGACATAGGAAAGACACTGTCATCAAACTTCAACAGCGTGATACCACAAAGCACGTCCGCGGTGTCTGCAGCGCAGTTTGTTTCTGTTTAGTGGACACTTGCCATAGTCTTACGTGACGAGGCAACGGTAAATACTGTGTGTGTGTGTGTGTGTGTGTGTGTGTGTGTGTGTGTGTGTGGGTGGGTGTGCATGCCCTGCAGGGCGGGGGCTGAGGCGGAGGTGAGCGGGGGCGGATGGCAGAGATACCCGCACTGAGGTACCTCATATACCCTGTTTACCGAGGCTACGAGACTGCGTATGTCCAACGGCGCCCGTCACTGCGGGGATCCTCCCACGCAATGGGGGAATCTTCAGTTTTCACGTGTTAAGCCACTTATAACTCGCTTTAGAAGGGTTACACACGGATGGATTAAGCCCTAAAATCGTATGACCTTTTGATAATGTCTTTTGCATAACAAAAAACATATATCCAGATGTCACAATTCACGCTGAGAAAAGCGTGAGAAAAAAGACATAGTTGATGCTACTTATGAGTTATTTGGGTCACGTGCGGCTGTGAGGCACCTGCATGTTGTGATGTGTTGGTAATTAAATTGTTTAAGCGTCGGTTTGTCACCTCTCCCACATTTGCATTTTTCTTGCTTATATTTAGATCATAGTCAATATTTCACCCCACCCCCTTGTTCGTGAGGCACGCACAGAGAGAATCCCGAAACATGCCTCTGAGGTTGTACTGTTGCAGTCTGCTGGAAATAGCGACGAAAATAAATAAATAATGAAATCAAGTAGCATCGTAAATGTTGCAAATAGAAGCGCAGAATTGGGTGCTTTGTGTGCACTGTTGATGTCATGTCGATGCTCTTCTCTTTTTTCACAAGACTGGCGCTTCGTCTAATGCGGCGCTCATTGGTTTGACTGCAGAGCGCATACAGCGAGGGCTGTCCCCTCAAACGAGGGGGTGACTCACAATGCTTTGCCGGTGTTCGACTGTGGCACAGCACAGAAGACTGTTACATACATGTAATGACAGTGTCTATAGCTGTCGTATTTGTATTTTCATGCCAAGACTTAAAACTGTTTGGTCGCTATTATTTTGGTGAGGAAATGTGTGGTCTTTAACCAGCTAATTGTAATCGCCCCAGGCCCTGGTTGATCGTGATTCCCTATGTGCTTGGCTTATGGAGAACCTGCTAGGATTTTATATAACGTACATGCGTTTTCCTGGTTCCATTAAAACTAGTAGGGGGATATCACCAGGCTGAGATACCTCGCGTGTGGGCAGCAATATCCTATTAATCTTACATACAACAAAACTCCAACAAAAATGTGTGGCGATGATGCATTAGGGGTTTTTGGCATTGCGCAATAAGGCAGCTTCTTTTGATCAAGTGCCCACGCTGAGTATTTGAAATATCTAAACCTATTACTCATATTGACCAAGACATAAAGACGTATGCACTTGGTCTTGGATTTATTACCTTTATGACAAGGTGCAGTTCTGTAATTTATTCATAATTTATTCATTATGGGGGAAGGGGGGGTCTGAAAATGAGTTGATAGCTGCTGCAAGGCTGAGCAATCCTATGCTCACACCCCTCACAATCTATCCGGGCCTAGAGCAGTGATGCTTTGAGATTTATGTGAACAGCAATAGGGCCAGAGCAGTGAAATGCGAAAGGCACCAAAAGTCAACCCTGCATGGTGCTGCTTTTGTGGGGGACACAAGACAGACAGATAGACCAGGGCACACATGCAGGAAAAAGTATAGATTAATCAATAAACAAATTAAATGAAATTCAAATAAATGAAATTAAAGGAGTTGTATTTATCATCTCCAATGAAACATTATACAATTTGAAGAAATTTGTTTGAAATTTGATCCAAAAATTAGTTATCATTTGCAAAAGAGGCCAAGTAAACAATAACAGAGTAAAACATTCAAAATGGCTGACCCAAAAGAGGGCAGCTACTCTGAGCAGGCGCTCTGCAGTGATGGCAGGCAGTAAGGGTTGTTGGTGTGTTTGGGGGGGTGTCTGTCTGTGTGTTGTGTTGGAGGGGGAGGGAGGGGGGATGTTAAAAATTCTTGTGCGTCACAGAGGAGGCCAGAGTGAGAAAACTCAGGATAGTAACGGCCTGCGGATATCAGCCGTACTGCGTGGCTGTTTACTTCAGATTTAGCAGCAAAGCAAGCGAGCCTGCAGGAGAGTTTGATGTTGTCAGAAGAGAGAAAAGGAGAGGAGAGAAGAGCAGGTAAAAATGGTAATGAAAACAGATGGAAAAACTAAAGAATGAACGGGGGGGAGAGGAGAAGAGGAGAAGAAGGAGGAGACCAAGAGATCAAGGACATACCTGTGTTGACCTTGGGGTAGTTTTGTTTTCCTCTGCATTACAGTGTATGCCATACCTTCAAACCATCAGTAGTGATGTCTTACTCTTGTCCTTGTTTTTCAGACTTATTTGCAGAGAGATTGGCTGTGACTATGTGTGTGTGTGTGCTGACACTGGTATGTTGTATGTCTGTGTGTGTGTGTGTGTGTGTGTGTGTGTATGTGGGGGGGGGGGGTAGTGTTGAGAGTTCTTTCTCTGTCTGTGGTGTTTCTGTAGATGTGTGAGTGTGTGCATGTGTGCATTTGTATATGTGTGTGTGTGTGTGTGTGTGTGTGTGTGTGTGTGTATGTGTGTGTGTGCGTGTGTGTGCGTCCATGTGTGTGTGCATCAGTGTGTGTGTGTGTGTGTGTGTGTGTGTGTGTGTGTGTGTGTGTGTGTGTGTGTGTGGTGGTGGTGGCGCTAGTGAGCTCTCTCTCTTCCTTTGTCTGCGGTGCTTCGTCATGGCCCCTGGTCGCCAGCCCAGAGCGCGCCGAGTCAGGACTAAAACCACTGAAGGCTAATCCCTTCCTCAGCATCACCACGCCAGCTTCCTAATCTGCTCCTGACAACACAGACACACTCAGACCCCCAACCAGCCCCTTCCTCTAGCCGTTTTTTAATCCATCAGTTCCTCCAGAGGTGCTTTGACTCCTGGGACAAAGGGATGTTGGATTTTTTTTGCTTCAGCAGCTGTCTAAATGTTTTTTTTTTTTGATACTTTCTAATTCGTCCCAACACAGAAGGATTTTTTTTAAAATCTGGTCAAGAAATTAGCACAAAAAATTGATGTTTTTCATAAACTGTGCCACCTTAAATGGAAGCTCACCTTTCAGTCTTTGATCATGCTGTCGTTATCACCCACCTGTCTGTGTATACGCCTGCTTGCGTACATATGTGTGTGTATGTGTTTGAGATGGTTTGCTCTATGCTAGGCTGTAATTTGGTAATGACAGAGAGGTTGGTTCACTGAGCAAAAGCTTTATGGGGGTTGCAGATCAATTAGGGGCAACTGGCGAAAACAAGCTTCAATTTTCTCACTCGCCACTCAGCATGCGCTCAGTCAAGGCATATTTTTCCACCTCTTGCACACATGCATACACACACATGCACATGTGCGTGCACACACACACACACACACACACACACACACATGCACGCACACACACATGCACGCGCACACACACACCCATGTGCGCGCACACACACACACTTACCTTCACTCAGACACACACACACACACACACACAAACACACACACAAGCATGCACACCCACCCACACACACGCACACACACACACACACACAAAAGTCCATCGGTATCTAACCTGTAAAGCCCTCGCTGTAATTCGATTTGGTTATGAATAGAGAGCTGTTAATTGATGGAAGATTAAAAACAGTTTGATTAATTAATAACACATGTCTTCAGTGCACATGGGATGGAAAGGTACTTTTGAACTGTCAAATGTGTGATTTGATCAATGTTTGGTCAATGTGAATTTGGCCAATGTGAATTAAGTAGTGGATTAGCTAGTGAGTACTGAACTGTTCAGTTTAAGTTTATTTGAGCAAATTACCAAGAAAAAAAGAGGGGAAAAAAGGATTTTTTAATGAGCTCATGTAATCTATAGCTTTGCCTTGTGTAACATAATAGCTTTTTAATGTCTTAGCCTTCATAACCTCTCAAATATTTAACAGCCACCCCTGCCATCAGTACTGTACATCAGGGGATGCATGTATATGCCAAGAATGACCGAAGCATTACAGTTTTTGCCCATTGCTTGAACGCAATAGACATATGCTTAAACCAAAGTAACATAACATGAAGTTGTGTTACCATGCCTTAAACACAGTGTAACCATACCTTAAACAAAAGCGCTGCTTTACACTTTAGTTGCAATTCTGCAACACACTTGTTCCTTTTTGCAACACACTTGCTCCTGCACACTACACACTATTTCATACATAAGACACTTCGTTCAGAAATGAAATACTGATGTATCATTGGCAAAACACATCTATTCAAAATACAAAAAACAGTGTTTTATATAAAGTAGACTAGTGTGTTGCTGCTGATGTGACAGTGTTTTCATAAGATACAAGTGTGTGCAATTTTGTCATCATAGTGACATTTTGACAAAGGATTGTTTCAGAGTTTCAATTTGACATAGATGTAAATGGTTTATTTCCAAATGTTGTGTCTTATTTGCTTGTGTGTAGAGTTTTGACACAGCGAGCCAAGTTTTGCAAAACGTGTCTAAGCAATGGGCAAAAACTGTAATATAGACGTTGGAGTTACGTTAAGGGAGTATTTTTTGTGGACCTGGCGACTGTGAAAAATGGATGTGTTCATCAAAGTGCAGGACGTGACAGCCACATCACCATCCACCTTCCGCAGAGTGGCACAGGATATTACATAAACAAGATGGCAGAAGACTGCTCTCTGACAACAGCCAGCTGTTCATGCATGAGATATTCACTGTATAACTGAAAAACAGCTGTATAAAAGGATGATGGGGGCAATAACACATTTATGCACACACATACACAAAGGCACACACACAGCAATATATACACACACACACACACACACACACACAAATACAGACACATACAGACACGCATACAACTCTCTCACTCTCTTTTTCTCTGTTTCTATCCCTCTCCCTTTCCCTCACACACAACACACACACACACACACACACACACACACACACACACACACACATGCTTATAAGTCTGGTTCACACTGCTTTTGAAGGCTTTGGAAAGTGTAATTGGGTCTCAAATCCAGAAAACAGATAAACTGGAAAAATGTGTTGCTATGGAAGGTAAGATGGTATCTACTGCTGCTCTCCTCTCCTCTCTTCCTCTCCTCTCTTCCTCTTCTCCTCTCATCTCTCTTCTGTCCATTCCTCCTCCCCAGTATCTCTATTCCTCAGCTTCTGTTTATGAGCCCGCCTCCATAAAGCAGTGAGAAGGTCATGCTTTTATAATTCCAGACCGGCTACTGGGCTTTAAAGCCCTTGTATATCTTTGCTGGAAAAAACCCTATGACACATGCCAGCACACTCATATACGCATGCACACACACACACACACACACACACACACACACACACACACACACACACATGCACATGCGCGCGCACACACACACACAAATACACACTGACAAAC
>CM050219.1:5347500-5377500 GCA_027475355.1 Coilia nasus | reverse complement strand
GAGGGATACAATGAGTTGTTTGTTTGACTTGTTGGAAGAGAAACCAATGTTGCATTAGTCAGAGAGTCAGCTGTCATGTATAGGAAAACAAAAACCATCATGGCCTCATTGGCTTAACTACACTTCAGCTGCAGTTGATTTAGGTGTGTTGTTGATGCACTGCACAACAGCAGAGGAAAGAAAACGCCTCATTTAGCAACAAAATGGGAGTGCTGAATATTAGATGCCACTGACCCCAATGTAGACCAAACCGGTCATTTCTTATGCCGCTGCTGAAAATATATGCAGGGTTCTCTTAGGGCTGCATGCTGATTGCATGCCTGATTAGTGACACACTAATGTAGAAGTGGCACCTGCAGTGATTACTGTGGCCATACTGCTGGCTGATGTAAGGTGTAGCAGTGGCTTTGCAAGGCCGGTGTGAGCTAGAGGACGAAGATAATAATTACAGTTTTTGCCCATTGCTTAAACACATTTTGCAAAATTTGGCTCGCTGTGCCAAAACTCTACACCCAAGCACATAGGACTTTGTTACTTTGGTTTAAGCATACGTCTATAGCGTTCAAGCAACGGGCAAAAACTGTAATGGCTTGAGCAATTGGACAGGAAACGTGAAGATGAAGGCCCTTTTTTGGAAAGCATGAATGGGGGAGCACTGCAATGCAGACTTGTGCTGTAAAAACAGTCAGGTCAGATGTTTTCAAGGGCAGTTTAGACAAAATCAATCAAAAAAAGATCAATCACAGCACTGAAAAGGGGGATTTTGCTTCATTTATTTATTTTTCGGAGACAGGGGCTGTATGACAACAAGCTGTGATTGGCTTTCTCCCTTTCGGTCTTTTCTGGTCGTGTATGGATTCCCAGGTCAAATGGGATGATTCGTCAGGCGTGATGCATCGCCCACTCAATGAGTCTAGAGAACAAAGGCACAACTCATGCTGCCATCCTGAGCTGCAATGATTATTTGATGAGGGGCAAATTAGAACTGGAGAGGATCACTTGAGTAAAATAAATGATTTGGCACTACAGCAAAGGGAACAGTTTGGGATCGAGACAAAGAGGAGTTGAGGAGGAAGAGGAGGGTGGAGGAAGAGAGAGAGAGAGCGAGGAAGGGAGAGACAGAGACAGAGACAGAGACAGAGAGAGAGAAGCAGACTGAAAGCGAGAGACACGGAAAGTGAGATAACAAAATGGCAGCCAAGACCGACTGTGATATATTGTGCGACACACAAAGGGGCTTTTGTAGCCGGTGATGCATCGGGACACTGCATTCTGTTTTCCCCCTTTGTCGACCACAGGCTGCATAAGGAAATAGATTGGGTGCAGGAAGTGAATCGCACACGGCGGAACATGTGCTCTCTGCCTGCCTGCCTGCCTGCCTGCCTGCCTGTTCCCTCTCGCAGGCAATCCATTATCCCCACTCAGTACAAGTGCATATCAGATCAGCTGTGTCCCATTCACATTTGCTATCTAATTGATGCAAAGTGGAAGTATCTGGTAATCTTAGACTGCTGACAGTTTTGTGGCCTATTTACCCTTTTACGGACTGACACGAGGCTTACACAAGTCTTACACAAGAATGTCTGAAGACGGAACTGTGAAAATGTGAGAATACACGACTGGATGGTCAAAACATGGAACTATAGTTCATCCTTATCGTGAACCTGATGTGGATACATGAATATTTGTCATACATGCACCTGTATGTTTCCATCTCCTATGCACCATCTCTTTCTTGCTGGTTCTCATTTTCTTGCCTCCATACTTTTATTCTTCTCCTGTCTGTTCCCTGTTTATGTTTTTTTCCTTTATTTCACCAATTCTAGTGTGAAAGACTGGAGAATTAGTGTGCATCTGGTGAATAAAGAGAGCTATAGAGCAGCCTTGCCTGTAATGATTTTGGTTTTCGTGACAGGAGATGAGGAAGGGCTGAGCAACTCCACTCAAGGGAGCAGGAGGGAGGGGGGAGGAGGGAGGGGGGTAGGATGGGATTTTACGGCTCCCTCGCCGCTTTTGGACAATGCATGAGGAATGGGCAATAGAGAAGGGTGTGTGTGTGTGTGTGTGTGTGTGTGTGTGTGTGTGTGTGTGTGGAGAGGGTGATCTCCATGTTTTTCATTACCGCCTCCAGAGCAGTTGCAGCTAAAGCAAATGCATTAGATTTTCCTCACTGGCAAATGAACGAACGAATGAACGAACGAGCGCAGGCAGTCAGCCACTCTCCACCACCAGCAGTAGCAGTATCCACCCCAGCAGCATAACAACATAGAGAGGAGGGGGGATGGGGAGGGGGAAGGGGTGGAAATGACAAATTTACGAGCGCTGTTTTCATTACACTGTGGAGGTGAAATCCAAAGGCTCGCTCGCCATTTGATTAGAGTCTGCTTTGGATGTGCGAATGGGAGCGGTGCTCATTTGATGCCGGTGCCCAAGCGAATAGTGCATGCGGTCTGTGAACAGCAGCCCAGCCCAGCGGTGGTAATGAAGAAACACTGTGTGTCGCAGCGATCACTCTTTGAGACGCCAGACACGTTTTTAAGTTCTTATACTGTGTATCATGTTTGATTTTATCTACAGTATCTGTGGGTGGATAGCTGTCCATAGGGATGTATGTATGTATGTGTGTGTGTATATGTTCATGTGCCTGCTCATTCAGTCTGTGTGTGTGTGTGTGTGTGTGTGTGTGTTTGTGGGCGAGTGTGTGTGTGCGTGCTTGCATGTGTGTGTGTGTATAATACATGTGTGTGGGTGACTAATGTTTTGTATGTCCTAGTGATGTGTTAGGATGTGCAAAGATGTGTCACCACTTACTGCATTCACAAGGACCCCTTTGGCCTCAGGCTTAATGTCACTCTCAGGAGGCCGTATCATAGGTTAAGGTTCTTCTTGGCCTTGGCATGTGACTATGCTCATCTTCAGGAGATTGGGTCTGGACTGGAGACTGCTGCCGATGTCTTTCCGAGCTTGCAAAGCTATGGTAGATACAGAATATGTGTAGATTATGATAAATGGGGCAGTGGCGCCCTAGCGAGTAAGGTATCAGACCTGTGACCACAGGATCGCAGGTTCGAATACCGGGTTGCCAGTAACACCACTGAGGTACCCTGAGCAGGGTACCATCCCCACACGCTGCTCCCCAGGCGTGATGGGTTAAATGCAGAGGTGAATTTCGTTGTGTGCACTGTGCTGTGTGATCACAATGACAACAATCAGACTTTCAAATGGAAATGGTAATCTATGACTTTAAAAAAAGTAGAATAGATTGCAATAGATGAGCTGAGTCATAGAATATTACATGAAAATCAGCTGGTTGTGTATCAGTTAATCAAACCAAGCTGCATAATTATCCATGTGATGGTGCTTCCCTTGGAAGCAGCTGCTGGGTGCCATAGTCTGCTTCTCCACCTCTCTCCTCCTCGCCCTGCTGTGAGAACCATGCAAGTCGAGATGAAAGAGAGTATGTGCCCAGCCACAGCGAAAGGGAGAAGAAAAGAGGAGGGGAGGAATCGGGATGAAAAGAGCACATAGCATCTGGAGATCTGGGAGGAAGAGTGGGCTTGTCAATTAGCAGAAAAGCCCACAGCTCATGGCTGTCGTTTCGCTGACCTACTTTAAGAGCACTTCGAATCCTCTAGTTCCTCCTCAAAGCTGGTTAGCCGAGTATTAATGTGTGACCGAGGAGGCCTGAGATGAATTATAAGGGACCAAAAGACCATTTTGCTTCCCTGTGTGGAAGCTAGCTGTCATAAGCATTAGCACAAGAGCTCGTGTGCTAAGTGTGGTCTCAATAGAGCTTTCTGCTGCTCTTCTAACCAGCCGCCCAAAACCCATCAAAATGGTGGCTCACCCTGGAACCAATCTGGATCCATACCCAGAGCTGTTAATTTCAGAAGGACTAATTCATCATCCAATGATGGATCCTTACATATGGTGGCTTGACAAGAGTATTTGGATTAATTACGCTCTCAGAGTCTTGACTGTGAAAGGACAACATGCCCTCAGTCAAATTTGGAGGGTGTAGCAAAGCTGTTCATTAATTCATATTTCATCCTCTGTGCAGCTTTGTTGATGAGCATATGCCTTTACATAATGACACAATACAGACTGCTTGTGTTTCTTCAACTGCAGCAGCAAATAAAATAAAAAGGACAAACATTTCCCGTGCCGAAATCCCAACCGCCAAATCGGCAAACATCGAGCAGCAGAAGCAGAGAGGCGATGACTTAATGACAACCCCCTTGCCGCACCCTCTATTCCCTTCCCCACCCTTTCACACACACACACACACAGACACACACACATATACGCACACCCACACCCACACCCACACCCACACCCACCCCATTTCGTTGGCCGGGATTCATTTGCGCAGCGTCGGCGGATGAGCCGATTGATCTTTTCGCAGGCGGCCTCCGTGCCTAATCTGGTGTTTGTGCCCCTTGATCCTTCACTAAGGGAGCAGTTGACACTCGTTTTCAGTAGCGGACGGCCGGCCGTGATGGAGAGGCCTCGAGGGCCCCGCCGACACCATTGTGCGCTCATTCAATGCGCAGAGAAAAAGGTCAGAGCCGCCATGTTGGAACTAATTGCGCGCAACAGAGGTTGCATAATTGACGGCATGTCACATTTGCGTCCTTGCTCATTGTTTTTTATTACACATTTGATTTTGGTTTTAAATTTAATGGGGGCTCTGTAACATTAGTGTGACAAGGTGCACCGATGAGGAAACGTACGAACATGCTTCATGCTTTTTTACATTTCTCACCTGCGCATACTTCTCTCTCTAAGCTCTGCTTTAATCTCAAGAATGATTCTTGCATCTATCTGCTTTGAAACAAATTGCTAGAAGCTAGAAGATGAGGACTTGGTCAATCAGAAGATTCCATGTCTTGGTTGTAGGAGTGAGTGTGGTTTTAAACTTTGTTAAGTGATTCTGTGCCTTTAACAGCCCAAGGATACCCTGACAGCTGCCCAAATAACTTTATGCAAGGAAAAAGATGGAGTTTGTACTGGTGTGTGTGTGTGTGTGTGTGTGTGTGTGTGTGTGTGTGTGTGTGTGTGTGTGTGTGTGTGTGTGTGTGTGTGTGTGTGTGTGTGTGTGTGTATGTGTGTATGTGTCTGAAGTAGTTGTCAGAGCAGACAGTACGACAAGACCTTCAGGGATGAATGTTTTATTAGATAAGCTGTCAAGATAATGTTAATCATTTTGCAGAGATAATATGTCTCTACTAGAACAGCAGAAAATGAGTAGCATAAGCAATGCTAAAGGTATGAAATTACATCCCGCTTCTTCCTCCAGCTGCATTGTTATTATGGGTAGAGGTTGTAGTAAAGCAGTTATACACTGTTATACACTATTTGCACAGCAGTAGCTGCTTAGAAAACACAGGCATACTGTATGTTGGTCACTTCTATAAATGCCAATTTATCAGTAACAGTGGATGATCATAGGCAGGATGTTGTCAGCTTGACTGTGGTGGTTTGACTCGCTCTCTTGCTCGCTTCTAAGATGAAGGGCTACATGTGATTTGGTTGGTGGTCCTATCACCAAACCCTACACTGCCCACCTGTGACACCAGCATCAGAGAGTGTTGAGGGAGGAATCTAAGATCTTTGCCAGCTTCCTTCATTGCGTCGGAGAATAAATGGATGCGGCTGGCCATTAATAATCCCCACACCCCAACCCCCACCTGTTACCCTACCGTGTACCCCAACTCTATACACCCCCCCCCCCCCCCCCCCCCCCCCCCCCATGTTCCTCAGGCACTTGGTAGTGACTCTGCTGGAGGACCTCTGCATGTGCGTCGTCCACTTTGTGCCGCAGAACAGCAGCCACGGACATAACACCGCCACAGCTTGGCAATAAACAGCCATTTTATGATGTCTAACAGTTCTCTCTTTCTCTCTCTCTTTCTGTCTCTTCTTTCCTTCCTTTTTCTTCACTCTGCTGTCTCTCTCTCTCCCTCTCTTTCCCCCTCTATCACGTCTGTCTTTTCTCAACTTCTTCTGTATCTCCATCTTCCCCTTCTCTCTCTCTCTCTCTCTCTCTCTCTCTCTCTCTCTCTCTCTCTCTCTCTCTCTCTCTCTCTCTCTCTCTCTCTCTCTCTCCTTATGCAGGCCTCCCTGTACTCCCAGTAAGACCCACTTCTCCCAGTTGGAGAGCAGCTCCACCCAACCAGAGCAGCCATGGCAGATGACGGTGACATGCGCAATGAGCTGTCTGACATGCAGCAGCGTGCCGACCAGCTGGCCGATGAGGTGAGCAGAGCACTGACACATGCATGCACTCATGCACACATACACACACACACACACACACACACACTGACACATGCATGCACACACACACACACACATACACACATACACAGTCACACACACACACACACTGACACATGCATGCACACACACATACACGCATACACACATACACATGTACACGGTCACACACACACACACACACACACACACACACACACACACACACACACACACACACACACACACACACACACACACACACACATACATTTACATATACACGTACAAACAAACACTGAGTCACACACAGACACACATACATACATATTGAGTCACACACAGACACACACACACACACACACATACACATGCACACTGAGTCACACTGACTCACACACACACACACACACACACACACACACACACACACACACACACACACACACACACACACACACACACACACACACACAAGGCACAGGCACTCTGACAGGGACACCAGCAATACACATTACAAATGTAAAGGCAATCAAAATATTTCAATTTTCAACTTTGAATCAAAACCAACCTTTTCCAATAGACCCGGCATTAGCAATCTCTCAGAAGCAGTGCCACCATTTGTAAATGTAATTAGTCTGTTTGAGTTGTGTCATGACAGCATGAGTATGTCATGACAGCAGAACAATGGTGTTCTCCCAGGGTTGTTATATGAGTGATCCATGTGGTTTAAGAGTCCACCTATATGCCTATATTAAAACCTCTGTTGGGTCCCTGTGAGTTAGTCACTAATACAGTGGTTCTGCGACGTGATGACTATTGCACACTCATCACACCCGGTGCTTACGGTGAGGCATGATTAAGCAGCACACAGTGATGGTGCGTGTGTGTATGTGTGTGTGTGTGTGTGCGTGTGTGTGTGTGTGTTTGTGTGTGTGTGTGTGTTAAATGATGATTAAGAGGCACACAGTGATGGTGCAGGCTGATTCACACACCCCGCTGATGCTCACAGCTTGCTCACAGCCTCACGGACACTCTAGTCACTCCCAACACACAGAATGTATACAGATTTAGGTTAGAAGTGAGTGTTAATGCTATAGTTAGTCTGTGTGTGTGTGTGTGTGTGTGTGTGTGTGTGTGTGTGTGTGTGTGTGTGTGTGTGTGTGTGTGTGTGTGCATGCATATGTGTTGGTGTGTGTGACCGGTGAGAGAGAGAGAGAGAGAGAGAAGGAGAGACAGGAAGACAGGAGGAGCATTAGAGAAAGAGTGGGAGAGAGAAAGAGTGGGTGAGAGAGAGGGAGAGAGAAAGAGAGACAGAGAGAGAGTGGGAGAGAGAGAAGGAGAGACAGAGAAAGAAAGGGAGAGAGGGAGAGAAAGGGAGAGAGAAGGTGGGAGAGAGAGGTAGAGAGAAGGGAAGAGAGAGAGAGGGAGAGGGAAAGAGAGAGACAGGTAGAGAAAGAGAGAGGGAGATGGAAAGAGAGAGAGAGGGAGAGAGAGAGGGGGGAGAAAGAGAGAGACAGGTAGAGAAAGAGAGAGGGGAACAGGGAGAAAGAGAGAGGGAGAGGGAAAGAGAGAGAGAGGGACGGAGAGAGAGAGAGAGAGAGGGGGAGAAAGAGAGAGACAGGTAGAGATAGAGAGAGGGGAACAGGGAGAGAGAGAGAGGGAGAGGGAAAGAGAGTGAGGGGAAGACAGAGAGGGAGAGGGAAAGAGAGAGACAGGTAGAGAAAGAGAGAGGGGAACAGGGAGAAAGAGAGAGGGAGAGGGAAAGAGAGAGAGAGGGAGGGAGAGAGAGAGAGAGGGGGAGAAAAAGAGATGGTGGGAGGCTCCACCTGCACTCAGGGCTTACATAACGCTGCAGTATTCACAGAGCCAGTGGAGGGCTGAGAGGGAGGAGTGTGCTCTGGAGAGACGGAGGAGAAAGACAGAGAAAGAGGGACAGAGACAAAGAAAGAAAAGAGAAAAAGACAAAAACAGAACATGAAAGAGATACAGAAAAAGAGATAGAAAAATAGAAAAAAAACAGAGAAATGCTACGACTGTCGAAGTGTGAGATCTAAAAGAGAGAGAGAAAGAAAAGAAGGACAGATATAGAATATAAAAAAGCAAAAAAGAAAGAGGCAGAAAAAGACAAAGATCGAGGATGGAGGAGATGGAGAACAAGAGTAAAGAGAGAGAGGGAAATAGAGGAACGCTACGAGTCTGCTAAGTGTGAGCTGTGGGCTGGCAGTGGATCATCGCCCCGGAGCAATGCTGACTGCTGTAGTGCCCAACCCCACCCTCAACACCCCCACCCCACCCCATCCCATCCCATCCCCCCACCCCCAAGCTGCCACGCCAACGCCTCCCACCCCAGATACAGCCTTCCAGCTGAGCACAGGACGCAAACGCAGAATGAAAACATTATTCATGGTCCAGTTTGAAATTACTCACATGCTGTGCTCTGCTGAGAGAAGGAACCCTGCTGAAACAACATGGAGGAGGCCTTTTTGCATCTTACAAAGACTTTTGGCAAATAATTATTTTGTGAGGATGGATAATCTTGAAAGCAGACCTTCGAAAACAGAAGAGCGGTGTGGAAGGTGGTTGAGCACGATTAAGAATGTGACCAAAAGCCAGTCCATTTGAGAGCTTTTTATTTATTTATTTTTTTTTTTTTAAGCAGGGCAGCCATTTTGTTTTGAGTCCTGTGTTCTCTGAACGCTTGGATGCTGGGCTGTGGTCAGTCCTTCTGTGCTGCAATAGAGGGGAAAGGCAAACTCTGGGTCTCTGTTAGTTTCCCCCTTTGGGATTGCCGTGTCCAATTCAGCCGCACACTCCCTCCCTCCCTCTCCCTCCCTCCCTCCCTCCAATGTTGTGACCCTTCCTGACCCCGTCCTTCCCCAGCCCCACCCTCTCCAGCCCCAAGGGCAACATGGGGGGAGAGGCTGTTGATCCAACTGTGTGATCCAAGTCAAGCAGTGTGAGCACAGGCAGGCAAGCAGGCAGGCAAGCAGGCAGGCAGGCAGGCAGGCAGGCAGGCAGGCAGGCAGGCAGGCAGGATGCAACGCCCCTCAGCCACCCTTCAGATACAGTCCATTTAAAGCTCTGCTGAAATAATAAAAGAAATAGGAACGTTCGCCTGCCATGCGAAAACTAAAAATAGAGGCGCCTTGCTCAAGGTGCTGCGGGAAAAAAAAGACACTGCTGTTCCTTCAAACTGGCAGAGCATTTAAAATTAAAACCGAGGTCACACAGACCTGAATACACTAAAGATTTAAACCTGTAATTATGACAACAACAACAATGACCATAACTGAAAGATATCAACAACAAAGACAAACAATGATAAACAATCTAAATGATGCCACCTACTTCAAAAAAGGCTCATTTGCTATTGTCCTTTCATTGATTTTCATGTGTGTAGCGTTAATGAAATTTTCCAAATTTGCATATTTGTTCAATATCTGCCATTCCTCTGTATCCAATTACATTTGGAAAATCAGCAGAGCAGTACATCTTCTTTGTCTGATAATCAATAATGTATGTGTCAGTTATAATGCATGCAAGACCAATACAACAAACTTCATTTGAGCCTTTCTGCACTTCTGTTTTTGTGCACATTGCTTTACTTTTTATTTTTTCGACAAGGTTGGAGTGATTTATATATAATAATAAATTTCAGGATTTATGCATTAAACCACGATGCTTTGCCAACATTTAGACCAGACATAGACTAAATAAATTACTATTCTAAAGAAACATCTGCTGTATCTTCTTATTATTACAAACATGCATGCTAACATCCAAACAAACAACAAAAAAACAAAGAGATGCACCCAAAGTGTAGGGTTTTCAAGACAGTGATGATGTCGCCACGGACATGAATTGGTTTTCCATTGATTTCCCTTTTCAGTACAGTGCAGTTATGGATTCCCATCTCGTGTTGATGTGTGGCTCTTTATCGTTTTGCAGTTTTTTGCTTATTTCAGCACATAATGTTGTCTTTCTTTTCCCCCCTACAGTCACTGGAGAGTACTCGTCGCATGTTGCAGCTGGTGGAAGAGGTAATATTACATTCATTTTGATTTCCTTTAGAGCCCAAAGCAAAGCCGGTACCTTTAGTACACAATGACATTTTTTATTCACGTACATTATGTAAAAATGCATTATGATACTATATAAATAAACAATTTCAGAAGATAATCCATTAGAGACAGACCAAAATGTTTTATTGTTAGTCTTTACATTAAGGTTCAGATTCATTCAGATGCTTTAGCTGACATGTAATTCCACCAGAACCTTTTCCTAACAAGAGCCTTATTGTCAGTATCAAGTATGATTTTAAAAAATGTGCGCTTAGATTGTCTTGAATGAGTTTATTGATAAGGTGTATATTAAATTACCGCAAAGAATGGTATTGCTTTTATAACAGTCAATACTCACTCTGACTCTGTCATCTAAATGAGCTGTGATCCTAATTAAGGTTGAAATTGTATAGCCGGATCGAAAAAGAATGTCGCGAGTGTATGCAGCTTGTGTGTGAGTGTGTGCGTGTGTGTGTGTGTGTGTGTGTGTGTGTGTGTGTGTGTGTGTAGAGGACCAGGGGTAGACTATTGGGCTCTGACTACAGGTCTCTGCCGCATATTTCAAGGTCATACTGATAATCAGTCTGTGGGATCTGCCAGCCGGGCTCCTCCCGACGGCCATTAGGCCCAGATGAGGTGGCCGATAATGCGCCTCGCAGGTGGTAATCAGGCAGCTGGCCGCGAGAGAGAGACGTAGGGCGCGGATCGAACAGGCGACGACGAGCTGTGGGAGACTCAAAGGGGAAGAAGTAGCCACGTTAGTTAGAGCTAGTCACTGATGCTGTTAAGTCACAGCTTAGAGATGGGGGGAGGGGAGGGGTGGGCAGGGCAATAAAAGAATCCACTACCTGCACCGTCAAGTATTTGATTGACGCAGGATTTCGGAGGAGGTATGAAGGAGCAATGTCAAATGAAATAACAGATGGCCCTCTCCTCTCCCCCACCCCCCCGTCACCAAATGCCCTCCAACCTCCAACACACACACACACACACACACACACACACACACATACATACACCCCAAAGCTATCACCCTGCAGCATTCCGCCACGCAAAGGCCCCTGAAATGATGTTTCAGGCATGCATTATTTACGCGAGGGCCAGTCGGACGCTCGACGCCAAGGCTTGAAATGCTGAGTAGATGCACTGCAGGATCACGGCGGAACACATATAACCCCCCGGGGACACATTTAGGGCCACTTTTGGTGGAGGCTCCTGCATAGACAGCGAGGCAGGATGCTGCTGCCTAATCGCAACAGTAATTTATACACGGCCTGGCCTCCTGATTCCTCCGAAACGTCGATCAACGCTTTCCATTCGCGCAGAAGTGCTGAAGCAGCAGTAGGCAGCCTGCGCTGATTTACGCCCCCAATCCGCACCAGGTGCCTCACGCCTGAGAGATGTTTCCAGCATCCTGGGAAAAAAAAAGAGGACAGCTCAGCAAGATTATTGGCCCCAGGCTAATTATGGGGATGCGATGCTTTATTTATTTTGTGGCTCCACTGTGGCCGTGTGGCTTCCTGTGTGGGGGTGGTGGAGATGAGACCTGGTGACACAGTGTGTGCTTAGTCGCTGGCTGTTATGGGGCAGTAGTTAATACCGTACAGTAGTTAATGACAATCTGACTTGGACTGTCAAAAGTTCATAAATATAAATTGAAAGGGGATTATATAAAAGGGGATTATATACCAGACCTGGGTAGCTCACAAACTGTGAGAAATATTCTTGTATTGGTCATGCAAGTATTTAGGCTGGAGCTGTTTTTTAGATTTTGTTGGAAATTAAATTGTTATTAAAAATCTATTACAATACATTGGCTTCACATTTAGCTTGTCTTAGATGTCCCTGCCCCTGGGTTATACTCATTAAAAGGTTTTATTACATTTTGGTATATCTTTTGAAATGCCATTTAGCCTAGAATGTTTTAGTTCTATCAATAGAACAGTATTAGCCCCCTTGGGTCGTTGATTGATTTTTTTTACAGCTCAAAGGTGAAAACAGATTATTTGTTGACCCAGGCACATTGGTCTAAAGATGACCCCATACAGAGTATAAGACTTGATGAAATTGCTTCTTTGTAATATGGTAGAAACCATATAGTGAATCATGTTGATTCAAGTGATCTGTCTTCTATTCACTACAACCGACTCCATGTTTTTTTCCATGCTTTTACCCTTTATGGTGATGAATCGACTTTCCTTTGCTTGACTTAGCTCAGCATTGTTTCTTACTCTCTCATTGTCTCTCTGTATCTCATTCTCTCTGTCTCTGTCTCTGTCTCTCTCTCTGTCATTCTCTCTCTCTCTCTCTCTCTCTCTCTCTCTCTCTCTCTCTCTCTCTGTCTCTTTCTCTCTCTCTCTCTCTCTCTCTCTCTCTCTCTCTCTCTCTGTCTCTTTCTCTCTCTCTCCCCCTTCTGCCTTTACCTTCTGTGTGTCCTTGATGTGCTTCTCGGCGGGTAGAGTAAAGATGCTGGAATCAGGACTTTGGTTATGCTGGATGAGCAAGGAGGTAAGTCCGGACACATTTGGGGCAAGAAGAAGGGTACAAGTTTCTGAGGTAGTCATAGTTTAAGAATAAAACAAACTTCAAGAGATTTTTTAACAGTGACAGCATTTGAAATGTAAAAGTACTGATATATATGCAGTTCTGAAACACTGAGAAGTACTGATTGAAACATTAACATGATACATTTCAATTTGATGTATAAAATAAATGTAATTTAGTATCAGTGCCTTAATCCTAAGGAAGATGGTTGTAATGGATTAAATAGTAGTCTGTTTAAGTATTTCACATGTTCATATTTCATGAAGCATGTGGTTCTTTATTCAGTCCCTTTCTTTTCATTAACAGCTGTCTTATCCATTTTCCTCCTTTTCAATAACATTCCGGATTCACGACCAAACAGCCATATATAACTGTTCTGCTTCTATCCTCCTATTCTCTATTGTGTTTTTACCACCAAACAGAGAATCATATTTGGCCCTGAAACCATGTGTCTGAGGGCATACTTTAGCCCAGTCCATTCAAGAAGTAAAATACCTCAGGGGACTATGATTTGGGTTAAGATTGTTTGGTTCATGATAGCGACTCAAAATGACTGCCATCCTACCTGTTACCTATGGTTACCATGACGACTGGTAAACCAGTGGAACAGTTACCCACTATGTGGGTGAGAGACCAAACCTGAGAACGATCGATTTAGCTGGTAATGACAAAATCCACACTTCCTCATAAATTACACTTAACACACCTTTGTGCAATTTCTGGTCCAATAGAAAAGAAAGGCATAATAGTATCCTTAATCATCTCATCATGTTCAACTTAATATACCAGGTGCCCTTTTCTTGCACTGGATTTTATGCTTAGCGATCTGCAGCCCCAACTCACGTGGTAGCTCTTTGAACATGGCCCTCAGACCTATGTTTTAACAATCATTAGTTAAGCTTGTAGAGGTAGAGGAAGCAACAAAGTTAGCCTTGCCAACGACATTAGTCTTGGTTAGCTTTTGTGACTGGCTGGAGCTGGGTGCCCTGGGAACTACCCCCCACCCCCAACCAAAGCTTATAATTAGCCACTCTCCCTGGCACCGTCTGCAGTGGGGAGGAAAGCTCCAATCTCCACCCATCCGCTCAGACCGCCAGGCTTGGCTGGTAAAGCCTGTTTAAATGAGACTCCAGCCATACAAGCAGGCCCCGCTTTCTGAGCTCTCACACGGGCTAGCCATATAAGAATGTAGTCTGGTACACTTGTTTCATGGTAGCGTGATTGCTGATTCTCACTTTTAAGTTGTTTTTAGAAAAAGTTGTTTGCTGAATGCAGTGCAGTGTAGTGTAGTGTAGAGTAGTGCAATGTACATTGACCTGTGAAGTCTGAGCAAAGGGACTGACAGGGAATAGTGAACATCTCAACGATCTTAATAAAGAAGTGCCAGCTGCACATGTGCTAGCTGTACCACCTATATCGGGTCACTTTATTTTTTTTGAAAATGTATGCCCTTCTCAACAGTTCTCCAAAGCCATAAGCTTGTGTTGAGATGAAGTGGGCTCCTCCATTGGGTGGTGAATGGCTTTTTGCAAGGCGTCTGCTATAAGTGAGTTAACAATGCTACTGTAAGTGCCAATTGAGCTAATTAGCTTAGGGGAGCAGGACTCCAGGGATTGTACAAACGTGACTGGCTCAGTTGGGCAACACTCACTTTTAACCATTTCTCTACCTACCCCTCTCCTTCTCCCGTCCCCACTGTACACAAGTCACAAATAATACCCCCAGACCACATGTCCTGTCTTTGCCACAACAACGGACAGTGCAGTCCAGTCCCATCCCCCACAACTGCATCACTGACAATCACCAAACCTAGCCGCCCTTGCCATATTCATTGATCTTCCTCCCTTGGACCAACCAGAGACTGTGCAGTGACTGTACTCATCGGAAAAGGCTTCCCCCATACACAGGCTGTGCACCGAGTGACATTACCCACCAGTGACCGCCCACATGCTAAGCCTAGACAGTCACAGATCAAAGCAATCCCTTTTTAATTCAACTATTCTACTTCTGACAATTGTAATTCTAATTAAAGGCCCAAAGCAAGACTGTATCTCTCTCTCCCTCCCTCTCTCTCTCTCTCTCTCTCTCTCTTTCTCCCCCTCTCTATCCCTCTCTCTCTCTCTCTCTGTCTCTCTCTGGTGGCTGAGCTAGACCACATTGTCACGGAACAAATTGTTTTATTGTTCCCTTTCCAGGATTGTTAAAATTGTTAAATCTTTATAGTCAGAATGCCTCATTTAAGAGAGCGTTTTGGCAAAGCTCCTTCTTCACCATTTTCTCTTTTTTGAGCTTGAAAGAAGCAAATAAAAAAGCTTCTGAATCCTGTGTTACAGAATAATTGGAAGGCTTAATTTCCTTCCTTAAAGACAGCCTTAATTTGTTTAATTGGGCAAAGTAAAACGGGAAAGATTGGGAGCAATTAACTAATTTTATTTGAGTTGGAGAAATATTTGGACAGAATTTACTGATACAATGAAGTCCTATTGCTCCATGGCTTTAAAAAATACTGAATGAAATGTACACAACCTTACCATATTTACAGTTACTGTATGAGTCGCTTCAGTAGGTACTCTTGGATTTATAGTCTGCAAAATATACTTCGGTGGTGTCCCTCAAATGAACCATGTATTAACCCAGAGCTGAGAGTGTGTGTATCCCCGACCTAAGATTACAGACACCACACTTAGCCCAGCAAAAGCAGTTTTCATTTCTGTCACGCCCAGCACAGTACTCATTCCACTGCTGTCATCCCTTTGTCCTGACCAGAACAACTCGATCGTGTCGAAGATGGCATGAACCATATCAACCAAGACATGAAGGAGGCCGAGAAAAATTTAAAAGATTTAGGGAAATGCTGTGGCCTATTCATTTGCCCATGTAACAAGTAGGTACTGAACACGTTGCTGGAAGGTTCTTCTGCGTATGTGGTGGCGTCCCATTTTTATTTGTTTTGTTTTTGTTTTTGTTCATCTTCTTTTTTCCTTTTGTCAAAGTGGATGTCTGAAGTTCTTTGTCCTCTCTTTTTTGTCCTCTCTCCTCTCCTCTCCTCTTTTCTTTCCTCTCTTCCCCTTCCTCTCTCATGTGCTTCATTCTGTGGGGGATAAATGACTTGTGTTTAATCAGAACAACTGGAGCGCATCGAAGAGGGAATGGACCAAATCAATAAGGACATGAAGGATGCAGAAAAGAATTTGAACGATCTAGGAAAATTCTGTGGTCTTTGCTCCTGTCCGTGTAACAAGTAGGTGTTTGCCTGCCTGCCTGCCTGCCTCTGCCTGCTATTGAGAAATGATAGTGGTGATAGACATGGTAGCTTTGTAGTGGCGGCTAGCCCACGCCAGCTGATGCTCCAGTCCCACGCCCTGCATCCAGCCTCCCCACCCCCATAAACTGCACTGTGGTCTGTCCTAGGGGAAGAGTAGAGGCATGCTCACATAATCAACACACACACACACACATGTTCATGCAGACACACTCATTTACACCCACACATGTACCAACAGATATACAGTGCGTACATGAAAATGATTTAAAATAATCAGAAGCCCAAATGCACAGGCAGTAGTTTCGCAAGCCCTGGCCTCAGTTATTTTGGTCCTTTTATTCTGTCCACACTTTATGCCAAGCTGCTGCCTTGAATCTAAACCCCAGGCTATGTTTTCCCCACGGCTCCTGCTGTGTAGTACCCCTGGATGGCAAATTCCAGAACATGCAGTTCTCCTGCGTCAACTAGAAGCACTAGCCTGGTAAACCAGCCCCTCATACTTTATTTCATTTTGTACAGAGGGTCTGGCAGTGCTGTAATGAGAAACAATTTCTTCCTAGAGGTGTGGGCTCTGCTGAAGTTTAAAACAAGTGGCTCTGCTATTACCCAGTCCCTAACGTCTGGTCGTCATGTATGCAATTAGCCTGCCTACGCACTACAATTCAAATGTAGCACACAAAGTCAACGTCATTGCTCACGAACATTCCCTCTGTTCGCTGATTGGCACAATTAGGTACAATTTCTCCCTAATACAGCAATGTCGATGAAAGCACTGCCAGATCCTCTGTACAAAATGAAATGAAGTACGAGAGGCTGGTTTACCATGCTAAAGAAGCACTGCTTCAAACCAAAAGTATTTTCCACATTGGACACATATAGAACACAAATAACACATGTAGAACCTTAGTGAATCATTCAACACAGTGGGACTATAGTGTGTAGTATACCAATGTTGCTATTACCTCAAAAGCCAAGGCCAGCTGTAAAAAGCTGAAAAGCCATCCTAACAGAGTTTACTGTAAGGGACAACCCAGCTTGTTGTCATGACAATACTCAGTCTACACCCCCAGCTTCTTTGCACTCAAACCAGGGCAACCAACACCACCACACCACCACCTGCCCCCACTCCCAGACACCCACACCTCACCATCCCCAAAACAAAAACATCCCTACCCTCTCCCCTGCCCCTCCATCAGGGAGTCTACTAACCAAGCTAGTCCAGTTATGGTAGCTCGTCTCATCTGCATGATAACATTACACTGGTCACCCATTCTAGCCTTAGTGCTAGTGGATGTAGCCTAGAGACCTGTCTTTCCTTTGCAACGTTGCAATCACATCCATCAGTGCTGCATACTGGAATGACCAGAGAGCATGTCCTTGAATGCCCATGCATGCCGATGCAACTCAATGCTAATGATGCTACTAATGTTCATGGTAACGATGAACTCTTCAGGCTCATACTAAGTGTTTCTTAACCATGTTGATTAACATGAACTGGGGACATACAGACCCAGACTGACTGATAAAATTAGCCCACAAGTAGAGCCAGAGGTGAATACTTTGTCTCAGATCATTGTGAAAAAATAAAAAAAACGAAACGGGTTAAAATGTGCTGTTCCTTAGTACTAGCCGCTTTAGCAATACAAAGCCTGAGTGTTGGCTGGCAAACGGCAGGCAAGTATAGGAAAATGTATGTGAAAGTGTTCATTATCTGGAGGGGAGAAAGGGAAAGGATTAGAGGGAGGAGTTCGCTGTCTGCCGTAGCTCTGGCGAAACACCAAGGTTATGCGTGTTCTTTTCCTCCCGACAGGGACAGAGGAGAGGAGGGGTGGAGGGGTGGGGGTGGCTGAGGGTGACAAGCAATGGCAGAGAACTGGGTCAGGCACAGAGGAGACGCAGAATTGAGAGAGAGAGAAAAAAAAAAACAACAAAAAATATTTCTCGGAGTGCAGTGTTAAACTCATACCCTGGCAGGCTTAGATTTTGCGTGTCGGATGAACCGTCAGTGAAGTTGCTCTCTCCCATCCCCAAAAATAAGAAGAGAGGAAAGCTACCCATCGCTGATGTTAAGTTGACGCTTTGATAGACCTTCACACTTCCATGAGACGCTTTGCTGTCAGATATTTTTTTTCTCTTCCTCTCTCTCTCTCTCGCTCTCTGTCTTTTTCTCTCTCTCTCGCTTTCTATCTCGTTCTCTCTCTCTCTCTCTCGCACTCTCTCTCTCTCTCTCTCTCTCTCTCTCCGTTCTGAGTTGTTGAGCTTTTCTGGGGGACCAAAGGCACCAAGTCAGTGTCAATCCCAATCATGCCTCACTGGAGTCACATGACATGAGGCCTTTTGAAAAGCAAGCAAAAGAATGCTGCTGCGAAGATGACTCCATTTTTGTCTCATCTGGAGCAATATTTGCAATTTCGAAGCGAAATCAAGATTTTTAATAAAACAAAATTTCCAGAAATGTAACGATAGACCACAGGGGTTTATTTTCCAGTAAAGGGCTTCGAGCAACCAGGAGGCACACCACAGTCAAGGTTTAACCCGCCAGTGTGTTTACTGTGGAGTCACGTTTGCTCTCAGTCAGCATGGCACTATTTGTTGATGCCCAGGAGATGCCAGCGGGTGGAGAGATAAGTAGAACAGAAACATACACTCAGTTCGCTGCTTAGAATTTCAAAAAGTCTCACTGCAGAGCAAAGGCTTTGGCTGCCCTTGCTGAACAAATCACGAGATATCGTTTCCCAGGAACCAAGGTTATCTGTGGCAATAAAGTGGAAACTGCCAAGGAAAGACAGCGCTTTCTTATGCTGAACCAGTTTAGACAGAAAGAAAGCAATGACAAGCCATTACAAAGTCCACCAGGCCTCCATTTTGAAAACAGCATGCCAGATCTCTGTGTTGTGCCAGAGATTCTCTAAAGGCGCTGAAAAGGTCAGCTATTCAGGCTCATGTAGACAGATGAGGAGACATAAATTAATGCCAGCATGTTTGGTATTCTTTGCCACTCTTTCCTGCCAGTCGAGAGTTTAAAACTCCTCAGGCTTCCCAGGAGTGCAGTCTCTATTAGTGGGCACGAGAAGGAGATGGCGCCCGGTGGCGGCGAGAGACTATCAACAACAAACAGCAGGCTGAGCTGACAGGAAGGGGAATCCATTTCAGATAGGAGGGCTCGCCAAAATGGCTGCTACTCAGAGAGAACACACAGCATTTTCTCCATGGTACCGCAGTTAATCTTCAAAGTTATAATAAATATCTCAGACGTATCTGTAATTATTATCTCTGGCAAGGAGATTGGAATTTTTTAAGAAAAGCTAGGAAGACAGAGGGGCTCTGGGAGATGACGTTCTTTGTTGTTTTTTGTTTTGTTTTTTTCATTCACAGTTATTTCCACTTGTCTCCACCGCTGTGGTAGTCTTGTTACTCTGTGTTGTCTGTCTGCAGAGGCCTGTCCTGTTTGTTATCTGTCGTTGTTTGGACTTGGAGAATCTCTCGGTTAACATGTGAGAGATCACTCCACTACAAAATCACAGTAAGGAAGGCAAGGAGGAGAGACAGATGGAGGGAGGGAAGGAGGGACAGAGGGAGAAGGGGAAAGGAAGGAAAACAAAACCAGAGTAACAACTTGGCCTTAGATGGCAAGTTCAGCTCCAAGAGTACCCAGTTCTCAGCAGTCGAGGACAGGTATGTTTCACAGGGTTTGTCTCCATGTGTTGTGTGTCCACTGGAGAAGGCAGCATGACAAGAACAGGTGTTAATGAGAAAATGACCTTCCCATTCCTGCTCTGCCTCTCTCTACTACCAGTCTCATAGTTTGCTTCCTGTCGTTCGTTTTTTGTCAGAGAGTTGTTGTGTCTCTTTTTTTCCCACTGTGTGTGACTGTGCTCAAAATGGCTTCCGTGTGGCCGATTAAAAAAAAAAACAGAAAGAACAAGCATGTGAGCCAGCCAGCTCCCCAATAAAACACGGAAGCGTCCGACAGGGGGGGCCCGGACAGAGATCTCGCTCACTTTCTGTCCTTGCGTGTCTGCGACAGAATGAAGAGCGGAGCAAGCAAGGCCTGGGGGAACAACCAGGATGGGGTGGTGAACAGCCAGCCCGCCCGCGTCGTGGACGAGCGTGAACAGATGGCCATCAGCGGAGGCTTCATCCGCAGGTGAGGGCGGGGGTGGGGGCCGTAGGGCGGGGGGCAGGGCAAGGACTGTCTCAGGCGTGGGGGGGGGGGGTGGTGGGGGGGTGGGGAGGGACTCTTGCACATGATGCCAGGAACAGAGAGAGACTTGGAATCCGTCCCTTATGGATTCTATCGTGGATTCTATCCAATTCATGTTAGTGGCAGATGCATATACTAAAGTGGCCAACAGATACTTGAACGATGACGTAATTTGTTGTCTTTTGTACTCAAGCGTGTCATATTTACATAAAAGTCAATATGACCATAGAGTTACCCATCACTGACAGTTATTTACATTCCTTGGAAAGAGTGTAGCAATGTAAACCTAAAGTGTTTTGCTGTTCGAATAGATACATCAAAAATGTAGCCTTCTTTCCTAATGTCACTGGCTCTGATGGCTGCTCAGAAATTTGCACCTGAAAGACTCGTAGAGGATTCACCATCTAACATCTTGTAAACTACAAAGTCATCTTAACGACCTTAACTACCTTTACACTCAGCCAGAATCCAAAATGTACACTTACTCACTGTATAGTACACGAGTGTTTAGGGAACAAAACCATTTAAGTCACATCCTACACAGTGCACTACTGTAGATAGTGAACTAGTAAATATTTCGGACACGGCCACCGTGTCTGCTGGGGTAACGGAGGGTAGTGAAGGTGGAAGGGCACCTGGAGGCTTATGCCAGCAAGAGGTAGCAGAGCTGTTTTGTGGGAGGGCGGTCCCAATGCTCACTGGGTGCAAAATAAGACAGCTGGTAGGGTGAGCTGTGGGACTGGTCATGGGCCCCTGGGGGCCATATCAGGTCATGAAGATCAGAATGTGTGTGTGTGTGTGTGTGTGTGTGTGTGTGTGTCTGTGACTATTATTATTATTATTTGGGGAAGTCACCCTGTTGAGGTCCAAGGGGGCTTTGTCAGGAAGTAGAAGGGTGCAAAGGGGTTGGGATATAATATCTGTAAGAGGAGAAAGAACTGAGATGGGGGAAACTACGGCACCCCTTACGGTGATCTTACATAAGCAGCATATGTAATCCTGCCTTAATGCAGCACCTTGGCACCCTGGGAGTGGTAGGGAAGGATAAGGGATCTCCTGTTCTGTCTGCCCTTGTGTGTATGTGTGTGTATGTATGTGTGCATTCGTGCCTGTGTGTGTGTGTGTGTGTGTATGTATGTGTGCATTCGTGCCTGTGTGTGTGTGTGTGCGTGCATGTGTGTAAATATATGTCTGCTGACAGTAAGGGTGTGTGTCTGTTGACTGTGTGTAAGTGGTGTGTCAAAAAGATTGAGTGTGATGTCGTGTATGCCGATGAGCTCATATCTGTATGCTGGTGGTGTGTTGTTATCATATGGCATGTATCTGTCAGTGTGTGTGTGTGTGTGGGCATGTATGTTTGTGTGGCTGTGTGTGTATGCGTGTGTGTGTGTGTGTGTGTGTGTGTATTTACATGTGTGTGCCTGCTTGTGTACATGTCCTCTGTGTGTGTCCTCTGGCATACTGCCTGGGTTACGACGCCTGTCTGTGTTTGTGTGTGTGTGCGTGTGCAGGGTAACAGAAGATGCCCGGGAGAACGAGATGGATGAGAATCTGGAGCAGGTGGGCGGGATCATCGGCAACCTGCGCCACATGGCTCTGGACATGGGCAACGAGATTGACACCCAGAACCGCCAGATTGACAGGATCATGGAGAAGGTATATGGGATATCTATCACCAGACCTAAGGAATTTAAGATCTTAAAAATTATAATGTTAGGTTATGGCACGCTACAATGTTTTCTAATGCACCGCATAGAAGATGAATTCATCAGGGATATCCATGACAAATTCTAAGGTTTTTTGTGCCTGTATGCAATTTGTATGACTGTAGCAGACAAAAAAAAGTGATATTATGAAATCCGTACATCTTTTAAAACAACTACATCTTTTACTTATTACCAATATAACCAATATATTTTCAAACAGCTTCAAACCCAAGACAATTTTCTGTTACCATTGGGATAAAAAATTAAAGGTGTACTTCCACGAGAAACCGTTTAGTACTTGCTCTTTTGAAATATGATAGGTCACCCCGAGTGCTGCATATCAAAATGTTTTTCTACCCCCATTTTCTATATCAGCCAAAAGAGGACAATAGGCGGAAAAACGACCCAATGCGAAAAGGGCCTGCAGCGTGACGTAGACATGCAAATACATATAAGAGAAACTGACTTTAAATGGGCTTTAAATGATGTTAGCCTGTGACTGACTCGCATAAGATTAGCAGGCTAGTTGAATGACTGAACTGCATTTAGCCGTTTTGTAATGCAAATATTACCATTCTGAAACGTTCATTGACAAACGGTCAGGAAGCGACTGTGCCATCTCTCCTTCCTCTTCGTATTCAGGATCAAACACATAAGGCTGTATCTCCGAAGACATTCTGTGTGCAGTTTTAGCGCTGTCAAGTTGACTCTTCCCCTTTACCTTACTCTGCTATCAAGTTGACTGTGGGGCAAAGGAAGCTGCAGGGAGCGTGTCACGCCTCTGGCGAAATCGTGTCGTTCTCCCGGCCCCACCCCCTCCACCAAACTAAAACAGCTTGAAACAGAAGCACTAGAACATTTTTTTCATCAAAACCAGCGCACAGGGCAATTATTAATACTAGAGAACACCGCAAAATTAATGAAAACACGATGGAAGTACACCTTTAAGTGTTTTGAATCTTGAATCTTAAATCTTGAATTACAGACAAAGCATGCTCTAAGGCAACTTACTTCACATCACTTTTTCTTCCTCATAGGCTGATTCCAACAAGACCAGGATTGATGAGGCCAACCAGCGCGCCACAAAGATGCTGGGCAGTGGCTAAGCACCCTGAGCCGGTGCTTGTACCAATAACGCGGTTTGTCGGAAAACGCAAACATGCTTTTATCATGGTATTAACCTTCTCGGTTTGCACACATGCACATATCACCTCCCCCCATTGTAAATGTTGTTCTGTGTGTTGTCTGTCAGCTTTTTCAATGATTGTCCTCGTGAAAAATGATTTCTTATACTTCGTATCATTTTTTCCAAAGGTTGTATATAGTGCTATCTTGGTGGCTCTAGCTCACTTGTGAAGTTTTTATTCTCTCTATCATATATATCTATATATCATATATCACAAGTATATATATACATATATATGATATGTACTCTTTGCTGGATGAAAACTATATTAGGAATGCTCTACAAGGCGTTTTTTGTTTTTTCTTTTACCAGTATATCAGTATCGTCTTAGTAAACTGTCATTCCACGAGGCTACTGTCATGATCCTTATTTTGATGTTGTCATGACAGACGAAGAAAGGGGGAAAAGATGATCAACTTATACTGATATGACTTCAGAAAAAGCACTTACAATCGATTGCTGTCTTTGGTTCATTACCCTCATCACCACACATCAGTTACTGTTTAGACAATGTGCAACTAGAGTCTGTAGCCGTAATAGACATTGCATTCCAAGTGATGTGAACTGTGAGATTCTGCATGAGCAATGGTAGATTTTAGTCTTATAAATAAAAACTTGTTTGAACAAAAAAAAAATCTTGAAAAAAAAAGAACACATGGCAGTAGCGAAAACGCATGCTCAGTATTAGGACACAGTTGAACGTTTCCATATTTCTGCAAGTTTGCAATAGTGCCACTCTTTCTGTCAATATTATATTTACAGACTGTGACCATTGTTGTAAAATAATGCACAATGATCTTGGGGGTGATGAGGCAAAGCTGAAATAAAAATGTTGGAGGTGGAACCGCAAAAAATAAACCTGTTTTCTTAATGAATATGCCGTTCAGTGAGAAGATGTTGAATATGTGCAGACTGAAGGGGGACTGGCTGTTTACTGTAACATAGGTTTTGGATGCTATGAAAAATAAATAAATAAACGTTTGCAATGTAAAGCAAAGATGCATATTTCTGAGAGACCTTACTTTTATAAGAAGACTGTATCCTGTTAGTTTATTCTCCCCATGTGGTTTGTTATTGGTAAAAAAATATACATCTATAATAATAATCTGTAACAAAAAAAAGTCAAACAAAAGGGTTTTTTTGTTGCTTCTGTACTTAGAGCTATGCACACCAAAACGCTGAATTGTTGAATAGTTGGTATAAGAAGACAAATACATACCTTACCTGAATGACACATAGGTTAAGCTGTGAGATTGATGTCTTCGACGCATGTAATATTAAACCTCCCTCTGTATCATGTCAGTCTGTGAAAGTGGTTGACATTTTGTAGCTAGCTGAATTGATTAAAAGTAATAAACCCCTACCCACTGTGGGTTGTTCTTTTTGTCTGACGACAATCACAAGTTGTAACATCTTGGCCAGGGTTAACAAAACAGATTTTGATCTCAAAGTTATTTTATTCCTTGGTGAAAAAAAAGGTTAGAAAACATAGACTGTTTCTGAAATGTTTACTCGTTTACTATATATTTCACCACATAGTGTGCAAGCTACGTTGTTTTGTCCCTTACATAGTGCATCATATGCAAGAAGGCAAGAAGTGAACATTTTGGGTTCAGCCATAGAGTGTTAGTGCTGGCTGTTTAAGACACAGTTCTGGCCTTTTGGGGCCATATAATGGCGGTCCATAGCACACTGTCCCTCAACCCTTCTGTGTTTAATTTTATATGAGAATGAGGTCAGTCCAGAATTAGATATCCTCTACACTTCGAACAGCTTGTAAAAGCTTATATTACACAGAAAGTCATTATGTAAGCTGTTGTATTTCCATACTATTGAGGGTTTACATCTTAAACACTAATGTAATATACGAATGTGCAGTGATGAAATGTGTACACACATCACTATTCACTCACATACTGTGAAATGAGACCTCTCTGAGTCACTTCCTGGAACATCCAACATTGCTGACTCATGGAATTCAGAAACCGCAAAGATTTGTTTACTCGCTGTAGAGAACAGAGATTTGAAGGTTCATTATAGCTAAAAGCAATGCCTCCTTTCAGTTTCCCCTCAGGAAAAACAGCTAATGGTGTACATAGCGTCACACTTTCCTATGCACGGGGTCATTGTTACAGCCACAGAATCAGTAGAGTTTACAGCTCAGCAGGAAAAGGTACCTTTCTTCTTAAGGAAAAGGCATTCCATGAGAAAATGGCATTTTAAAGGGTTAGTAAAAAAAACAGTAGGAAATAATCGCATAAAAGGTGTGCATGGCTTTTTACTTACACAGTATTTCTGTGGGTAAAAGTCACTATCAAATCCAGAAAAGTACAGCATATAAATTAAATAGAAAAGACAGCTTTGTGTTATGAACAAGAGACACCCAAGCACTAGTCTGTATGCAAGCAGACAGCCCTCTGTCTTTTAAAAGCAAAGCCTCACTGCTTTATTTAATAATAATTTAATGAATATATGAATATATCCTTCATGACAGCCTCAGACAGTCTTACATAAAATGTGTTTCTATGTAAAGCTATGGGTTTTTAAAGACACATACATACAGTACTTGTGACACAATATAGTGCTTGTAATTGGCTATGAAGAAGGGGGTGTCTCCATATACTGCTATTGTACACACACACACACACACATATATACATACACACACACACACACACCTCTGGCCAGCTGGGCCAAGACCGTCAATTAAAGCCTGTTTTGGTTTCAGAAAGGGACTGGGAGTAGGCAACAGCTGAGGCCCGTGGAGGAGAAGAGAAGAGAGATTGGGAGAGACGCAAGTGCTGCAATATGATGCAAGCAGCCTGGCCTCAGCCCAAGCCATATTTATAATTCATCACATAATAAAAATATCAGCTCTGGCCACGGAGAAAAGGAAAGAGAGACACAGAAAGAGGCGAGGTAAAGCAAGGCAGGTTTATTTGTATAGCACATTTCATACACATACAGTAGGCAGTTTAATGTGCTTTACAAAAGAAAAGAACAATAGAACAATATGTAAAAGCATAAAGCAAGAGAGGAGAGGAAAGAGCGGGAAACAGCCTGGAGCATTCCGCTTACTGTCACATCCTCTATTCCTGTCATGTTTGTTTCCTCTCTCACAACAAAACACACACACACACACACACACACACACACACACACACACACACACACACACACACACACACACACACACACACACACACACACACTTACACTTTCCTGTTGTTGGACAATGATCACTTGTGTCCAGGATAGCAGATAGTAAATGACTGCTAACATAACACGACAAACAGTAAGGCAGCTGTATTTTTCTCACACACCAGACCATTTAGTAGATTCAGACGTGAGCTTATTCCAGTTAAATTTTTAAAGTGCAAACAACTCTAAGTAATCAACTGTAAGAATAGCTTGAAAGGTTTTAATAGCTCTACGTCGTGACATTGTGGCCCTCTGGCAGTAGCATCGAGGGCTGGCATCGTGACTGTGTGTTGCCCACCCAACACCCCCTCTCATCGCTGAATAACAGGGTAAGGGAATTCAGTCACTCGCACTTGTTTGCGGGGGCACAATAAGACAGGGTGACATCAGTCTCTTTAGTGTGTGTGTGGGTGTGTGTGTGCGTGTGTGTGTGTGTCTGCGTGTGTGTGTATGTATGTGCTTTGGAATAATGTGGGAAATAGATGAGTGTGTTGTGTGTGCGTGTTAGTGGGTTGGTCAAATGATGACTGAAAGAATAAACTTGTCGTGTGTGTGTGTGTGTGTGTGTGTTCTGAGATGCCTACTTAGCCTACTTTCTAAAAATCCTCAGTAGATTTGAACCAAAAATGACAGCCAACAACTTAATTATGCAGCTGATATTAAGACATTAAACAACTATTGCAGCCAAGCAAACGTGGTCAAGAAACTAATAATAACAAATGAACCATTGCTGGACAGGGCTTTGCACTGTTCAGATTAAGGTTTATTCAAGTGTAAGGTAGGTCCTTGATCTTAACATATATCTCAACATATTCCGTACCACATATAGATAATAAAGATAACTCTCTGAAAAGATTTAAAAAAGCCTTGCCACTGTAAGCTGTTGCTGTCATGTATAGATTATGGTTACATCAATCTTACCTCCTGTGGCTCATATTGTGTTTATATATCAGTGTCTTCCAGACCTTACAAGGGCTCAGTGGAGGGTGAAATGTTTATGTCAACAGATCTTGGTATCTTGTATGAGTGTTTTGTCTTATTTGCACACATTTCTCACTCTCCCACTCACTCGCCCACTCATTCTCTGTTCTCTCTCTCTCTTTCTCTCTCTCTCTCTCTCTCTCTCTCTCTCTCTCTCTCTCTCTCTCTCTCTCTCTCTCTCTCTCTCTGCTCTCCTCTCTGGGAGGTTGAGTGATGGGAGGCTCATGGTTAGTGCTGATGGCAGTGGTAATTAAACAGACAGGAAATTTACTCTCCCAACGAGGCCAGCTTCACAAAGTGCTGCTGTCTGGGTCTGGTGATGATGCCCTGCAGACAGTATAGCTGACTCTCCAACTTTCCTAGAATACTAAACTCTCTTCTGCCCCACTATACTTCACTCTTCTATTCTTTCCCGTCTGTGGGCCATAAATTCCTTTCCACCCCATTGTATGTGCTTATGTGTCCTTTTTACTGCTGTAATGTGTTTTTAGTATACTATCTGTAATGTGCTTTTAGTATACTATCTGTAATGTGTTTTTAGCATACTATCTGTAATGTACTTTTAGTATACTATCTGTAATGTGTTTTTAGCATACTATCTGTAATGTACTTTTAGTATACTATCTGTAATGTACTTTTAGCATACTATCTGTGCACGAGGCAGCACATGGAGTGCACATCAGGAATCCTAAGATATAATTCATTTCCTTGTTGTCTCAAGTGCACTGTGTGTAGCCAAGAGACTTTTTTTACCTGAGTTAATAATAGTCGTATCATCCCAGAAACAGTGAAAGTCAACACAGAGGACTTCTGTCAAAAATGGCATAACTTAGGGTAGTTCAGTTTCACACATGTGCTGTCCATGCGCAGTCAATGCACTGCTTCCATGTGGCAGTAACAGGAATCTGGAAGGCACGCAGCGACCTCCACGTACAACAATGATGACATACATTTTGTCTTTGTCCTTTGCCTCATTGTGCGACATGTTGCCATAGAAGTATACCATGGTCGGTCCTTCTTCTATTCTGGTCTATTCTCTCCTCTCCATATATGTTTATTCTTTGCCATGTACATTTTCCAAGTCTATTCTCCCTCTATACTTCATATGTATATATGTCATAATTGTCCCTTCAGCCACCCCGCGTTTACTCTTTCCTTCCTCCATCATACCCATGTTTTTCAGTCCTTTGTTACTTATTTTAGCATCACATTTGATTCTTCATTCTGTTTTGTGGTACTGACTTTCGTAGTAAACTTCCCCCCTTTGACTACTCTACCTCTACTCTTTGTGTTGTCCACTCATCTTCCCCTCTCTCTCTCTCTCTCTCTGTCTCTCTCTCTCTCTCGATCCTTCCATCCTGCATCTCTCCAGCCTGCTGACACAGGCTGTGTCCGGTTGTGGTAGCGTCAGCAGAGAGGAAGGGGGGAGGAGAAAGGAGACTAGGGAACCAAAACAGGAGAAGTCTGGTCTGCTGCCTCTGCTCTCTCTCTCTTTAGCTAGAGGAGGAGAAGTCCGGTGTGTTGCCTCTCTCTCTCTCTCTCTTTCTCTCTCTCTCTCCCTCTCTCTCTCTCTCTCATTAGCTAGAGGAGAAGTCTGGTGTGTTGCCTCCCTCTCTCTCTCTCCCTCTCTCTCTCTCTCTTTAGCTAGAGGAGGAGAAGTCCGGTGTGTTGCCTCTCTCTCTCTCTCTTTCTCTCTCTCTCTCCCTCTCTCTCTCTCTCCCTCTCTCTCTCTCTTTAGTTAGAGGAGGAGAAGTCCGGTGTGTTGCCTCTCTCTCTCTCTCTTTCTCTCTCTCTCTCCCTCTCTCTCTCTCTCTTTAGCTAGAGGAGAAGTCTGGTGTGTTGCCTCCCTCTCTCTCTCTCTCCCTCTCTCTCTCTCTCTTCAGCTAGAGGAGGAGAAGTCCGGTGTGTTGCCTCTCTCTCTCTCTCTCTTTCTCTCTCTCTCTCCCTCTCTCTCTCTCTCTCTCTCTTTAGCTAGAGGAGAAGTCTGGTGTGTTGCCTCTCTCTCTCTCTCTCTCTCTCTCTCTCCCCCTCTCTCTCTCTCTTTAGCTAGAGGAGGAGAAGTCCGGTGTGTTGCCTCTCTCTCTCTCTCTCTCTCTCTCTCTTTCTCTCTCTCTCTCCCTCTCTCTCTCTCTCTCTCTTTAGCTAGAGGAGAAGTCTGGTGTGTTGCCTCTCTCTCTCTCTCTCTCTCTCTCTCTCTCTCTCTCTCTCTCTCTCTCTCTCTCTCTCTTTAGCTAGAGGAGGAGAAGTCCGGTGTGTTGCCTCTCTTTCTCTCTCTCTCTCCCTCTCTCTCTCTCTCTCTCTTTAGCTAGAGGAGAAGTCTGGTGTGTTGCCTCTCTCTCTCTCTCTCTCTCTCCCTCTCCCTCTCTCTCTCTTTAGCTAGAGGAGGAGAAGTCTGGTCTGCTGCCTATGCCCCCTATGTCTACTATTTCTCTGAGCAACACACTCACATTAACGCTCTTCTTCACCCTCTTCCTCACATGACCCCCCCCCACCACCACCACCACTACCTGCTTTCCCCTCCTCTCTCCTTCCCTCCTCCTATTTCAGTTTATCTCTTCTGCCCCCCACACAAAACTCACCACCAACACCCC
>CM050219.1:5337500-5342500 GCA_027475355.1 Coilia nasus | reverse complement strand
AGAACTATCAAGTCAATAACACACACATGAACTCAAAATGTTCAAAATGCTCTCTGGGTAAACAAAACGAAAACAAATCAATAAATAGGTAGTCTGCCAAGCGTTCATTTCCTGTCTGCTCTCACACTTGAGATCTACAGACTGCTCCTCATCATCTCCTGTTTGCCCCTCGCTCAGCGCTAAACGCCGCTGCCGTGTGGGGTTATGGGAGCGTAGCATGTTGACATTTAAGTTGCTGCAGGCCCACACAGTAATTAGGCTTAGCCTCGCCGTTAAAAAGAGCACAGGACCAGGCAGGAAATGCTAGCTGCTAACCAGGCTGGAAATGCTAACAGCTAAATATGTCAACAGCCTGATGGGACAGACTCATTATGGTGGCAAACAGGCAGGTGGTCAGGGCCACCACGCGTTCATTATTGTCTTTAGATGACACACATTTATGGACAAATGGAAAAACACACACACACACACGTGCACACACACACACAAACACATTCTATACGATCAGGGAAATAGGCAGGCCATAACTTTTTGTGTGTGAGTCAATAGAAGAGAGAGATCTGATGAAAATTCATAACATATAAATATATATATGTATAATACAATATAAAACATAGAATAGCATTCAAATTAAAAAATATTAACACATACAAATAGATGCCAATATAGAATACATGACAGCGACTCTGTACGAAAGGCAAGAAACTGTGTGTGTGTGTGTGAGTGCGTGTGTTTGTGAGTGTGTGTGTGTATATGTGTGTGTGTGTGTGTGTGTGTGTGTGTGTGTGTGTGTGTGTGTGTGTGTGTGTGTGTGTGTGTAGGTGTGTGTGTGTGTGTGTGTGTGTGTGTGTGTGTTTGTGTGTGTGTGTGTGTGTGTGTGTGTGTGTGTGTGTGTGTGTGTGTGTGTAAAAAGGGGAGACATAAAGAGTAAAATGAAAGGACAGACTAATAGCCTGCGGAAAGGGGAGCAGTGTGCTCCTCTGCTCACGAGGCCCCCTGCTGGTCCCTGATGGTGAAGTTCAGGCCGTGCCGATGGAGCCGCTGAATGAGGGACGTCCTGGCAAAGGCCGCGCCCGGCGTAAACACACCACCCCTGGCCACAGCATAGAGGTTACAGTCAACCATGGGATTGGTTACATACACACAGACACACACACACACACACACACACACACACACACACACACACACACACACACACACACACACACACACACACACACACACACACTTTCCTCTCTCTTACTCTCTCTCACACACACACAATTAATGTCCTTATGTTCATGTGTTCTTTGTCTTTCTGAGTGCAACTGTGTGTGATTTTGTGTCTTTAGAGACAAGGCAATGGCATTTTTCAAGGACTGTGCAAGAAGTGTTACTGTTACGCTGTCTCTGCTTGCGTAAATTGCACAACTTCTCTTTGTCCCCACAGTAGCACTATTCAGGGCAGCCCGGTAGTTCTGCTGACTTGCCTATGTATGCTGGGCCAAGGGATTAACACACTCCTCCATCAACCTAGAAGGAAACTTAACCTCCAACTTTGTGCTTCTGTGGTTAGAGATGCTGGGTTTTTATGTAAAGTCATTACAAAGATCTTAGATTCTACACTCTCTGGTCATAATATCTGTCCCTCAGGCCTCTCCATTTTGAATAGATCCTTGTTCTAGAAATTTCTGCCAGAGAGCATTGGGTCGGTTAGTACGTTATTTATTTCTACCATTGCCTGACTGGGTCTTAATTCATCAGTGGCATTACAACAGTACTGACACAAAGATACAGAGACAAGGACGCGCACACACACACACACACTCACGCACGCATACACGCACATGCACACACAGACACACACACACACACACACACACACACACACACACACACACACACACACACACACACACACACACACACACACACACACACACCTAGGGAGCTACTGTTACTGAAAGAGAGACCCAGCATTGGCACATCCCCAGAGACCCATCCCTAGGAGCTAATAAGGAGATGTGTACCACACACACACACACACACACACACAGGAGAAACATCACTATGTATAGGCCAGGCCTGTGTGAGCTTCATCAGTGCACACCTCACGTGAAACCTTAAAATGCTATTTATTGTTGAATTATTTTTGGGGTACTTTACACTGTCAGCCTCAGGTATTTAAGCAGTGCTCCCAGTTCCTAGCTTCTATGTCACTGAGAACGAAGTATTATGTTACAATGCAGTCTGCAGCACAGTTAACTGATTTTTGTTGTTGTTGTTGTTATTATTACTTAATTAGAATTTAACTGTTTAATGAGGATTCAACTGTTTAACTGGACCACCACAGACCATCTTCACGGAAAAAGTCACAGTTGTTAAGGTTTCTAATATCCTCATGACCGGAAGCCTCCTTCTGGCTACCTGTCTCAGCTTTGTCGTGGGTGGTGAAGTTTGCTGATGAAAGTGTCCAATTATTATCAACTCAGCTTGTTACCTAACCATTTAAAACACTAAGCAGTAAAAACACTAAGCCGGGAGGCTTTTTTTGCTGAAACTGCTGTATTTTTTAACATTTCTTTGTTGTCTTCCTCATTGAATGAACCAATATGCCAAATAAAAGGATGGTTTACGGTTCCTGTCCAGAATGAGGCCTAAATAAAACACGTTTACAGGAGACAGATGAGAGTCCCAAGTGATTGAAGACAGACATCACTGCCAGGAACTAGACAAGGCCAACACTCAGACAGTGAAGTCTCTGAAAATCTTTAAAATTTCAGTTTTTAAAAGGGGCACTTAAACTTAACTGGAAAAAAATCTATAAAGAAATGCAAAGAACCCTTTTTTAGATATCAGGAACATTTACAGGCCTTCTTTTGCCAAGAAAAGGGTTCTCATTTAAACAAGGCCCCCCAAAGTAACATTTAGCATGAGAGACAACACAACACACACACACACACACACACACACACACACACACACACACACACACACACACACACACACACACACACACACACACACACACACACACACACACACACACAGAGGACTCACCTTCCTGGAAGACACCTACACACACACACACACACACACACACACAGAGGACTCACCTTCCTGGAACGTAGCTACACACACACACACACACACACACACACACACACACACACACACACACACACACACACACACAGAGGACTCTCTTCTCTGGAAGGTAGCTACACTACACACACACACACACACACACACACACACACACACACACACACATACACACAGTGGTCCCACCTCTCTGGAAGTGAATGAGGTTCATTCAGAAAGGTCATGGCCGCCTGCACCATGATGATGGGGGTGGCGACGTAACCGGGCTCTGGGGAAACCATAGCGACAGTAACCAGGGTCAGTGATGCCCACAAAGGACAAAACAAATGACCTTTAAGAGGACTTTGAGATGAAAGTGTGGAGGTGGGGTGGGAGAGAGAAAGTGAGGAGAGGTGTGTGTGTGTGTGTGGGGGGGGGGGTTACAAGTGCAAGAACGTGTATGTGAGAGAAAGAAAGAGAGTGAGGGACAGAGAAAGAGAGAGAGAGAAAGAGAAAGAGAGAGAGAAAATGAGAGAGAAAGACAAACAGAGAGAGAGGCAGTACCAGGTCCTCTGATCTCTGTGGTGATCCTCATGTTGGGCTTGCCCTGGGAGGGGTCGTGACCTTTCGTGTAGCCCTCCCCATATAACGTCATGCAGAAGCTTGTACCTTCCATCTGGGAAGAAACAAATACACACACACACACACACGCACACAGACACACACACACACACACACACACACACACACACACACACACACACACACACACACACACACACCCACACACGACGAGTCTTCAGAACATCTCCTGTAGATTTTATTTAGAAATTGGATGTTTCACTGAAAAAAACGTTTCTTCAGCCCCAGAACACTCACAAAAACAAATTCATACAACACGCACGGACACATACAGTATGCTTACCAGGACACTGACATAAATGCTTCTAAACAAGTGACTGGCTAAAGTAAAATTACTTTGGTTGCATTTAATCTCTTTGTCTTTGCATCAGCCCGGACCAGATGAATTGTTAAAAGCCAAACAGCCATAAAATAAGGGTACAGGCACCATGTTCCAAACTAGACACAGACAGACATGGACAAACTGGTGTGAGAAAGTAAAAGTCCTGCCCTGTGTCCCTTCTGTCTGTGCTCTTAACACAGGTGATTTTTACTAATTTGCTGATCTACCTGGTTAAAGATTAACGCTAATTAGGAACAGCTGGTTCAGTGATCTGGCTGGAAAAAACATGTGGTAGGACTTTTACTTTCTCAACCTGAGATGTCTGCCTCTAGACAGAGACACTAGACAGCTGACATCGATAGCTTTTTCATATATAACATTTTTGAACAAGCTTACATCTGTGTTGCTCTGGTGAGCCTTCCTTTATACTAGACTATTCCTCCTGTTGATGCAGCAGATGTACGCAAAAGTGTGGAGGATTTCCTTTTTCTAAGCAAGTTGCAATTGTTTATGGGGCACAGTAATATTATTTAGCTTAGTCAAGATTTTGTCTCTGTTCCCTCTTTTTTCCCATTTAGAGGGTGGATCCTGCTGAAGGGTAACCAATGTACTGTGAATATTTTGGCTTGTGGAAAAAAACCATTGCTAACAATGCTAACTGTAGCATTCACAGTCATGTTAAAGCAGCCCTATGTGCTTCTGCCATGACGTAATGGTAACCACGCCCCGCTGAATTTTAGTAGACCTCCGCAGTGACATTGGCAAAATGTCACCAAAACCACACCCAGTAAGGTTTCCATGGCAAAAAAGTCTGTTGAAAATAGCATGAGCTTTTTTGAACAATGGCTGCCTTCAAACTCTGAAGGTGACAGAGAAGTGCAAGATATAGACATTTTAGCCTCCATACTTTTGTCATCGTTGCTCGTTTATGATCCTCATCATCAGAGGTGAACTTTGGGTTTTGCTAACC
>CM050219.1:5290000-5317500 GCA_027475355.1 Coilia nasus | reverse complement strand
AGCTCAACTCCCTCCAGAAACTAGGACACACACACACACACGCACACACATACACGCACACACACACACACACACACTCACCCATACACACACACACACACTCAAACAACAATTGTATAAATAGTCATCAATATCACAGACACACCACAAAACACCACACCACACCACACACACACACACACAGTCACAATTGCATAAATAGCCATCGGTATCACAGACACACACACACACACACACACACACACACACACACACACACACACACACACAGTCACATAGTCATACTGTAACATCACTATGTATAGAATTACTCTGAAAACACAGTGTCTGAATCCCCGCCTCCTTTCCTAAAATAAACAATATTCACTGAGGTGTGCTATTTTGTCTAGAATGGATGACCCACTTCTGCAAGTTTGAGAACATTTTTGTCAAGAGAATTTTATCTGACATAAAGTGTATGGAAAGTATAACTGGCTTATATAATCAGACAAATACATATCATCTGCATACTGTAGGTGCTGGAACGTACTGATTCAGAAAATAAAATAAAACAGAACAATTGTATCATTTACACATGAATATCTAACAGCACAGGTTAAAAAAAACATCTTGCAAATGCTAAAAAAAAAAAACAACCAAACCAAGTTACAACACCAACTTGGAGAGATGGATGGATTTTAGGCAGTCAGTGCTGGCGTCACTTATCTGTGACACCCAAAAACTTTTGTGCCGTCTTTATAAATAAATAAATAAATAAATAAATAAATAAATAAATAAATAAATAAATAAATAAATAAATAAATAAATAAGTGTGTGTATAACTACCCTAGACCCCTATTACCCTAGTATTTTGTACATTGTCCTTGTAAAAATAATAAACAAAACCAAACTGAATGATTGATCACAAATCTTGCAGATTTGTTGCTGAGGCGATGGTAAAGTCATAGTTCTATTTCTAATGCGCTCCAATACATGACTTCATCAGAACATTAGATGACATCATAGGGGCCAGGTAGGGCACACGTAGGCAGGACACATTAATCAGCCAGGTTACAGTGTATCCGTATTGTTAATCAATGGTTCTTTTAAGCGATTGCGTATGGATGTTTATGCCGTGCTTGAACTCTGTTTTTCACTGCTGTGTTGTTCCTGCGCTGTCTTTGTGTTTGTCTCTGTGCATTTTCGCGTATGTGTGCCTATGTGTATGTGTGCATCTGTGTGTGTGTGTGTGTGTGTGTGTGTGTGTGTGTGTGTGTGTGTGTGTGTGTGTATGTGTGTGTAAGTTTAGATTGACGTTGCCTTGTGTGAGGAGAGGGTACGGCCAGACGTTTCGTATTAGAGGATCGCAATGCTCTGGACGGGACGTAAGCATTTAGTATGACCTTGAGATAAGCATGGGCAGATCCCGATGTGACTTTGTAGGCTAGTGTCAAAGTCTTGTGTTGAATTCTGGCTGCCACCGGGAGATGCCTCTGCAAATCTTAGATCTGTTAAGTTTTACCCAGCTTGTGTAGAGCACGGCTGACAAGCGTGCAACCAAAACACTGCTCTATATCCACTTCACATATGTTCAGAAGCATATTATATGGTTTGGGCCTCTCCTGATGACTAGAGCAGAGCTTCATTAGATGAGTGGTCTGCTGGCAAGCAGAGCTGGGCTCCGTGACTCACTACTGAAGTCATCGTGTGTGTGTGTGTGTGTGTGTGTGTGTGTGTGTGTGTGTGTGTGTGTGTGTGTGTGTGTGTGTGTGTGTGTGTGTGTGTGTGTGTGTGTGTGTGTGTGTGTGTGTGTGTGTGTGTGTGTGTGTGTGTTGTGATTACCGGAGGAGTCTCCTTGCAGCACACATTCACTTAGCAAAACGTAGGTAAGTATGTGTTTGTTTAGAACATTTAAATCTTTTATTTGGTATGCTATGACCGAATGGGATTTCAATGATTGTAGCCTGTGACTAACATAGCTGAGAACCTGTCATTCTCCCAGCTCCATCTCCTCCACCAAACTAGAACAGCCTGTAACAGGAGCACTAAAACATTTTTTTTACTAAATCTGGCTCACATGGCATTCATTAATACTAGAGACCACTGCAAAATGAATGAAAAAAAAAACAATGCAATGAGACCTTTAAGAAAGCTCCTCGATAGGGGCACATTAAGGCCTTTCTAAATGCTGCAGGCTTCAGTGTGGTCACATTACTTATATTGTTCTAGTTCTGCTTAGTAAATATCACTGCAGACCATGCTTTTGCGTGAGTTGTTAAGGATGTAAAAACACTGCTCAAGCTCAGCCTAGTTGTAAATAATTCAATGGTAATGATTCTAAACAAACTGTAGTGTAGTCACCCTTGATAGAAATTGTATCTTGCTTAAATTTCTCTTGTCTTATTCTTATTTTATTTGTAAAGTGTGAGTGGGTAACTTGAAAGGCACGATACATAAAATGTTTAATACTACTACTACTACTACTACTACTAGTAGTGATAATAATAATAATTATTATTATTGTTGTTATTATTATTATTATTATTATTATTATAACAATAATACATAATAATTATTATTATTGTTGTTGTTGTTGTTGTTATAATTTCATTAGCCACATCTTACCTCACTTCCATTTCAGATTTATGGTTGTAAATTGCTATATGTGCCATGTCTTAGAGTGACTATGCTAGGCTAAACTCAAACTGCATGTGACAAAACTAATGACTTGGCAGTGTAGGTTAGGCTACTACAAAGGTGACAAACCTGGCTCAGTTAACCCAGAAGCACTCGTAAGCCTGTTAGTAGAAGAGCCCAAAGCTTTATTCTCTGAACTAAACAAATGTGAACAGGCTGTTCTTCTGTCAGGTTTAGAGCTACCTCTAGGTGAAATAACTGCATATAGCAGCGCTAATAACCGCTATACTCTACCTGCGGTTCTCCACAGATGTCGATGCAGTGTGCTCCATTCTCAATGCACGCTTTGACCACCGGCTCCCCATAGAACCTGTACTGGAGAGGGAGACAAACATTTTGTGTAGCCGCACACAGACCTAAGTTAGCTTCATGCCATATTAATGAGTAGAGAATGCGTTAAGCTTGTAAGTAAACAACATGTTTGTCCTCCCTGTGGAAATGGACTTTTCTTTTGCTAATGATGCATTTTCCAAAGCATCACTGTGGTGCGAAAAGTGTGAACAGCTGTATCCACACACTGTGCTTACAGAAAATGGAGGCTGTTATTGTGACTCACTGCACTTGAAGATAACACACTTTATTGTTGTTTGTTGTGTGCAGCAGGGCTACATAACACAAAGCCATTGTCAGGCCTTCAATATGTTTCAAGACAGACTTTGTGGGCAGATGTACAAGATTATGTATTCTCTCTGTCTTTCTCTCTCTCTCCCTCTTTCTCAGAGAGTGTGAGTTTTACTTGTATTGCTGTAAATTGAACCTATATTTTTAACTCTACTCAGCCATTTTTAATCTATTTCAATTCTATTCTTATATACTGTGTCTTCTATGCATCTGTTGTTGGCTGCTCTAAACGACATCTCACTATACTTTTAGTGACAATAAAGACTTCTACTACTTCTACTACATCTACTATTCACACATACACACACACACACACACACACACACACATTCACATTCACACAACTCTGTAGACGTACTGGTCCCACACACACACACACACACGCACATGCGCGCGCACGCACACACACACACACACACACACACACACAACTCTGTAGACTTATTGGTACCACACACACACACACACACAACTCCATAGACTTACTGGTCCCACACAGTTGAGCACAATGACGGCCTGTTTACACATGATGGCAAGGGATTCTGGCTGCCCCACATCAGCCACGATGACCTCCACAGCACACTTCAGCTCGGGTCTATCTGCACAAACAACACCACACAGTAGCCTAGGTGACGGTGCAAGCCTTCTGCTGTGAACTCCTGGCAATCGCCAGAAAATTGTGGTCGTAATACATCAATAGAATTATGAGCCGGATCAGTAGTACTCCCACTTGTGGTTTGCACCTGTGTGCATTTCTGACAAAGATATTACTATTCTCTTTCAAGTAACCACAGACCAATAATTAACACATAGTTTATTCTGCCTATGCTATAAGACTAAGCTTACTGTTCTTTCAGTTCAATTATGCCCCCTCCTGGAGAGAAATAATAATGTCGTTGAGGATTTCGACGCATGGATTTTTAAAGGAAAAAACAGAAGGAAAGTCTATCAGCTGTTGTCAGTCGTTGTTTAAAACATAGGGTAGGGTACTAGTTGTATGCAAAGTTAGGCCCACTAGTGGTCATTTAACGCCAAAACATTGTTCACATTGACAATTAGCAGTCGTATCAATAACGTTTATCAGATCTCTGAAGACCACCTGCCACACATAGAGGAAAGGCAATTTCAGTCAGAGGCTTCAATTCAATACCAGGCAACTTTCAGAAGTAGGTTATTAAAATCGTTCATCTTGGAATCACAGTCATATCACTCACTATTCAGACTAACGCCGAAGGAATACATTTACTGCACCGATCGCTGCATAAATAATTCTATGAATTAATTTCTTAATTGTCATTGTCCTCCTGAACGTTTTTATTCGTATGGTTTGCCTACCGAGGGTATTCGCAACACGGTTGAGGACTTTCTCAAGTTTTCCCCGGCTTCGTCCTGCGATTGCCCATTTCAGGTTACTGTCGGGTCCCTCGCCGACCGTTTTAGCGACCTCTTCCACAACAAACTGTCCTGTAAAGCCACTGGCTCCGAATACTACAACATGGTAGGGTCTCTTACTAGAGGTGGTCACCGTCGCCATTGTCAGTCCACACAGACATGGAGCACGCGACATGTGCTTTCTACAACTAATCTGAAGGGATTAGAATTAGTGTAGTGTAATGGGTTGGTGGCTGTGCTTGCTGCTGACAATATATAGCCTGTAATAGAACTACTCTACAAAAAACACTGAAATAAAGGACAGAAAGTGCTTTAATGTCAGCATTATTGTTGGTAAACAGTGAGAATATACGTAAACTAATTTAATGATATCAAAGGTCAATGACAGCATGACGTTGCAAGAAGAAGTTGCCAAAAATAAAGAAGTGTCAGAGCAGAGGCAGGGCGACACTGACATCTTGTGTCCAGTGAAGGCAGGACAAAACTGTACGGCAGCTCTATCAGCTGTCTCCTTGATTTACATACATTACAGGAGGACTATGTATCCTGTCAATGGCATGGAGCAAGGCAAAGCAGGTTATGTCAGCTAGACTTTGCATGTTGGTGAAAAAATCCACTACCAAATAGGAGCCAAGCATACTGAAGATTACAATGCTTGCTTTGCAACAACACAAGAGGACTATGTATCCTGTCAGTGGCATGGAGCCAGGCAAAGCACGTAATATGGCATATAGACTTTACATGTTGGTAAAGAAATCCACTATCAAATAGGGGCCAAGCATACTGAGGGTTACAATGCTTGCTTTTGCTCAGAGGGATTGAAGACACAATAGTTTTGCCTACCTGCTATTTTCTGAAATTCTATATCCTTTAGATGCGATCAGTCTAGTGATGAGTTTAGGGTGAAAATAATAATAATAAAAATGAACATATCCACTCTTTGCAAACGATTCCATAAATGTAAGTATATGATGACTCATAAAAGTGTGAAAGTGATTCCCATTTTGTCATTGTGAGCACACAGCACACCACAGCACACAGTGCACACACACATAGAAATTCAACTCTGCTTTTAACTTTATCACACGTGTGAGCAGGTGGGCAGCCTGACAGGCGCCCCGGGGAGCAGGGTGTGGGGACGGTACCATACTCAGGGTATTTCAGTCACGGGAGGATGGAGGAGAGTGCTGGTCAATTACTCCCCCCACCCACCTGTCGGTGGGTCGGTGTGGGCAGTCAAACATGTGAGGTTAGATGAACAATTGTCTTTTCATGAATGAAACAAAAATGCCTCCAAAGAAATATACAAGTCATGTGACAGGCTTACCACAGTGAGATATGATATATTTGCAAATAATAACATATTCAAATGTGGTGGATCACTGTGCACCTTAAAGCAGTGTGCTTTGTCTCAGGTGCCACTTCATTGTCTGAAACTATAGGAAGTGCCTCGCTCTGTCCTGAGTCCAGGAAAAACTGTTGAGAAGAGAAGACAGAAGAGTAGCTAAAACAATCACCTTTAAACCGTAACATATCCGGTGAGTAAAACACTTATTAGTGACATTTGATTGAATGTTGCTTCCATTATTTTGTCCTTTTTCACATATTTGTCAGATTTGTTATATAGCTTTTTCAGGCACATTTTCTTTATTTGCTAATTGAAACAGTGATTGATATATTGAAGTTTATTGAGTACATTAGAGCAATTAGAACATTATCAGGTCCATAGCTAGGATTTTTCAAATACCGAGGTCAAATACTGCGACCCATTGTATTTGACAAAAAAACATCCTAAGATGTCTCCTCTGTTTGATTTTAAAACAAGTCTTAATTACTGATGCACATTTTCATCCATACATAGCCTAATTATAGAATAATTTATGCGTTAGGGCCTTCCATATCACATCAATTTACAACCACTAACTGCTAACCAAATATTACATACTTTTCAATCTTTCAAAACAAGTCTTGGGTAATTTATTATTATTATTATTAGTAGTAGTAGTAGTAGTAGTATTATTATTATTGCTATTATTGTTGTTGTTGTTATTATTAATAATATTATTATTGTTGTTGTTGTTGTTGTTGTTGTTGTTGTTATCATCATCAACATCATCATCATGCATGTGCACAGCTGACCAAATGGCTAACTGAATTCGTTGGGTTACTGGTCTAACCAATATGTAATTTTAAAATAAAATAAGAAAAACATTGCAATAAATTCCTATTGGTTGGAATGCTGTTGCAGAGCATTTTTTGGTTAAAGTGACTGAGTTACTTATCTGCATTGTAGAATGTGCCAAACAGACCACAAGATATTAGTTTTATTTTACCAGATTTATAGCCTCAATTCATCCACTCACATAACACTGAAGTAAGAGAAGACATAATGTGTCATCATACCATCAATGATCAAAACTAAAGCGTCTGGGTTGTAGTCTAGCAATTTAGCCAACTCGGTCTACACGGTTACCATACCCAGTAACTTCAGACGGACGGGCAGCGAACGCTTCCTTGTATCCTGCAGCACGGTGAACGTGACGGAGCAAGTGGATCACCGCTGTGACACTCCACTGACTCGCGAGGCTGCGTAGTATGATAAATAAAATGTTTCCAATGTATAATCGGATGTTTCAGCTTCGGTTTTGAAAAACATGGACAAATTTGAGGCAAAAAAATGGGAATGTGTCCTCAATGGTAGCTAAGCACTGAACATTATATCCACCAAATGTGATAGAAGAACCCTGCTTATGACTTATGGTCTAATCAACCACACTGTACATACCAACAAAATAAATATCACTAAGATATCGTAAATAAATGAGCTGGCAGTAATTGACCTTTCCTGAAACGACAAGAAGGTTTGTGAAATCACTAAAATGCTAAATAGAAGAATCTCACTGTTGTAGTTGGGTCTTAGGTTTTTAGGTTTGTTGCATAATGACATATTACAAAAAAAACAAAAAAAAACTGCAGCCCGACTGTAGATTAACATGGCTAACTGAACTAACTGAACTCTCCTAAACTGAAGATGATGCCATTATGCACACAACAGTGTGACATAGATAACATTACACCACAGTGATGTCTTGTCATCATTTGAAGGCCCTGTGGAGGTACTGCTGGTTTTGTCATCGCTGTGACTTTGGGAGTGGCCTGTTACCTGTCAGTGATGGCACTTTCTATGGCTTTCTTCTTTATTTTCTCAGGTGAGGCAGAGTGATGAGTGTGATGAGTGTTTCTGAGTATGTGAAAAATGTGTCTGTGCTTATTGTGTGTGTGTGTGTGTGTGTGTGTGCGCGCGTATATTTGCATCCAATGCTCAGGTAACACTCTCAGAAGTGAAAGATATAGAAAGATTGTGTGTTTGTGTGTGTGCGTGTATTTGCATCCAATGCTCAGGTAACACACTCTCAGAAGTGAAAGATATAGAAAGAGTGTGTGTGTGTGTGTGTGTGTGTGTGTGTGTGTGTGTTTGCATCATATTCTCAAGTAACACACTCCTCATGTACGGTATACGCCAACAGGTCTGTCCTCCTTCTCCCACTGCCTGTCTGCTCAGTACTACTTTGTGTCTCATCAACTCAACTGGACTGAGGCACAGAAATACTGCAGGGCAGCTAGGAAAGACCTGGCCACCATCACAAACCAAGAGGAGCACGCCAGATTCATTGAATATATAGATCATTTAGGCTATACTCACAGCGTATGGATAGGGTTGTATAATGACGTAAATAGCTGGAAATGGTCATTGGGTGGTACTTCTTTGAAAAACACAGGGTACAACAAATGGAATTTGAACGAGCCCAATAACATTGGCGGTGATGAGGCTTGTGCATTCCTTTGGCATGGAAAGTGGCATGACAATAACTGCGCTCACAACGCAAATTTTTTGTGTTATGATGGTGAGTATACATTCCACTAGGGCTGGGCGATATGAAGCAAAGCTGATATCCCAATACTTTTTGGCCGATTAACGATATACAATAGGCTATATATTGATATTTTCAACATGATGAGCAAAGCATTTTGTGTTAACTCAACACCATAAGTAGAAACACACAACATGTTTTATTTAGACACAGTAAAGGAGAAGTGCAGAGTGAATCAGTCCATTGCCCTGTTGTTTGAGGTCACCAAATTGTTGGTAGGAAAATTCTTTCTAAGAATTTCTAAGAATTAAAAAAATTGATACAACATAGACTGAAAAATGAAACGGTCATTAACACTAACTGAATGGGGCATAAAAACTTTCAGGTAGCGCCACCCAGTGCTTCCACTCAATTTAATTAACCTCCAGCAACTGAATTGAAACGGCGTGAAAGCGGCTGATGCATCAGGATACTATTAGTTAGTATCTGAACGGTGTAAGTCTAAGTTGTATTACAGCATCACGAATACAGTGTATCAATATGGCAGTAATATCTCAACTACATTTCTCCTTTAAAAACATATCAATATTACAATAATAGCCCTACAGCCCTACACTCTACTTTTTCTCCATGCAAACTTGGCTGTCAATTTAGTCTAAAATGATCAAATGTATCTCATTTTAGCTCTGAAGCCCCCAAACGACTATGTCTTCGTCACAGAGAAGAAATCCTGGCCCGATGCACAAACGCACTGCCGTGAGCATTACACTGATCTGGCCAGTATCCAGAGCGAGGAGGTAAACAAGAACTTGAGCAATTTGATCGGTGACATAAGCGCTTGAATCGGTCTCTCCAGGGACATGTGGAAGTGGTCCGATGGGAGCCCATTCACGTTTCGAGCCTGGCAAAGGGGTCGTCCCAGCAATCCTCGAGGCAAAGAGGACTGCGCCTACTATAAGGACAGCGGATGGGCTGACAACTGGTGTTCAGAGCTAAAGGCCTTTGTCTGTGAGAGTGAGTCTGTCACAAGCTTTGGTTTGCAAATACCTGATTTTGTATAGTGTGTGGTGTTTATGTATGGTTGTGTGTGTGTGGGTGTGTGTGTGTGTGTATGAGAGAGAGAGAGAGAGAGAGAGAGAGAGAGAGAGAGATGGAGAGCGAGAGAGAGAGAGAGAGAGAGAGAGAGAGAGAGATAACATAACATAACATTCCTCTGCATACAGGTGGAAAAAAGGTACAGGTGGTTAAAATTACCATGGAGACAAACTCCCCTCACGAGATGGAGGACACAGCAATCCAGGCAGCCATGGCAGAGCAGGTGAGCAAGCACCTCCTTTCCTCACTGAAGAGAAAATGTACATGTGCCACCTACAGTCCTCTCCCAGTTAGTGCAGGTCAACACACACAGTAGCATATACACATGTGGACGCATACACAGACACATACAAAAACAGGCTACACACACACCCAACACACACATTTTTTATCCTTCTAGATCAACTCATAACTCATCATAACTCAGAACTCATTTTGAAACTGTGCAGCAGAACTTGGCTGGTTATGTTTCTTACATTATTGCACATGTCCAGGCCCGCTGATAGGGGGGGACAAACAGGTCTCTTGTCCCTGGGCCCAGGGAAAGGGGGGGCCCTGAACTGCTGCCTCCTTCAATTATGGAATATGGGGGGCATCAGATTATCCTGTCCAGGGCCCAGCCAAGAATGTCAGCGGGCCTGATTGCCTGTAATGCTTGAAACACCCAACACTCCAGGGATGTTGCATAGGTTATGCAAGGCTCTTGGTTTGACCACTGTCCCTTGTGGCCAAGAGGAGTGATATGCATGGCCTAGACTATTACACCTGAGGGTAATGATATAATTAGACTGGCTATGGCTTCTGCTACACACCCTGATGAAGGCTGTAGGGCCGATATGCGTTGGTTTTTAATAAAGACTTTTTTGGACTTTTTGATCAACTGAGCATTATTTTGTACCTTTCCAAGAGCACCAGTTGGTTCAAGGGATACTAGTAGCACTCTACCAAGCTCTTCTTTTGTTACACCAGGGAGCCTCTTCATCAGAGCTAATTTTGTTGTTCTTGGCCTCTCGCACTCCACCACAGATCCGCCAGAGACTCCAGAAGGAGGGGCAGCAGGTCAGTGGTGTTACCTGGAGACACCAGGCAGATGGGAAGGTCTTTCACGAGCAGAAAAACAAGGAGGCCAAGAAGAAACGAAAAAATAAAAGTGAACTTTGAGGTGATGACGCATTCATCTCATCCAGGTGTACTACCACAGAACCTACAGCTGTGGAAAAAAATAAAAGACCACTGCAAATCTTCCTAAAATCAGCATGTCTACATGTATGACAGCCATTCCTTTCCAGTGTCAGTTGAATTTGGAATTTGGGAGAAATGTCAGCAGTTAAACTAAACTAAAATGTTCACTACTCACACATATACCTATAAATAGTTAAATCAGAGAAACTGATTATTTTACAGTGGTCTCAATTTTTCAGAGCTGTATGTGCAGAGAGATGTAAAAATAACATTTGCTCAGAAAGAAGACAACTGCACATTGTCCATGTTGCATGCAATTAATTTAATAAGCACAGAGGTGTATAGTCACGGTCATAATGGTTTATTTTACTGTCCCATTACATTGATTATGTACAGTTTACAAAATGAATGACAAATTTTCAACTTTTGTAATTTGAGATGGACTCAGAAGACCATAAATATCCCACACAACAAAAAAAAAATCCAGTTTCAATAACTGATATGTTGTCTATTCTCAAACACATATATTGTTTGTATGATTCAACTTCATCAGAATTAGGGTTGTAGTTCGGTCAGCTTTTATTTTTTTAAAATTGCATACTTTTACTCCAGGACATTTTCACTTCACAGTATAGTTACAAGTGTGAGAATGAATTTTGGGAAACTCCCAAGTGACTGCAACAAAGTCTTGGGGATGACTGGGGTAAAAATCAATTTACTCTGTACTTGTAGATGTATTGTAAGCATCAGTTTTATTCCTATTGTGAGTAATTTAGCTTATAGGACAACTTCTATACGACCACTCAACTTCTACTCAAGTGGGACATTAAAGTACTTTGTACAACACAGAGTAAGCAATGTTTTTGTCAGAAATAGTTGATGAAATTATTTGCATGCAACAAGGAGAGTCTTCATTTTTTTGACTACAGTGACATTTTGTGCAGGTATGTAATGCTTTCTGAAAATTCCGTAGTCACAGATCTCTGTTTAAATATACTTCAGCCGTCATACTTTGGGGTTTCTTTTACTTTGTTCAGACAATTTGTTAAGACCATTTTTAAAAGTCACCTTCAAGCTTTCTCACTGTTTTGTTGTGTCCTTGTGTGATTTTTCACTGCTAAAAACCCCTTTTTCAGGCTGTAAACATTAGTCAGCCACCATTTTGCCTATCATAGTGTGTTTTTCTCTCTCTCTCTCTCTCTCTCTCACACACACACACAGACACACACACACACACCACCTCACGTGGCCACCTTTATGTACAGTGTTCTGTGGCCAAGTCTACGGTGATAATGCATCTAAATATGAAATTGAATTGTAATGAATTGAATTGCATGGAGATGAGAGGGTGTCCCTGTGCTCAATTGTTCTTTATAATAACCTTTTGGATCATTATTACCCTTTATTTTTCTTACTGGTACCTCCAATAAAGAAGTTTTCCAATAAATAAAATGCTTTATTGAACTCTTTATTCACACAGTTTTGAATTACCCGTCTGTATGTATGCTGCTAAACAGGTAATGTTTGAAAGTACATAGCACAATATTAATAAAAATTCCCTCTGCTACATACAGATGCTGAATCTGAGGCCAGAGCTGTGTCCATTCAGGGGTCAGCTTGTGTCTTAGGAAGGTCTGTTACTGTAAGAAGTATTAAGGCCAATTTATTGTGCAGGCGACAATGTCACTCAAAAATTCTGTCTGTCTGCTAGTGTGTCGCACAGCTTGTCGCATAGGCCTACATCAAAAAATTGAAAGGCTGCAGATGTCGCCTACTCTGATTCGATAGCAACTCAAAGTTCTGGTTCGGGAGTGTTGCTTTGATCACATGCAACATCCATCGTTGTCCAAATGAAGTGTTATATTTTATAACGGATTTTTGTCTCCGGTGCAAAACTATGAAAGCCTCTAGTGCTGCGACATCTGTCAACAACTTTGTTTTTTCGGGACACTTGTCACCTGGACTATAAATTGGCCTCAAGTAACATAGCGTAAGCAAGTCTATTATCGGCCAGGTGGTCAGAAAAAAATGGATGCGAAATCAGTTTAAAATAAACATTTTAAGTTCACTTACTCAAACCAAAGGTTTACAGGACTATTTTCTCAGAGATAACGTCATTGTCATCCTGAACGTTTTTATTCATATGGTTTGCCTGCCTACCAAGGGTATTTGCGACACGGTTGAGGACTTTCTCAAGTTTTCCCCGGTTTCGTCCTATGATTGCTCATTTCAGGTTATTGTCGGGTCCCTCTTAGCGACCTCTTCCACAACAACCTGTCCTGTGAAGCCACTGGTTTCGAATACTACAACAGGGTCTCTTACTAGAGGATGTCACCGTCGCCATTGTCAGTCCACACAGACATGGAGCACGCAACATGTGCTTTCTACAACTAATCTTGAAGGATTAGAATTAGTGTGGTGTTATGGGTTGGTGGCTGTATGTGCTTGCTCCTGACAATACCCTCCTGTCGTGTTCAGGTTAAATCTGACTGATTCGCAACTTAAAACACTCATAAATATTGTGTTTTACATCTAATTGCATCAAGGCCTTATGATATCCTCCACACTGTACAGTTGAACATACAGAAGTGATGATCAACACTTGTGAATTTTGAGTGTTTTATCTGACCTTGTTACACCTGTGTTGTTCCCAGTCAAAAGTGACCGCCATACGAAAATAAAAGGTTATCCAGATTATATTCATCCATCAGATAAGAAAACATCCCCATACACACCACCCAAAAACAGACACACACACCATACATTTCAGACTGAACAATGTCTTTTGTGGGTCTTATATTCCCTGCACTTATGTGCAATTCTCCCATAAAACCAGCTTCCTGATGAAACAATTTATCATATCTTCACACAGACTAGACAGACGTCTGTTACGTCAACCCATCTTTTTCCCGTGCTTTTGGCCCCGCCCTTACGAACTGCACCTTACAGACTAACCAATAGCTGGGTTTCCATCCAGGTTGTAATGCGAATAACAAATCCTTTGTTTGGAAACCCCCTGCAAATGCACTTCAGTCTTGTAATAAGAATATAAATTTGATTCTCTTCAGAAAAGTGGACTAACTCTTAATATGCATAGACCGTAATGTAAACAAATTTGAGGGAAACAGTTTATTTACATATATTCGCATTAAGTATCTGCTTGGTGGCACAGTTTACAAGTTTATATGGCGCAATTGCTATGCAGTCATTGGTGGGCACGGTACTACAATGGGACTGTGTGTCGGGCCTATCCATCTATACAGTTGCACAAATTTTGACTCGGTGAAACTGCTCAGTGAAGCACATCTTAACAATGCCAAAAAATCCCTTGAGCTTTCTCATGTGTACAGAGGTCGGTGGGGTATGGAAGTGGTTGCAAACTCCTCTGTAAGAAGCTGTGCCAGAACTCTTTGTGATCACCTTCTAGCAGTTAATTATTAAAAATAAAAACTGTGGCCTGGACAATTCCTACTGGGGCAAGGAGGACGTCCATTTTCTCAAGTAGCCTATATGTACTTAGCTTAACAGGTGATGGAAACGGTTGCTAATGAGCTTTTGAAGCTGAATTATTATAAATTCACATTAATGATTAATGTATCATATCTTCACACAGATCCCCAAATGTAGCTTGATGTTTTTTGCACCAATTTTAGTCTATGCACAATGAGCAGGCATAGGCCTGAGATGCTGCAAATGTGATGCCTATGTTTGCAAGGCCCATTCTGACCTGAGTAATACACACAAACACACACACACAAACAGACATACACACACATATTCATTTTGGAATACATTTTTAGTGTCTATTTTTATTTTCACTGCAGTTTTTCATGTTAAGTACAAATATTTTATTTATCCCGAAGGAAATTAAGGATAATATTTATAAATATGATATTAATTAATAAAAATATAAATAATTAACAACTACTCTGAGGCATTGTTCACAGCTAAAAAGGGTTACATAAAAACTTGGTGGTGATTAAAGGTGTTTGTGTTTATTTAAAATAAGTTAAAACAGACTGTCAAATTTGACCAGGAACACTAAAGTACGGGGCAGGAGATGAACACGACAGGAGGGTTAATATAGCTACTCTACACAAAGACGCTTAAAAAAAGAACAAACATTGCTTTAATGTCAGCATTATTGTTGGTGAACAGTGAGAATATACGTAAACTAATTTAATGATATCAAAGGTCAGCGACAGCATGACGTTGCAAGAACACGTTTCCCAAAATAAAGAAGTGTCATAGGCACTGTCTCCTTGATTTACATACAGCGCAGGAGGACTATGTATTTTGTCAATAGCATGGAGCATTACAGATTAAATGTTAGCTAGACTTTGCATGTTGGTGAGGAAATCCACTATGAAATAGGAGCCAAGCATACTGAGGGTTACAATGCTTGCTTTTTCTTAGAGGGGTTGAGGACACAAGAGTTTTGCATATATGTGTGTGTGTGTGTGTGTGTGTGTGTGTGTGTGTGTGTGTGTGTGTGTGTGTGTGTGTGTGTGTGTGTGTGTGTGTGTTGTATGTGTGAGAGAAAGAGAGAGAGACTTTTTGCAGGTTATATATCAAGTTAACAGGTAAATAGTCTATAGTGTATATGTTCTAAATTTCTATATCCTTTAAATGTAATCAGTCTAAGTGATGTGTTTAGGGTGAAATATTAATATTAACATATCCACTCTTTTGTTTTTTTTTTGTAAATGATTTGATAAACCAAAGTAATGATGGCTCATTTTCATACATATACACAATGTTTCAGAAAACATACAATACCAAAATATGTCTTAAAGTAAATAATTAGGCTAGGAAGGTTTGTAGAGATATCCAAAGGTTAAGATTATTACTGTATTTACTTGTAATTTAGCCCTCCACAGGCAGGCAGTCCTCCATACTCACCAAGCAGTAAACTTGCCAGAAAACGCCATCAGACTTGAAGACTTTGAATGCTTACGATGGACCACATCTGGTGATGGTGAGGAGACCAAAAGATGAATTTATGGAAGTACTGGTAAACGTAAAAGAATTACCTGAGTAGCTCAGTAATAGTAACCCTAAGATCTACTGTAAGTTTGTGTGTGTATGTATGTGTGTGTGTGTGTGTGTGTGTGTGTATTTTCCTGTTTTATGTGTTTGCCCTTGTTTTTTTATTATTATTTGGCAACCTGTTTTATTTCCATGTTAGATTTGCTCTGTTATCAACTGAATTGCATCAACTGAAGTGCTTATGGGAAATACACACACACTCACACACACACACACACACCACACACACACACACAGAGAGAGAGAGAGATGGAAAGCGAGAGGGAGAGAGAGAGAGAGAGAGAGAGATAACATAACATTCCTCTGCATACAGGTGGAAAAAAGGTACAGGTGGTTAAAATTACCATGGAGACGAACTCCCCTCACGAGATGGAGGACCCAGCAATCCAGGCAGCCATGGCAGAGCAGGTGAGCAAGCACCTCCTTTCCTCACTGAAGAGAAAGTGTACATGTGCCACCTAGAGTCCTCTCCCAGTTAGTGCAGGTCAGCACACACAGTAGCATATACACATGTGGACGCATACACAGACACATACAAAGACAGGCTACACACACACCCAGCACACATATTTTTTTATCCTTCTAGATCAACTCATAACTCATCATAACTCAGAACTCATTTTGAAACTGTGCAGCAGAACACACTTGACTGGTTATGTTTCTTACATTATTGCACATGTCCAGGCCCGCTGATAGGGGGGGACAAACGGGTCTCTTGTCCCTGGGCCCAGGGAAAGGGGGGGGGCCTGAACTGCTGCCTCCTTCAATTATGGAATATAGGAGGGGGGGCCCATTAGATTATCCTGTCCCGGGCCCAGCCAAGAATGTCAGCGGGCCTGCGCATTTAAGGCTAGAAACACCCAACACTCCAGGGATGTTGCACAGGCCACATAAGGCTCTTGGTTTGACCACTGCCCCTTGTGGCCAAGAGGAGTGATATGCATGGCCTGGACTATTACACCTGAGGGTAATGATATAATTAGACTGGCTATGGCTTCTGCTACACACCCTGATGAAGGCTGTAGGGCCGATATGCGTTGGTTTTTAATAAAGTAATAATTTTAATAATTTAATAATTTTTGGACTTTTTGATCAACTGAGCATTATTTTGTACCTTTCCAAGAGCACCAGTTGGTTTAAGGGATACTAGTAGCACTCTACCAAGCTCTTCTTTTGTTACACCAGGGAGCCTCTTCATCAGAGCTAATTTTGTCGTTCTTGGCCTCTCGCACTCCACCGCAGATCCGCCAGAGACTCCAGAAGGAGGGGCAGCAGGTCAGTGGTGTTACCTGGAGACACCAGGCAGATGGGAAGGTCTTTCACGAGCAGAAAAACAAGGAGGCCAAGAAGAAACGAAAAAATAAAATTAAAATTTGAGGCGATGACGCATTCATCTCATCCAGGTGTACTACCACAGAACCTACAGCTCTGGAAAAAAATAAGAGACCACTGCAAATCTTCCTAAAATCAGCATGTCTACATGTATGACAGCCATTCCTTTCCAGTGTCAGTTGAATTTGGAATTTGGGAGAAATGTCAGCAGTTAAACTAAACTAAAATGTTCACTTTACTCACACATATACCTATAAATAGTTAAATCAGAGAAGCTGATCATTTTACAGTGGTCTCAATTTTTTCATAGCTGTATGTGCAGAGAGATGTGAAAATAACATTTGCTCAGAAAGAAGACAACTGCACATTGTCCATGTTGCATGCAATTAGTTTCATAAGCACAGAGGTGTATAGTCACACTCATAATGGCTACACTTTATTTTACTGTCTCGTTACACTGATTAGGTACAGTCTAACAAAGTATGTAACATTATGTACTTACACTGTACCTATGGTGTTAGGGTTAGTGTTAGGTATGTACAGTGTAAGTACATAATATTACATTTTCCTACATGTAGATATACTAAAATAGAAAGCGTAAAATAAAGTGTTACCATAATAATACAGCACTACAGTGGTTAAGTTTTGGAAGTACTTATTTGTGCTTTACTTGAGTTGTTATAATCATTTCCGCCAAGGAGGTTATGTTTTTGGTGCCGTTTGTTTATCTGTGTTTTAGTTAGCAACTTTATGCAAAAAGTAATGAATGGATTTGTGTGACATTTTCAGGGAAAGTTTGAAATGGGCCAATGAAAAAAGACAATTAGATTTTGGTCATGATGTGGATTCGTCTGGATGTTTTTTAAAGGATTCTTTATTATTGGGATATAGAGCATGCTTTGGCGGAGGTCTGTTCTCTCTGAGTGCTTTATAGCTCTAGAAATAAACTGTAGTCACCACTGCTGACTGGAGAGGGTTCTACTGCCGTTTTATTGAGCGAACAACGCGTTAGGCCGAGCGCTTCATCAGGCTCGCGCTTCACCCTCACATTCCCAATCTCAGGTGAAATAAAGCAGGTTCACATGACATCACAGGTAAGAAGCAATCACAATCACAGGCTAGAGGCAGAAATGCTCTAAAGTTTGTACTTAACCCACCAGCACTGGGTCATCAGAATTACCCAGCATTACCTGGCTAATCAGAGGAATTTTCTCTTTGTAAAGGGCTTTCTAGTTCTGTCAGCTTTTATTTTTTATTAATTGCTTTTATAATTACTTTTTTTACGACATTTTTACTTCAATTACTTATAGTTAGAGTTATAGTTAGTGTCAGAATGAATTTTGATAAACTACCGAGTGACTGCAACAAACTCTTGGGGAAACCGACTGGGGTAATTAGACAAGTATAAAGATCAGTTTACCCTGCACCTGTAGATGTAATGTAGGCATCCTTTTTATTCTCATTGTGTGTCTTGATTTAGCTATAGGACACCTGGACCTCTACTCAAGTGGGACATTCAAGTACTTTGTACAACACAGAATAAGCAATGTTTTTTTATCTCAAATAGTTAATGAAATTAGTTGCATGCAACAAGGATAGTCTTCATTTTTTTGACTACAGTGACATTTTGTGCAGGTATAAAGTGCTTTATGAAAGGTCCGTAGTCATCGATCTCTGTTTAAATATACTTCAGCCGTCATACTTTGGGATTTCTTTTACTTTGTTCAGACTATTTGTTAAGACCATTTTTAAAAGTCACCTTCAAGCTTTCTCGCTGTTTTGTTGTGTCCCTGTGTGATTTTTCACTGCTAAAAGACCCCTTTTTCAGGCTGTAAACATTAGTCAACCACCATTTTACCTATCATAATGTCTCTCTCTCTCACTCTCTCTCTCTCTCTCTCTCACACACACACACACACACACACACACACACACACACACACACCACCTCATGTGGCCACCTTTATGTACAGTGTTCTGTGGCCAAGTCTACAGTGATAATGCATCTAAATATGAAATTGAATTGTATTGAATTGAATTGCATGGAGATGAGAGGGTGTCCCTGTGCTCAATTGTTCTTTATAATAACCTTTTGGATCATTATTACCCTTTATTTTTCTTACTGGTACCTCCAATAAAGGAGCTTATCCAATAAAGAAACTGCTTTATTGAACTCTTTATTCACACAGTTTTGATTACCCCTGTCCATATGTATGCTTCTGAACCGACAATGTTTGAAAGTACATAGCATAATATTAATTAAAAATTTCCTCTGTTACATACAGATACTGAATCTAAGGCCAGAGCTTGTGTCTTGTGTCTGAGAAAGGTCTGTTACTGTAAGAAGTATAAAGGCCAATTTTTTCACTTGTCAAAAAGACAACATTTCTGTCTGCTAGTGTGTCACACAGCTTGTTGCATACATCAAAAAAATTAAAATGCTGCACATGTCGCCTACTCTGATTGAATAGCAACTCAAAGTTCTGGGTTCTAGAGTGTTCCTTTGGTCACACAAAGTATGTGCCTTTGTCCAAATGAATTTGAAGAAGTGTTCTCTTTTTTATAACGGATTTTTGTCAATGGCGCAGAACTATGAAAGCCTTCAATGCTGCAGATGCCTATGGCTTTGCCTATGGCCTATGGCCTATGGCTTTGTTTTACTATGAAGTATGAAGCCATAAGACCCTTCTATTAGGAGTGCTACCATTTGCTTCTGAGTCTGTCAAAAACTTCATTGCTTTTTCGAGCAACACTTGGACAATAAATTGGCCTCAAGTAACATAGCGTAAGCAAGTCTACTATCGGCCAGGTGGTCAGACATTTTTGAATGCAAAATCAATTTAAAATAAACACTTTAAGTTCACTTACTCAAACCAAAGGTTTACAGGACTATTTTCACGGAGATAACTTTTCATCTGGTAAAGTCTCCTTTTAGGTGGAACAGCAACAGAAATAGCTGATAATAGGTACTATGCTGATAACAGACTTGCTTCCGCTATAGTATGTAACAGAGAGAGATCAGTCACAGCAACACAGTAGTGAAGCTCACCCGAGACACCTTAAAAAAACAACAGAGCACTAACACCGACCAAAGGTACTGACCACAACATTTTAACTGTGCATGTAAGTGGAGATTTGTCCGATTATCCTGAGAAGAGAAAACAGTCCGTCCCATTTGCAACCTTTTTATATACAATAGCAGATCCAGGTTGTGGTCTTAAACGCCTGCTGGTCCGATTGGAGAGTGGTTGAGTTGGCAGTTCATGGAGGCCACACTCCACAAACTGCTGCTGGACAAACAGTGTAGGAAGTGTTGTTCATAAGGCACACTGTCCTGGGATGTGTTCAAAGAGCCTGGTTTACTGACTGACCCAGTTTAAGTTCACTTAAAGTGGTAAACCTTTTAGAAGAAAAAGCCTATGGCTTTGTTTTACTATGAAGTATGAAGCCATAAGACCCTTCTATTAGGAGTGCTACCATTTGCTTCTGAGTTAACATACCCAGGTACGTGACTAAACCTGCTCTCTGGAATACCCCCCTGGAGGTGGAGGCAAGGGGCTAGGACACGGGAAACAGCCAGTGCGTCAGCCAGCCAACACCGCTTCGCACCGGACGCCAGTATACGTCCATGTTCTGGGAGAAGTCCGCACACACGGCCGTACTGGCGTTGCCAAGGAGACAGTAGAGGGCCGTCCCACCGATGCTTATTACCACGGTGACCAGGCACAGGAGCACAAAGATCAGGCAGGAATCCCCGCTGGCGTCATCTGCATACAGGTCACCACATCGACAATATTAACACGTGCAATCACTAGCCAACAGGTCATCAATCAAAACATACATTTGTTAAATGAAAAAAAGCCTGAAAGTACTGTAGAGTAACGAAAATCAGCTGCAGTGTAGAGCACTGCAAAAATAAAAAATAAAAAAACATCTCTATGTATGACAATCCCTTTCCCCAAATGTGTTCCTTCATAGTTTGGATGTCTTCAATTACAATCTCCATTTACACAGGACACATATGATTAATTATGAATGAACATAATAAATTATTAACAACATGGACAATATCAATATACAGTGGCAAAGACAAAGACAAAGACAAATCAGTGTTGATGGTTTGGTACAGATACAGGTGCATCTCAATGAATTAGAATATCGTGGAATATTTCATTTATTTCAATAATTCAATTCAAAAAGTGAAACTCAGATATACTGATTCTTTACACACAAAGTGAAATATTTCAAGCCTTTGCTTTAATTATTATTATTATAACTTACAGCTAAAGAAAACCCAAAATTCAGAATCCAAAAACAACAACAAAAAAAGAATATTACAGCAAATCAATAAATAAGGATCTTTTTTACAGAAATGTCAGTCTTCTGAAAAGCAGAGGTGTCAATCCCGGGTTCAGAAAGTAAAAACCCTGCCATGTTTTCCTTCTAACACAGGTGACTTCACTGAGTAGCTAATCTAGCTAATCTTATTGTCAGCGGATTCAGAGCTGGTTGGATCAAATTTGTGGCAGGGTTTTTACTTTCTGAACCTGGGATTGACATCTCTACTAAAGTATTTTTCATATTTATGGCCCTTAGTGCTTGGTTGAGCCTGTTTTTGCATCTCATATTGCACTGAAATAGATGAGCTTTCCACAATACTCTAAAGCAGTGAGATGCGCCTGTATAGCATCTTACCCTCGCAGGGCTCACTGAAGCGGACTTTGCGTCTGCGTGTCCGTCTGCCGGGGCTGTGTGTTGGTGACGCTGCCGCCGCTGCTGAAACTCTCCTCTTTAGGATGGAAACAAGCCCACTGGTCGGAGATATCTGGGCATGTGAGAGGGAAATTGTTATCAACTCAATCCGATACATTTTCCTTCTGTTAGTCACAATAGACTTTTATTGGCCATGCTGTAATTACATTTTGTAACCACATGGGAGCAGCATACTGCATGCAATTGTGCAACTCGGCAACTCGTGTTCTACTGTAGTTCTGTTTTAGTCACAGATGAAATAACTCATTTCCATCCTACCCATCAGAATAAAAGTGACACTGACACACCTAAAGATTTGGGTGGACAATAAGGTATTTCTTTGACTGTCTAAGATCTTTTAAATATTTACAGAAAAGAATTGAGGGAGAGGACCAAGTTTGAAATATCCCATCACAAACACACACACACACACACAAGCACAAACGCATGCGCACACACAAACGCATGCGCACACATGCACACACACATTTATTTACTGGATAATGCAAGTGATTCTGTTATCATTAACATTAAGCATTTTCAGCATAACTCTTATTGAGTCCATCTTCCTTAATGAACATTGTCCTACCACATAGAATACTCCTAGCTTTAAAGAGAGACCAAAACTTACATCAAGACTCAAATCTCACACCAGCTAACCCAATAAGTCAGTACAAGCAACAATGTAAAAACAATGCTTGTCTGACATTAACAGTGAAACAATAAAACTATGTCAGACAACCAAACCAACAACAGCACAATCTGTGACAGCATAAAATATAAACAAAACCTCTGCAATGTTTATTATATGCCATATGTTATGGGCTAAGGACTACAGGGTTGAGTTTGCAAACTGTATATGCACAAATCAAATCGGCTGTAGTCTTTCAGCAAGAGGCCCATCACGCCCCTTGGCTTTAAAGGGGTGTGGACACTCCCTTGACGGCCTCTCAAAACATCACCACTGCCGGTTGCCACGACAACCGACTCTATGGACTATGACATCATTCTGCCTGCTGCACACTCACAGACGAGCCGAAGGAGGACAGCCCCCTCGTGACTCGATGCGGGCCCCGTAATTGAAAACAAATGCGGTCGAGGCCTGGACTCAGTAAAGCAATTACCCTACCATTTGGCTGACCAAAGAATCTCTCAAGATTCTTCTCTGAGCGGTCAACTCCCCCCCGCCCCTCTGCCTCCAGAATCCAGCCAGAGATGGGTGGTGAATGGAATTATGGGAGTCCTTGTCCTTGGAGACAAACAAAAATGTGTGGGAAACAGGAGCCTTTCGGGGACGAGGAGGAGAGAAAGCCAAGGTTGCAGAGGTGTGTCTTCTATCACGGATCAGGTGTAAGAGCATGTCCTAATGCTGCCCTTACACTGAAGGGGTCATCAGCCACTGCTCACATGGCCTGCCTCTCTGTGCAACTCAACTACTCCAGGCAGATGTTAAACTATTTCACTAATCAACACGGTTACTTTAAACGTCATAGCTGGCGAGTGGGGCCTGCAGACCCACTTTTTAGTCTTTCCTAGCCAAAGTGAGTCTTTTGACTCTTTCATTCACCTAGCCAAACTGTGAATAAAAAATCTTTACCCACGTATATAAAAAATGTGACAAAACTGCACAACCAATTCATCAGTTTGAACAGAGGGTTTTGATTGTCTTACAAAGGATTACTATAGTGACACTGAGACACCCATATCAGTTCTCTGTGTCTCTATAACTGTAAACTTGTGTGAGATGGTCTGTGGTGCCTTGTTACATTCATTAATAGATTAGATGATCTGATTAGGCACATTGAATGTCTTAGCAGATCAAGATATTGCTTAGTCGGGAGAGACTGTAACACATGCATTCCTGTAAGACCTAATTACATTTATGCTTTTCTGACATCATTCATAATCCTGTCATACTTCAACAGCACACAGACAGCCTGAGAAGAGATGTAGAGAAATGAATCTGCATTTGTACCTCCTCCACCTGAATGAATTTTGCCAAGTCATCCACAGTGCCCAGTCCTCTGCTCCTCACGTCTCCCGCTTCTTCCTGAAGATCCTCCATGCCCTCCTCCTCCTCTTCCTCATCCTCCTGCTCTTCCCAAAGGTCATCATCGTCATCCTCCACCTCCTCCTCCGCCTCCCACTCTCCTCCCTTACACAGGTCCCTCTCTGGACGGAGGGGTTGTTCTCTCATCCTCTTGTATGTGTTCTCCACAGAGGACATGAAGGATTGTTGCGGCACACCCCCATTCTCACACACCCCAGGGCTGTGTGTCTGCGATCGGCCAGCCATGTTCTTCTGCAAAGGGCAAATAAACAGACAGGTGGCATGTGTGATAGTGCAGCAGGTGATCACAATTACAAATTAAACTCCAAAAGAGGAAACTGCAGGCATAGGATCTTCAACGACAAGTAATGGGATGGAATAATAATAAAAAACAATCACCTACCTTCTCCATGTAAAGAGTAGGTCTGTAAGACAAAGAAAGTAAAGATTAAGAGAAATGAAAGATAGAGAAGAGGTTTAAGGTAAAGGTAAGACATTGAGGGGAAATGGTAGCCTGGTAAACCAGCCCCTCGTGCTTCATTTTATTTTGTACAGAGTGTCTGGAACAGAGACCAATCGCTAACGCCTGGTCGTCACGTATGTAATTAGCCTACCTACGCACTACAATTCAAATGTAGCACACAAGGTCAACGTCACGGCTAACGAACACACCCTCTGTTCGCTGATTGGATCGGTCTTGCTGGGACTTGCTAAATGACCCTCAAGAGATTCCGGTCCAGACCCTCTGTACAAAATGAAATGAAGTACGAGGGGCGGGTTTACCAGGCTAGGGAAATGGGGCTTGGGATGGGAATTCTTGGAATGCAACCAGATAATGCACATGCTAGTCTGCTTCATGTTTTTCATACAGCTCTGAAAAAAAAATGAAGAGACCACTGCAAATTTTCCTAAAATCAGCATCTCTACATGTATGACAGCCATTCCTTTCCAGTGTCAGCTGAATTTGAATTCATTTTGGATTCATTCACTTACATTTCATTCTGAATCATTTTACTCACACATATACCTATAAGTAGTTAAATTAGAGAAACTGACCATTTTAAAATGGTCTCCTAATTTTTTCCAGAGCTGTGTGAGGCATAGCCCACATACACTTCCATAACTACTAGGAAACCTGTCCATAGACCTTTAGAAAAAAGACTCATGACTGCCTGGTGGCCTAAAGTAGTTTTAACAGTGTTTTGACTACTGTTGTTTTCTTTCATTTGCTAAGATCAGTACTGTAAGTGTACACTGTGATGTTTCGATCTCTACTGGTATGTTTGCCTAGCCTGGTAAACCAGCCCCTCGTACTTCATTTCATTTTGTACAGAGGGTCTGGAACAGACACCGTCAGAAACGATTTGTTGGAAGTGTGGACTCTGAAATGCCTCTGCCTTTATCCAATCGCTAACGCCTGGTCGTCACGTATGCAATTAGCCTACCTACGCACTACAATTCAAATGTAGCACACAAGGTCAACCTCACGGCTAACGAACACACCCTCTGTTCGCTGATTGGATCGGTCTTGCTGGGGCCAACTAAATGGCCCTCAAGAGATTCCGGTCCAGACCCTCTGTACAACGTGAAATGAAGTACGAGGGGCGGGTTTACCAGGCTAATGTTTGCCCGTTTATATACTAAGATGTACTGGGGTTGGGGAGAGTGGTTAAAGAGAGGGAGATTCATTTGCAAAATTAAATAAAAAATGTCATTAATGCAAGTATGCAACTTTGTTCTGTGTCAATTAAATGAAAATGAACTAACAAAAGAGAAAAAGCTATAAAAGGTAGGCAAAAATAGCATGTTAGGCACCATGGGAACTGCTGAAAATAATTCTTGAATGTGCCTAATAAAGACAACATGCTTGTCCAGACATGCAGGTCCCTGGTGTACTCAGGGCACAACAGCTGGCTCTGAAAGTATTATCCCAAATTTACATACGCCCGTGCTCTCCACTGAAATCAATCAGCTTAGTGTACTAAAACAGAAATCAGTGCACACAATTACACCAACCTGCAAATAAGTCTGACAAGGGATTAGAAAAAGTGTACAGTGGCCATAGTGTAAAGACAGTGTAAGTATGGTGCTGTTTGTTTCAACGTCATAAAAGCTTTAAGACATATTGCACTTAATCTAGTCGTGTTCAACTCCTCGCCGAAGCTAAAGCTGGGGATCAAAGGAGAACGTTGGCAAGATGCCTTGAAAGTTGAAAGTGGGTGGATTATGAGATGCCGCCAACGCACACCTGGCCTCCTCATTAGCATTGCAGATGCACAGCGCTGCCTATGCACAACTCTTTTTGTCAAGGAACTCAAGGGCTGAATAAATGCATTTCACTTTATTCTTATATTTGTCACTTGAAAAATAAATGACCATGCTTCCTTATTTTGCTTGTTATTTGTTTGTTGTGCCTTCACCACCCAAACTTTCTCAGAACGTAACATTCACTGGGTTGGATAAAGACATGATTCATCTCTCTCTCTCGCTCTCTGTCTAGCTCTCTCTCTCTCAACTCAAACTTTATTGTCCCCAGAGGGCATTGTGCAGAAAGTCATTAAGGACAGTTACAGACGAGATATCTCTCTCTCTCGCTCCCTCCCTCTCTGTCCTTGATGAACTTAATGTTCTTATAAGTATCTGAGAGTATCTGAGTATCTGAATTTAATGAATATAGGCACTTCCTCTACAGCAGCAGCACGTCAGGTACGGCGTCTTGTATAACATGTGTGCTGCTCTCTTGGACATGATAAGCATCTCCATCGTCAGAAATCAGCTCGTGTTCTGGCGTAGGAAAATCGGCATCGGCATCAGCGGCGACCTCTCTCTGGTTACGTTTTGGCCAATGATTGATCGAGCCCTACGGAACCCGATCTGGGAATCTGGTAGCGCAGCCTGAGGCCAAGGTCGTGACCGTGACCTTTGAGTTACATCACAGAGGCTCTGACGTGGCCACACAGTTGTGCTCCACACAGAAGCTGACTCTACAAACGATCCTGGGATGACCTGGAGTAAATCTGGCCATTAGATGATGTACTGATGTCCACCCTGGCAGCACGCGCTTGGCAACACAAGCTTTTAGGTTTACCTTCAAAACGACGCTGCATGACGAGTAACTGAATTCCTCCTTTTTGCTTTGCTTTATATACAGGGTGCTTGCTCGTTTTCTCAATAAAAATTCCAGACTGTTTCCAGACTTTCTCAAAACCCATATTTATTCCCCAAGACCTTGACTTTACGCACTTTTATACTTGTGTGCCTACTCTTTTGTTTTTTTTTTAAATTTAATATGCTTTCCTTATGCACTTCTTATTTTACAAGATTATGTGCCTTTGAACATACTCAAAAATTTGACTATAAGAAAAACCTTTTTCCATACTTTATTAAGACTTTCACACAACGTTCCATATTTTTCAAAGTCTGGAAAACAAAGTTTTAAAACTCAATCTTTTCTAAGACTTTTAAGACTTGCACAAGCA
>CM050219.1:5215000-5287500 GCA_027475355.1 Coilia nasus | reverse complement strand
TCCAGAGCTGTATATTGCTATATTTCACTGCTATACTGGCACTTTAATCATACTGTGTGTGATATCACTGCACATTTGTAATTTATCATTTATACAATCTATAATAGCTATGCTGTGTATAATACAGGGTGGACCATAGTGATGGGACACACTTTAACTGCTAGTATCCTGGATTGTAAAAATAATACAGAGTACCAACACCACCATCTAAGATTGCTATTTCTAAGAATGCTATTTCTTACATGTAGTTGGTGTTGGTGACCTTCATAATATCATAGACTGTGACATTATGAGGGTCACCAACACCAACTATCTGTAAGAAATAGCAAAATCTTACATTAAATGTTGGACTCCTGTATATTATTGATGTAATAAATATATTTGGTACCTTTTGTCATTTTTATAATCCAAGATACTAACATTTAAAATGTGTTCCATCATTATGGCTGACCCTGTATTTAATATCAGTCTGTCTGTCTATCTGTCTGTCTATTTATGTCTGTCTGTCTGTCTGTCTGTCTGTCTGTCTGTCTGTCTATCTATCTAGACCGCATCAGGGGTGGTGGTTTGTGTGCGAGATGGGCCCCTACCCCACTGCTCTTGTAGCGTGGCCAGGTTAGACAGCAGCCTCTGGTGGTAGAGCCTCTCGAGCTGGAGGAAGTGGATGGCCCAGCGGTCTGGCGGAGGGGAAGCGGTTAAAGCCAACAACAGCAGAATCACCTTGAAACTGTCAGTGGTCACAGTGGTCAGGTTACATTGTGTTGGTGAGGATAAATACTGCCTCTGAGTCTCTGTTGTTGTTGTTTTTTGCCCCTGCTATTTACAAATGTGAAAAAGGAAGCCCCTGTCTCAACACCAGAAATGTGTAATAAGCTCAAAGAAAATCAGACCACTTTTACTGTAAAACAAATAAAACTTTGTTAGGCAAAAATGTTAAACAGTTAAAACATTGAGAACTACAACTCTGCTGCCCTCAGTAGAGCTGTGATGCTAATCTCCTCTCCTCTCTTCCCCACACACCCCAAAAAACCACAGTGACCCATAAGAATGGAAACCGGCAATCCCTCCCTCCTCTCCGCTTCCTACTTTCCACTGGTCTCTGCTGGTTGGCATGGCAACAGCCAAAACAGGTGACTCGGTCTGGCACATTAACGGCACAGAAGAAGGGCGAAGTCCAGAGGAAACACGAGTAGAGAACTGACCCTCCTACTTTTGAAGAAGATGTACACAATCAAGATAAATAACCACCGCCCAAAAACAAAGACATGACTGACGGAGCTCTCCTCGTCAACAGCAGAATTTGGGACAGAGGGTTCTGCTGTGCTGTCTGTATGTCATTCACATTTTGCTTTTAACCTTCCGTTGGCATGAAACCCAAACCCAAAAAGTAACCAGTGGAATCCTAACACTAACCTAGGGAACCCTAGCTTAAAACAATGGTATCCTAACTGGGTGCATTAATTAAACTGGAAAAATACTCATTAACAGAAGTCACCCTGATATAGTTGACTCTGCTTAACTGTTTATGTAGTTTTGTTTATCCAGGATATGAATGGTGGAAAATGCGTTCTTTTCGTGTCATGTTTTGGTTGTGTCTGTGCACCTAACACAAGAGGTTTATTTAGCTTGTCTACCTCGCTTAACAACTTTTCTAATTAGCATCCAGTGATTTAGTGAATAGTTGGATCAACTATTGTGATGGTGGATCTTTACATTCTGAAGCTATAGGACTACATAACACTGGAAAGGAGAGGAATCGTCTACTGTAGTAATTGTTAGAAATTCCTGGAATGGAGATGGGCATCTTAAAGTGGGTATCTATTTGGCAGCAACATGTCTAACCTGTCATTCATTTACTGTGCTTGACAACAAAGGAATACATTGCATCGTCATAACATTTATAAGTGTATAGTGTTTAAGACATAAATATATACAGTAGATGAATTGACTAGATTGTATGCAATAGACTGTCTTTTTTTCTGAGGAAGGTAAACTAGGCAATTACTGATATAAAGCAAATGGCATTGTGGTCTCTAGGTCCACTTGCTTTTATGTCTCTCTGGTCTACTCTGACTGTGTCCTATGATCTAGAACAGGATAATGGACAACACCAGTGGCATCTGTCCAACGCTCCCCCTCCCTGGCCTTCTTTGATGGCTATCGGACTGGATGAGAGCCAGCACAAAATAGTACTCCTCTCTGATGATGGACAAGACAACCTTGTGTTTCTTGGACCCTTGGGAAGTTTAACAGTTCCTGTTGAGTTAAAAAAAAAAAGGATACAGTCTTCCTCCAGGAAATAAGCCTCTGCTATCTGTAACAGAGGGAAAGCAGTGTTCAGTGGTCAGACATCCGTTAGAAATTCTCAATCTGGGCACCCGCTCACTGTGACCAGATAAACATCAGGACCTGTTTACCTTTCACATTGTAAAGCATAAAACATAATAGACTGGGATCACTTAGCCTGGATCAAATTTTCCTCCTTTCATAATAGGTCTCAATCCAGCAAGCAGACAGTTTGCTTTCACTGTATCCATTTATAGTACATGCAACCGGTTTTGAACTAGGATCGCCCCTTTTCAAAGAATGCAACCTTTATGTTTTGTAGCTGAAGCATGAAGGGTACATCCATATCTGAATCATAACATTTTATCATCATAATTATCATCATATCTGTGCTTGCTAAACACAAAGGCTACATTCCCAAGTACAGATAAACACAGTGCATTCCTGTCTGTGTGTGAGTTCTCAGAGGCTGCGTGTGACCACCAGATAACTTGATCCATTTGGTCAAAACATGTTTGGAGTGAAGCTACAGGTGGGGGAGATCACATGTTGGGTTCACTGCCCACTGCTTTACTTGGCTACGCTTAATGCAGTGCTCTGACCTTTCCACAAACACCCTTCTTTAATTACAGACATCTCTATTGATAAGACTTTATTGTGATACACTACAACAATCAGGGAGCTCTTTGTACACATTCAGCGCAAGTGGTCCCCTTGTCCGGCCAAATGGTAGAGCACAGCATGTCATTCAGAGATATTAGAAATACTGCCAGCAGCACTTCACTATTCTGAGCCTCTCCTTACTAAACACATGTAAACTCCCTTTTTCAACGTGTGTGGACTTCTGACCTTCACATTCTCTGTGCCATACAGTGCTGTCTGAGGAACACATGCCATCAATTTTCTGGACAAAGAGATAGCTGAGGCCCACTGAACACTAAGGCTAACCGCATCACACTCTGTAATGACTGCAAAAGGAGTAGGGATGGAAAACGATATCCACACTGCGGTTCAGTTTGTGAGAAACATAACAACCTGTGACGCAGCATTTTTTTTTTTTTGCAAACGAATGTTTAATTCTTAACAGCAGCTCAAAGTGATGACTGTGTTTGTCTTAAGAGTGTCACTACTCGGCTGCTTATCATTAAAGCCATAGCTGAATCCATCAGTGAGCTCAAGCCGACATTGCTGGAATATTACACAGCAGGACTTACGTACACTGAGTGTCATGATCTGACAACTGTTCTAAAAGTAAAGTATTTATTTGAAACAGAGATAGCTAAAGGCCTCTATGATTTGTTTTTGTTTTTGTTTTTTTTACATTTAACACAAAGAAGACGATTTGCTGTGAAATGTTGCTGCAAATTAGATACCCAGTTTAAGATGCCCATCTCCATTCCAGGAATTTCTAACAATTACTCCAGATGAGTCCTCTCCTTTCTTGTGCATCCTGATCCTGAAGCCCTTTACTTCAAAACCCCCTTAAGATGGTAGGAAGACTAAATTAATATCAGCTTTCATTGGGGCCAACACAAACTGAAACATTCAGATAAAGACAGAGCTAGAGCCAAAGAAAATCAGAGAGAGAGAGAGTTGATGAAAAAATAAACGTGGTCATGATCCAAATTTATGGTGACAAGCACATGGAGTGAAAAACAATGCCAGATTCTCCTAAAACCACAACTTTCCCTGCAGTTTCCTTCGAAATGGAATGAAAATATTCCAGTCAGCCCATAGTAAAATCAAAAGAACAAATATATAAACATGGTCTTATAAGTACACATCACACTAAACAGTGCCATACCACAACGTGTACAAAAATTAGTATTCTGGAACTTTAACATGCTGTGTAGGCCTACATAGTCATCAATAAAATAAATACAATCTTTGCCAGATTTATTTTTTGTTATGTTTTAAGACTGAACCCATGAACTTATGATTTTTAAAGGGAGCTCCTTGGGAGTTAACATAACTGCTCAAAACCTGTTTAGCCAGTGTGCAAGCCGCCATAAATACATGACATTTGAATCAGTCGAAGCCTTTTAAAACCATACAATTCACTGTTTATGTACACCATAATGCACCCATCTTAGAAAAACAAAGAGGTGGCAAATCCTATTGTATTCCCATGAGGTCCTTCCCCTTCCCCGAGTTGTTAAAGTGTGGAAGCGAGACAGATCAACAGGCTCACCTGGTGAAGAGAGTGTGGCAGCAGAGTGTGGTCGCTGTGCTCCCCCAGAGTCTGCAGGGAAGCCAGCAGAGCACGGCTGGGCCCCGAGGGGCCACACGGGGATGGGGCGGGGCCACCACCTTAGGAAAAAAAAACACTTCACACGTCAGTCTGATTAGCTAACCAGTCTGTCAGTTTAGCCAACCAAGGCAGGCAGTCAAAGGAAACGCAATGGGAACGGAAGACGGCTACACAGTGTACGATGAGTCTCGCCATGTTTGGATGCACTAAGAACAACTTACCAACACAAGGGAGTGAGATAGTAGTTGCAGTTTAGTATAGTTCTGTTTTGTTTAGAATGTTAAAGACTAGTGCAAAAGAACAATATAGCGTGTACAGGGACAAACGCCTGCCCAAAAAAAATGCTGCTTTAAATCTACCTTAATTGGGCTGCATGGATCTTTTTACGATGGTTTAACTTCAGAATGCCATGACTTTTCATGATATACTGTCCATGGCATTGTTAAGTTAAATCAACATAAAAAGATCCATTCAGCATGTCCACTATTTTTTTCAAGTTGGTTCTATGCTTCACTTTTTACAGTGTAGCTAACAGGTAGCTAGCTTCACTTTTTACAGTGTAGCTAACAAGTAGCTAGCTTCACTTTTTACTGTGTAGCTAACAGGTAGCGAAGTAGATAGACTCTCTGGGGAAGAGGGTTCTGGGTATTACACAGTCACAAGAATGAAGTCCAGAATATTTTAGAATATAATGTTTTCAAGCACACAAATGTCCATGGTAAGGTGAGAGTAATGAGATTCAAAAACACTCAAAATAAAACTGTCAATGGTAAAACAAACAAAAGGGTTTTCACTTTCTGAAGTGGGGATTGACACCTCTCTTGTTCACATGCAATAGAATACAATGTGTGCCAATCGTGTCCATATTAATGCACAGTCTTTCTATTGACTGCCTGTATAATACACAGAGACTAACACAGGATAATTACCTATCCTTATTGTGTACATAATACTACACTAGACCTCCTTCACACTGACTGAAGTGTATGCTATCCAGCTTTCAAGGACAAACACTGTAGTCCTAATTAGCTGCCTATTAACTTTTTTGTTCTGTGCATACATCCCTTTCCCTACAGTCTAAATAATTTACATGACTTCCATACCTACAATAATACACTAAAATGTCAAAATTTAGTTATACAGGTTTGAATGAGTATATTGTTTTCTCTCTCTCATTAATGAATAAATTAGAAAGTAACTACATGAAATAACAGTATACCACACTTGTACCATCGATCATGGTCATATTTTCTGACTGAGCACAGCCTTTTCCCTATGATTACTCAAGTCTCCTTTTGGCTAAATTCAGATAACAGCACACATAAATCTTTCGTTTTCCATTCCTGAAACATCTGATGGTGAAAAAATTCAGTGAATATCCACAGTATCAAACTGCCCTTCAGATCACATTGCTATGTGACGTGTGGATGAATGAGAACCTTCAAAGACTTACTGCTCGTTACTGACTGATGGTTTTTGCACGCTGACCCCCAATGCAGCTTCTGCTCCTTGGTCACCTGGTTCTGGTTTTCGTCTGAGCCGGACAACAGGTGTGGGGTTGCCATAGCGTCGGCCGGTTTGGGCGTGTGCGTCTCGTCCCCATCCCTTCGCCTCATGACCTTAACACTGGGGTCAGCCAATGAGGAGTCGTTAGGGGTCAGCCAATGGGGAGCGGTCAGTCAGCACTGAGATGGGGGAACACACACAACCCTGCTCAGAAGAGGAAACTTGGAGAGAATCACACACATAAATATGCAGTGCTTGGGCCTTTGTGATGCATGTGTTCAGAGCTCATTTCACAAATTACAACAACTTTAATGTACAATAGCTCAGTGTACTATAAATTATGACTGTAAAAGTAAGACAACTCCATCTGAAAAAAAAAAAAAAAACATATTACTTGAGCAAAAAAGCACCCATGCCTCTGAGTGTGTGTATGCTTGTCTGGAAGGAATTAACACTAATTTGCTAGGCATGCATTTAACCTTTCAGCTGCAAACTTTAAAACAACAGATAGGAAGATATAAAACCACTATATTATTTTCTTCTGTTCAGCACACCTGGCTAAAAAGGCCCCGGAGGATAGCTTAGGAACACAGAGAGAACCTGACAAACTTCTGCCCTGTCAAGATACCAGGAGACACTTCTCGGATAGCACACACACACACAGACACACACAGACACACACACACACACACACACACATGCACGCACACATGCACGCACACACATGCATGCACACACATGCATACACACACACACACACACACATTACTTGTTTGTTTGTGTCCACAATTCTTAATAAATTAAAACACATAAGGACACAAATTTGTCAGATGAAAAAAGCAAAAAGTTGCTCAGGCACACGCACACACACACACACACACACACACACACACACACACTGTCATTCACTCACACACACAAACAAACACACACACACACACCAGAAGTGCAAAATGACAGGCATGTCCGTAAACAAGGGTCCGTAATGGCCTGCCTGCATTATTCATGGGAGGGGACTCTTGTCTTTCACTTAGCTGAAGTGCTCTGGCCGGGGGAGTGAGTCTCGCTGTCCGAGGGGTAACCCGACACGGACGAGGGACAGGAGAGAGGAGCCCCGGGGAGTGCCACATCACGCGCTCTCAATTTGGGAACAGGAGCGATGGGCAGAGGGGCAGCACGCACAGGATGGGTGGTGGTAGTGGTGCAGGGCAGGGGAGGGACTCACCATCGATCGGTGGTGGTGGTGGGTGGGCCAGGGGCATAGCCAGTGGAGCGGAGCAGCATGCAGAGAAGGGGAGGGAGGATGGGGTGGGTGGGGTGTGTGGGGGAGGGTGTGTGGAGGGGAACTCACCAGAAGAACGGTGGTGGTGGTGGTGGTTGAGGGGGGCAGGGGGGTGGTTGGGGCAGGAGCCATAGCCAGCGAAGCAGCATTCAGACGAAGGGTGGTGGTGGGGCAGGGTTGGGGGGGGTTGGCTGGGGTGTGGATGAGGAGGGGAACTCTCCAAGGGAGATGCTTGATCTGGTCTGACCCACCTGTAACAGGTGACTTGAACTTGTAGATGGGCTTGAAGGCATAACTATTGAAAATGAATGACGAGAAGAGCACTGTACAGATTCAGATTTTGAGGGTTTTGAGGGTTCTTACACCTCTTAAAGAGATTACCAAGGCTTTATCTGAGATCATTTTTTTACAGACAGGTGTGCTGAGCAGAAAAAGACAGGAAGTTTCCTTGAGCAGCACTCCTAATGCTGTTTGCCAGGTTTCAAGGTTTAGCTGAAAAAAATCATGTACATGACAGGTACACACATGCAGAAGCATTGTGTGTGCATCAATTAATCCAGACCTGTTTCTCCGCTTTCCATATAATACAAACAGCAGTTAGGGAAGGGTGCCTCTGCTTGCTAACAATCTTAAGCCTTTATATAGGGGAAATGGGTTTCATTAAAGCAAGGCAGGCAGCAAGCTATCTCTGCAGTATGCCTTAATGGGTGACCAAAGCTACTAAAGACATTTTTACATAAAACATAAAATTGTCTACAACTTCCACCTGGTTATGTTGCACCAAATGCAACATCGTATCTGGGCCTAAGACTGTTGCCCCAAGGTAATAAAAACCAGCTAAAAAAAGTTGTGTATTTAAAGGGGTTATAGTTTTGACATTCACATTAATGTAGAACATAACAGGTGCTTTTTTGAAAATGGCACAGTTTTGGGAAAACAAGTCAGAAACAACATTCGAGTAAATGTGAGGATGTCTGAGAAACACCAGGCATAACAATCTGCTTTAAAAATATATAGTCTAGTATTGAAAACCTAAAAATGAAGTCCTGGTAGTGGTTTAAATTAATATGACATGATTTGTCCTAACCTAACCTCCTATCCTATCCTGCTGCGTTCACACACAGTAACAGATGCATTCCTTCTCAACACATTGCTGATACCACAACAACAGCATCTCACGCGCTTAAGGTGTCAAGCACGCTTCGAAATCTTCGGAAAAAAATCACCTCTGGTACGATCGACTAACATTACTAGGCATTACAGGCAAAGTTGTCTTATGCAAGCCGAACATATTTTATCATACCCATATAAGCATTAAATGCAAAGATAGTAGGTAGAACAATTATTGTTTTGGCTGAAAACATGCTGGAAAAAGTAATAAGTTTTGCTGCAAAGTTTAACAGACTTACAGAACATATAACGGCGGGTCCCTTGCCGATTCCCAGGTTGAAATGTATTCTTTGGTCTTTGTGGTGTTGTTCTCAGCGGCGGGCAGTCCCGTAGCCAGTCAGACTGAATGAGAGTTACTTCTGAAAACCGATCCTAAGTCATTCTCAAGGAAATGTTTTTTCAACTCTAGTTGAGTTAGCTTCGACAAGGGTTTCCTGACTGTATTTGTTTTTAGCGCCATCTGCTGTAGGAGCTTCATGAGACCTTTCAAGTAATTCAAATAAATTACAAACAGGCGAAAAGTCCCAATAGGTTTGGGCTCACCAAAGATGTAAACAAAACTGTGCTTAAAGCTATAAGCACAGCTTATCTTGACTTAAAAAGCATGCTTCGGATCAAATGATGGTCTAACTCTGAATTTACCAATGTTCCATTAAGCTAATATGAGCAGTGTTTTGATTTAACGTTTAGTATCTTTTGTAACTCCACATTAACACATGCATTAAAACACCCCCAACATAGCACCAGCTCATACAGAAGAGATTCTCAACTTCTCAGCACTTGAGCAGCATAGGCATCACAGTGTATGACTAGCGTATGTACAGCGTATGTGTGTAGCCTATATATTGTATGTATGTGTATATTGATGTACTCTATTCCAGTCAGCTGGTGTGAGAAAAATGAGTTTGGAATTGACATGTTACAAACATCACTCTACGTGATTTAGAAGAAACGTTATTTTATTGTCATGGATGCATAAACAACATGGCCTACAGAAACCAAAGTGGGAAAGAATGTGAGTTTGTTTTTTTCTGATATTCACAAGAACAAGTATAATCAACTTCAGCAAAACTTCTAAGTCTGCCTTGCTCAAACTACCTTCTAGTATAGTCTCAGATTAAATAAATTGCCCCTCACAGAAGAGTCCATTGCTGCTCATCCAAAGGAACCAAGCCTTGTTCTAAACAAACAAGGACCACCCTTACATGTGGGCCAGCCCTTCAGGTCTGAGAGGCGGATAATAAATGCGTCTGAATATTCAGGAACTGGAGCAGAAACATCCAGATGTCTCCCCAAACAGAGCGTCACTGTAGGTCACTGTAGGATCCCTTGGATAGAGAACAACTGCAGGCATTGGCAGAGGGGCATAATAAGTCGTAAAGCCGTAATAGGCTATTTATGGTCTTTTTTTTTTTTTTCAAAGTATGCATGTGAACTCTGTGTGACTTCCTCCCATGACAAACTCCAGTTCCTGTCAGTTAAATGAGTGCAGGTGCCTCGGCGAACATTATCCCACAAGCAGACCCACACCTCAGCCTGCCATATGAAACCCCATACTACATTAGATCTCGGTCGACTTTTTAAGTGCTTTGTGATTATATCACAATGTAGAGTGTGGCTCTACTGTTTGTGGTTTTGTGTGTGGACTCACCATGAACATGTATCCAACAGTGAAATGTATAAACATGTTACTTGTTTCTGTCACTAGCCTATTTACATAAATAAATAAATAAATAAATAAATAAAAACTAAATTCACAGGACAAAATACATTCATTGTACATGAACATAAAGCATGATGTGAAACAATACAAACAAGTGAAAACATCTACATCAATTTAAACAAAGGTGACCAGTGCTCCCCCCCCCCCCAAAAGAAAATTACACATAGATATGTTTTAAAAAATTCTACCATATTTATGCATAGTATATATGTAGGAATTACCTTTAATGTGTCACCCTATTCATAATAAGTGCCACAGCAAAGGAAAAGACATGCCCCTGACTGTATTCTGACTGAAACAGGTGATTTTGTTAGACAATTCTACTTCCTGCAATGCAGGCCAGTATGTTGTTTACTGTCACCAATGTGCAAGTCACGGTGGAGTCATCACAGTGATTTGTTGCTGTTGGGAACATTATTATATGTAAGCCTGAAGTCTAGCCTTTCACTGAAAATAGCATGGTTGTTACTCTGAGTAATAACAGTGGCCTTGTCTGTCTGTTTTCTTAAACCCTCATACTCAAAATCTGTAGGAGAGAGAGAGAGAGAGAGAGAGAGAGAGAGAGAGAGAGAAAGAGAGAGAGAGAGAGCGAAAGACATGTCGTCAGCTTACTTGAGGATGTTTTCAGTATTTAGGTGCAAATATTTTTGCAAACCCTGTGTCCTGTTTTGTTTTGAAACCATTTTCCGCTATGCACATCTCCTTTTTAATAATAAAATAAACTGTGTGAGTTTGGACTCTATAAATACGGGTCAGGTGGAGTGAAATGGATTGCCATACAGGGATCAAACAGTTACTTTATACAGTCTCAGTTTGTCACAAAAGGTACCACGACATTATGCATCCTATTCAATAGGATTAGCACCGAAAGTAGAGGTTTACATTTTCCAAAGTTGGTAATATCCAAGTTGCCTCTAAGTCAATGAGTCAGTCACATCCAAATATGTTGAAACGCAGTCTGTTAGAAATCAGTCCAAAGCACATGAGAATCACAGGAATCCCTTTCGATCCATAAACTTCTATCCGATTCGCGCTCAGAAAGGAACACTACAACTCATCATCATGGATAGCGAGACGCAACACTTTTGAAATGCATTTCCAAGTCAAGTACAGTCTTACAGGAATCCCTTTTGATCTGGCAAAGGCCGATGTCTCTTTGTTTTCCTCTGACGGCGCTTTGGCGCTGCATCAAAAGATGTGACCATCATCATGTGTGCCTTGCACAGGTTCACTCTGCTCTCTAGCCTGGCAGTGACCAGCTCCAGGGCCTCCAGGTGCTCCAGCGAGTCCACCTCAAACGTCTGCCAAAGATCAACTGCAACAGAACAGGCAAAAGTCAACCTCATTACCCAAGTGTACATACTGCAGCAAATGAGATGTTAATTATCACTTGACTTAATTGAAGCTAATTAATAAAGTTGGTAGCACTAGTTAATTTGGATAGCCCACCCATAGAGACTCTATAGATGGTTTTCTGAAATTCAGTTTTACTCAGTTTATTGTTTACTGACATCCCCATAATCAAACCCAACCTCTAAATGTCACCTTAACAAGACACACAGTTTTAACAGGTAATTTCTTAATAGTCTTAGCATCTGTAGGCACCCTGTAGGACCATCTGAAAACACTGTGACTATAATAATTTTTGACAGGCTGCTATTCCTTCAGGCAGGTCACAATAGATACGAGGAAATGACAATGGGGTAGTCACTGGGTCACTTGGTATTTAAACAAGACTGAATGGTTGTCATCAACAATAAAGGTCATTAAAACAGGTTGAACACATTAATAAAAAAAAACTGTTTTTATTGAACTTACATTCACGAGTCCATTTGCCTGGGTCCAGCATGAGGTACTGCTTGGCTTGCTCCAGCTCCCTCTTCAAACTGTTGTATTTTGACCGCAGCTCTACAATCCGTTGTTGGCGATGTTCTAGGAACTTTAACTTCGCACTGAAGCAAGCCACCCCCTAATATAAAACAGAAAAACACTAACTAATTACCTGATGCTAGTAATGCTACTAAAGTAATGCAAAATGATGACTGATCTATTCAAATAGAATTCGATGAATTTCAAATAAATAACTTCTTTTACCTCCTTGTCAGTTATGCAGTCATTGCAGTGTAATCATCTAAATACATGTAACTTACAAGTGGTCTAAAGGATCCTTGCCCTAACAACACAGAAATGACCTGACTCAACTGCAACACCATGCATCATATCTTTAATCTTTAATGAGCATCCAAATTATGTGCATAAGTATGCAGTGAATTAAAATATATGTAAATATTTGCCTAAAGCTTTGCACAAATCAAGTTACACCATGACCTCCGAGGGCTAATGTGGGCTATTACTGAAAGAATGGTGATTAAGATTCCTGCTCTTTCAAATCACAGGCTCCATAGCAAACTGTCATTCAGTTGAGCTCATTTCCAGATTTTCAGAACTGGGTACAACTGAATGATAGTGTGGCAAGCAACAGTCCAGAGAAGTGAATAACAAACTATTGTGATGCCAATGTGGTGCACCACTCAATTTAACTTAGCACCCCCATTACAATTCCCCAACTGACAACAAATTGAAAAGCTTCACAGGACTTACTCGGTTGCTAGAGAGCCCCCTTCTCTGCAAACAATTTACATTGTCAATCTCATAGACTTTAATCGCATAGGAGTCGGCAGCACCTCTGTCACCCCACCGTACTCTGGGACCACTGGTAGACCTCCGCAAGGACAGAAGAGTTTCTTGAGAAGGGCGTCTCTGGCTGGTCCCTAAGAATCCAAGAAAGGGTTGCAAATCAAGTATTGGCTAGTTACAGTTAGCAGCACGTCATAATAGTAAAAAATGGGAAACAGTTTTGTCAGTAATTACTGTTAAGAAATCAAGAAAGTGATGGCTTCTGGTGTCATACATGTGTATAGTGTAAATAGTGCATGTGTATAGTAACAATAAAAGGCATTCTATTCTATTGTGAAACTGATGGCGTAACAATAAAAGGCATTCTATTCTATTGGGAAACTGATGGCGGTACAGAAAAATGTCAGTTACAGTTTTTCTCAATTGCTTAAACACATTTTCTGAAAACATGCCTCATACTCTCAGAACTCTACACACAAGTCAAAAAAACACACACCCAATGGGCAAAACCCCTCACTTCTCCTGCAAAATGAAACTTTGCATTCAAAACAATGTTATTTCTTCTCAAAATGCTATTTTGTTGTCAAATGACAAACACAAACCATCATATGAATAGACATTTATAACAACCAGTTGAACCCTGATGTGCTTAATGTAAAACACTATGATAAATGGAAAACACTTCTTCTCCATTCATCATAATGATTTAGGCCTTTTTTTGTTCAGTGTTACACTTGCTACAGACAGTACATACATAAGTGTGCTATATTTTAGAATATTGTTTTTATACTCAGAACGCACATATACATTGTTACAAATATTTTTTATTTTTCCCACAAAAACAGTGTACACACTGTGCATCCCAATCAACACAAAGCTGCACCTACAGTGGTCTACATACAATAGAACAGAAGAATTTACTGTAGCCTATACAGTTACAAAAACAAATTACGCTGCATCCTTTCTTCTGTTTTTGTGTGGCCACAGCACCTCATCCACATCACATGCAATGTTTTTCCTTGCCTAGCAGCGAATCCATCCATGAAAAGCATCAGTTGCTATATTTCCACATGCGTCATCCATAGCTTAGAGAAAGGGTACACACATTTGTGGATTTTGGTCATACACTTTCATCTCTAGTCAAAAAAAAAAATCCTCAATTGTGTTGAGGATTGTAGAATATGGAGAGAGATATGTAAACAACTAAACAACTACTGTAAAATAATTTCGTTGACCAAATGGTCAACCAAAATGGCTCTGATCTCATCAGAGATTACGGTCCTTTCTCGTCCTCATCCGTGTCCTCCCCGCCCTCCTCCTCTTACTCTCACTCCTCTAGCTGTGGCTCTGCCTCTTCCAAAGCTCTGATAGCTAATTGTAAAGCTGTGTGACAGGTGTTTGCCGATGTGATGAGTCAGTGTACATAATAGGGCAATTGACTTTAGAATTTTGAATCACTGTGTGTTCCTTGTGAAAACAAGAGATTTTTGTCATGAAAATTGTGCCAAACGCAGAGAATTGTCTATAGTGTTTTGAAAAAAGTGTGTTTTAAAACTGCAATTTGAGTGTAAAGCAGGAATTTTGTTTATAGTTTAGCAGAATTGGTTCATGGGGTTGGTGCATGAGTTACATGTTGTGGTCATTGTGTCTGAAGTACAAGGAATTGTGTTTAAACAATTGAGAAAAACTGTAAATAGCAACAACTGCCCATACCCAACAAACTGCCCAACAAACCTGCAGGGCTGTTGTTGCTCCTTGTCTTCGAGCTCCTGCCACTCCTGGCCAAGCTGTGGGTGCAGCTGTGGTCACTGATGGACTCTCTGATAGACATGCTACTTCCCGTCACCTCGCTGTCTCTCATTAAGCTCTCGTATCCACTGCTAACCACACTGTTGCGGTTGCAGAGTAGCGAGGTCTTGCCCATGGCTGGAGGCAGCTCGCCACTCAGAATGCTTGTAGTGTCACTGGCATGACCACTACAGTGGCTGGGCAGTCGCGGAGCAGTGACTCTGCTGTAAGGAGAGGGCAAGGGGAGGTCCTCGTCATCCTTTGCTGTCCCCTTCTCTTTGTGTTCGGAGCTACCCTGACCTGCACCAGGGGTGGGGGCTCCATTTCCACAGAGAAGCTCAGTGATCCTCCCATTAATGATTTTTAGGGAGGGCCTGGAGGAGAGGCTGGAGCCTTGGCTACGGGACAGTGATTGGGTGGACCAAGAGCAAAAGCCAGAAGCTGTTTCATCTGGTGATAAACTTGAGCTCCTCGTTGATTGCCTCAGAGACCTGGTGGTAAGGTTTAAGGTCTTAGAGCCACTTGTGGAGCTCTTGTTGCTTGGCTTTGAACTAGACATCATTAGCTTGCCAACTGCTGAAACTTTGGACAGACTATTTTTGGATGCCGATTTAATACTACTGCCATCCCTGTCATCCATAGGCAGGAACTTTGGGTATCTTCTGGCACTTCTACTAGCTCTAGGCAAAGTAGAATCACTTTCAAAGCGCTCCATCGTGTCAGTGCATGTCAGGAAATTGTCCTGTTCTGAAAAATAAGAGCCAGAATATTCTGGCCGTGATGCATGTCCAGTAGGACCCCTGTTGGACAGTTGCTCCAGTTTTGCACTAAAAAGTTTACTGCTTTCCTCGACAGGAGACCTGATGTACTTCCTTCTACAAGAATCATCAGGGGGATTATGAGAAAATGATGACTTCTGGTGTAATACTGGACTTCTTGGCAGGCTCGATTGACTGTTGGCCCTCCTCTTTTGGTCTGGGCTGTCCCTTCTCCCAGATGAAAAGTTTTCTTTGGCTCTTGCAAAAATTCCCTGTTTGCCACGGGAACGCCTCCTCTCCAAAGTATCTGCGGGACTGCATGGAGTGGACATAGCCTCTCCCAGTACCCTGTAGTCCTTGCTTGAACTGGTTGGGTAGTCATAGCCGTCCTCAAAGCCGTCCTCTTGATCCATACTATGCCAAGCTCTTGATAGGCTGGCTGTTTTATGGTTTTTGGAATTCAGGCTTCCTGATCTGGTCAGGTCATAAGTGTCCACTAGCCTTCTTCTTGAGGCCGGTGACATGACATCGCCTTTGAAGGAGTGGTGCTTATTTAACTGACTGCTTTTCATGCCCGTCGCTTTCTTTTCTTGTCTGGAGTCGGTGGTTGGATCTTTGATTCCAGCCATTCCACAGGTTTTCTGATCAAGTTTGGCCCTACTAGAAAGCAAATTGATGTCATGGTCTTTGCATTTTTTGGGCTCATTTCGATTGGGATCCCGATAGCCACTTGTCCTGCTAGGGAGCATATTACCATCAAGGTCTATAGATTTTTTGGTGTCCTTTTGGGGTTGGTTGTAACAGTCTGTCATAAAATCTTTTTTCCTAACTATTCCTTGATGATCACTTGGTTGTGGTGTACAGTTATTAGATATACCATCCTTGTTGCATGCTCTCCATGGATTGTCCATACTTTTGGCTGGTGAAGGCATTTCCTTGATAACCTCCAGCTTTTTCTTACAAGCATCCTGAGAAGGTGTGTACCCACATTTAAGTTTCTCTAGACTAGCTTTGCCCCCGGGATTTCCTGAGGAACTGCTGGCATGTTTTGTCATCTCACCAACCATAGTGGATGGAATTTCCATCTGGTGTTCCTTCTTCTGGGAGAAGGGTTGGTAAAAACCCTCCACGTTGGCACATGGATATACACTCTGAGTCTCAACATTGTTGGAAGAGACGTGATTAGATGTGAACTCGCAACTTTCCAGTAATACAGACGGGGACTGTCTCTCAGCCTTAGCTAAGGGATCGGGAATATTTCCATCATCACTGACACTGCTGATGATCCTCACAGGCTGTGAGCCTGGCATTGCAGTCTGAAGAGAGCTACCCTCACTGAAGCTGATGACGTTGGTCGGCCTGCCCTTTTCTGCCATGCCACTGATGGTTACTTCCTCCACTACAGTATAGACCAACTCGTCTTGTCCATTTAGGTCAAAGGGCTGCTGTACTGTCACTGTTATGGTGGCCTTCATCTCCCGCTGAACCTCTGCAGACAGCTGTGAAGCGGCATCATTCAAGGTGACAGGTAGAGTGATGGCGGAGTCTGTGCTCGTGGACATGGAGGAGGAGGACAGCGATGAACCAGATGATGAGGACTTTGAGGAACTTTTACCAATAGGAGAGATCCTGTATTCTTGTTGTAGCAATGATTCATCTGAGGACTGTCCTTGAGATTTGGCAATCTCAAGTGGTGGAGAGACATCTCTATTTGGAGATTCTGGACAGATGGGAGATTCAGCAGAGTACTGATCAGATTCTGACGCACTTGTCTGGTCCCTGCTGTTAGCTGAATTCCCCAGATTATCTGTTAGTTGTTTGTCACTATTGGTTTGATTGTGACTTGAGAGATCACATTGAAAAGAATCTGTGAGCCCAGAGTCACTGGCATTTGCCCCACATGCTGCCACATAGCTACTGGCTTCTGTTTTCACCTGTACAGTGGAACCAGGTTTAGATATGTCAGTCTTCTCTGCCCCATTTTTGACTTCTGGCAAAGGCTGTGATTTACTCTTGCTGTCTGTGGTCTGTGGATTCTGGCACATCAACTCACTGCCATCAATACACCCCAATCGCTCCTGCAGCTCTGCAAATGTACTACACTTAAGACATTCCATCTCTGCATTCAGGGCCCCCGGTGTTTTCGTTTCTTTTTCCTCTTGCGAACGGTGAATAAGCCGGAAGTCTTTTAAGAAAGTCCTCTGGGGTCGCAGTTTCATCGCCTGCACAGGACTACCTACTTCAGCCTTGTTTTTTAGCAAAGATGGGATTATCGATATGGACTCTTGAGATTTCTTGTTTGTGTCAGTGTTGCACCCATCAGAATCGACATGAATGACTGTATCGCAGGACTGCTCACTGCCGGAACGATCCACAACATCCCGAAGAAGCTTTGGCACAGGTATGTCTGGGTCCAGAGTGTCCGTGGAATGGAATGCTCTCAGCTTGGTTTCATGAAGCCATTTCTTCTCTTTATGGAGACTTCTCTCACTCGGAGATGAGGACCTCGATTTCTGTTGGAAAGAGAAGGTTTACAGCAACATCAATTTTCATCTGTTTTTTATTTCTTCATGTTGTCAGCAATCTCTTTCTAATGTATGTCATATACTATTTACCTGACATTTACATGATATATCCATAACATCAATACATCATCATCATCATCATATGTCAGTCAATACCTTGGCTTTTCTTTGGATCTTATGGATACGAGAGATGATTTGCATAGTACAGAGAGTATCTGAAACCCTCTCTGATGATCCCGACACATGAGCAATGACTGTCGTCTGACAGTTAACATTCCCAAGAGACTCTTGCAGGAGCATGGTCAGCTTAGTATTCCTGTAACGACATGATAAAAGAGTCTGTAATCAAGTAGATTTTTAAGGTTCTATTATCCAATTTACTTTATTTTAAATCAATTTAAAGAATTAACAAGTCCATGTTATTGTATTTTAAAAATGTGTAAAAGTGAACATGCCTGTTTGAGATTTGCTTGCTGCCTCTGAGTAGAGTCAGTATGACATTGCTGAGCTCAGGAAAAGAGAGCTGGGCCATGTTTTTGCTGTGCTCTTCAACACAACTCCCCAGATCTATGAGGACCAGCCTGCTCTGGCTTCCACACACTGCAGCATGGGGAGGAGGGAGAGAAAGACAGGCATGGGGAATGAAGAATATGAACTGAGAGAGAGATGTAAGATTAAAAAAAAACAGTAAAAACCAGTATCACATCTTGATATGTGTAGAGACCATTTTGTTATGGCTTGGGGCTGTTCATTAAGGCTTTGCTAATATATTTGGCCAAGCAAGACATACGGTGGTGAATTTGTAATGAAAGTTGCCAAAACTAATTAAACAAAATTGAAATAACTTTGAAATAATTTTGATACTGCTGAAAACCCCTGGCGACTGTGAAAAAAGATATTGAGGTCAACTGTATTTCAAAATTGGCAAAAGTACATCCTTCTTTAGTCAGAAAGTAACCTAGGGTGGTAACCCACATTCAGGCAGTCAAATTGAATAAGCAGTGGTGCAATTTGGGAATTGCTGATTTGACAACCAAATGTGCCCTCAGTCACAGAGAATTTATTCAGCAAGACCACATGATATAAAAGGAACAACAACAAAAAAGATTATGGAGAACTGATAAGTACTGTGGGGTACATCATGAAACTCAGTATTTGTTACAATAAACAGTACATCTTTAAATGTTGAAGTTCCTACATTGAACGTCTCCTTTAAGAGATCGAAGCATTGTTGCAAATACAGTTTGGCAAGGTCAGAAAATGAGGCTTCTGTTCAAACCCACAAAACAATCAGCCTGTACTGTAGGTTTTGTAAGGCGCTTCATTTTGGACAGGCGTCAGAGAATCCATGGTGATTCTACGCTGTAGGGCTACACTTACTGAGCTCTTTGTTTGGGCCCTGGGCCTGCTGCTGGTGGACGTGCAGGGTGAAGAACATGTGAGAGCTGGCCCCAGGTCTGTTGCCACCGCGACAGGAGAGGGCACTGTCCAATAGCGTGGCAGCTCTCTCCGCTGTTGGAGCGCTGACCATGTTGTGATTCATAAGCTGCGTGAATGTAACAAAAATATGAATTAATGCTGGTTCCAAAAAGCAGTGAAAGTGTGGACAAGTGTATATAGATTTTACATACATACACAAATGGAGAATATGAAAAATGTTTAAAAGTATTAGTAACAAATGTTTGTTTTTTTATTAGTGATTATGGTTAGAAATACATGTATATACATTTTAACTAAAACAACTAAACTACTAAAACAACTTAATAAAGTGTTATATTATACAGTGGTCCCTCGCTATATCGCGGTTTACCTTTCGCGGCCTCGCTGTTTCGCGGAGTTTTTTAGTGCATGCAATCTCCTGTACAGTACAGAATGCGCTCAGCTTGTAAAATTTACATAAATCTTCCACCGCTAGCTGTGTGACTCTAAAGTGCTGTATGTTTGCAAGTGTGAAGTGTAGTGAGGGGTTTTACATCCTTAAAACATCTATAATAATTGTAGAAAATAAAGCTGACTACTTCGCGGAATTCGCCTATCAAGGGTTATTTTTAGAACGTAACTCCAGTGAATAATGAGGGATCACTGTACTTTACAGTGAGAATCCCATTTATCACATTTTAATTTACTGTGCAGTTCTGTGGTATAACTGACACAATTGAAGAGTCACAGTTGTGCATTTCATTACTAGGAAAGTAAAATGCATGCTTTCACTTAGCCCCAAATTGTTTTGGATAAAAGCATTTGCAAAATAACTGTAAATGCAAATGTGTTCATTGCCTGCTGAGAGGAAAGGCCTCATGTGATGTAATGAATGCCTAACGCAGACCACAGTTCATCTGGATAATGCCCCGGCACTCTTTGTTAATTAAGCAATACAAATAAATCTTTTGGTGAGCCTTGAAAGAGTTGTTATATAGTCAACAAATATGAATCATCTCTCTGTTTAGAAGTTCCAAATTATTGCTGTAGCAAAGTTTTCTGGCACAGATGCAAGACATAATGGAATATGAAGAGATGAATGTGACAAGAACTTGAAAATGTGTTGACTTCCTGTATATATTTATATTTCATTGGACTTTGTCTTCCTGTATATTTTTTCCCCATACCTGTATTCCACGGACTGGGTCCTCAAAGAGGCAGATGCCTGGTTTCTGCCAACTGACAACATTGCCCACGTCCTCATCTGGCAGCAAGTCTCTGAGGATTTCATTTTTCCCACAGACCTCAATGGCAGAGATGGACACAGAGATGTCTGCCCCGGTCTTCTCCTTCCTCTTGCTAACGAGCCTAAAGAGCCAGGAGATGGCACAAGGGATGACCCCAAGGCTCAGGATCGAGTCGTCTTTCCCTGTCATCGTGTAGGACTTTCCTGCCAAGCACAAAGCACAGATAAAACATTCTCAATTTTTCCATTTTGACTGTCTATGGAAATCTTATGCTTGGCTGCCCATCCTAGGCCTGTTCGACGGTGCACTATCTGAATCGGATGAGGACCAGCTCCCAGTTTCTGTTTTGGGTCTGGCTGCCTGAAAATACTGTGAAATATTGATTTCTAAAACTGTTTTGGAGGCTGGCTCCTAAGCTCCTCTCTGCCTTGGACCCATAGAGAGCCATTATGGGTAAATAGCTTTCCTCAGAGACATATAAAGACTGGCTTCTGTTTTTAACCACAACCAGCAAAGGCTCGCAAACATTTCATGCTCCCCAGCCCATCTATATGCAGCAGAAGCATTTTTCTCTCTCATGAAAAGTGCACCACTTTACCATTACTCATACTCATAGCCCCTTTCTATTTAAATAGATTGATGTCTTTTGGCAGAAGACCAAGACCCTATGCTGAGGGCACCTAATTCAATCAGGCTAATGGCCAATGATGTAATACAGGGAGAGGCGAAGGAGAGCTTCGAGGAGAATTTGCCATCATGCTTTCATTATTTTAGCAAAAGCATCTATTAACAGCCTGTACGTTATGTGGGTTCCACTGTGACATGTCGTGTTGGGGGTGGGGGCGGGGGTGATGGGGAGCGACTCCTGAGACCCAGACTCAACACGAATCCATTTACACCCCAGCCACCAAGCCCTGGGACCGCTCTGCACTACCCACTATTTGGGTCTCAGGTGCATTTGGGCTTAATAGGCCAGATAAGAGCTGAAGCCTTTAAAAACAACAGCCAATGCATAATTAATCGATCCACTGTTTATTTATATGTTGGTCCATGCCGACTGTTGGGCAAGGCTCGTAATGGGATGGGGTGGGGGGCACTCTAACACACTTAAACACTCATGTCACTGGCAGAGGGGACAGTTAGAGGGATCTCCTGTTTTCTATTAGATGAGACTGGTACACAGTTGCTTTCAGGGCAGATAAATGGGACCCCTCTTTGGAGAGAGAAAGAGAAAGACAGAGAGAGAAAGACAGAGACAGAGATAGAGAGATAGATCGAGAGACAGATAAACAGACAGGCAGACAGACGGAGAAAGAGAAAGTGAGAAAGACGTAGAAAGGTAAAGCGAGAGACAGACAGACATACAAAGAGGGACACACAGAGAGAAAATGAGAGAGAGATAGACCTACAGACAGACACAGACAAAGAGAGATAGTAAAAGAGAAAGTGAGAAAGAGACAGAAAGAAAACATACAGAAAGACAGAGACAGACATACAGAAATAAAAAAGAGACAGAAAGAGAGAGAAAGAAAGAAAGCAAAAGACAAGTAGGCATACAGACAGACACAGATAAAGAGGAAGAGAAAGTGAGAGACAGAAAGACAGAAAGAGAGTGACAGAGGAAGACAGAGAGAGTGAGAGAGAAAGAGAGGTGTCCTTCACTCACCCGTTCCTGCTCGTCCGAAGCCGAGGATGCATCCGTCAGCCCCATTCATAACAGCCTGAAGGGCGCCTGGCAGGGCACTCTCACACACCTCGCCCTGGGGACACACACATGACACACACTCTCACACACCTCGCCCTGGAGGACACACAGATGTCACACTAACCATAGGCCTCAGCACATATTGATCTAACCGGCAACTCGATGCTAAATGGGTCTGCAGACAGACATTTTTTTTATTAAAAAAAAAAAAATCTTAACAATAACATGGGGAAGACAGATCTATTGACAGGGCATTGGTCAGACACTTGGAGTGCAGACCTGAAAATGAACTTGGCCTTAAGGTGCTTTGTAGCACTGGTTCCTCTGCATCCTGGGCTGGAATATGTGTGATTCATCGGTTTACACAAGATGAACTGTGGATGAAGATCTCAATTATTTCTTTTGCAATCTTTGCAATTAAGGACTGTAAATTGTTTTACTGTTTTTTGAGAAGGATCTCTGATCACCATATTTTATACTTCTGCGTATTGTTCTTCTTCATAAAATTTGTCATTACTCAAAAATATTGTTGGTTTATAAAGACTATTGGCATTGCAATGGTTAAGCATTGAAACCTGTTTTAAAAGCTATGAAGAATACATATGCCATGCCATGCACCAACAAGTTTTACAGAAGAACAGTTCAGTGCAACAAGGCCAAAAAAAACATTTCCAAAGGGAAGCTTACATTTTGACATTTACGCATAGCAGCACTTTCCAAAAAGCATGCACTGAATATGAATGTTAGTTTTTTGTGCTATGCCTTTTCAGTCAAATGCAGTTAGTCAGATACCATACAAAACTTTGCCAAGAGAAAAGATACGGACCATCCTCTATCAAGCTTGAGAGCAAAGCCAGCATTTTAGTGCACAAGACCCATTCAGCCTACTGAGTGCAAGATCTCAGGGCCAGATCTCCAGACAGGCAGATCTCTAATCTAAATTGCATTTTAGACATAGGGTCTCCTGGCCCTAGCCTTGTCCTTCTTGCATAAAACATTTGGGTAAATCAAGTTTTGTGCTGTGGCTGGCAACAACAAATGCTAATTTTCTGCCACTTTCTCAGCAAGGCACATAAGTAGATAGGAAAATGTTATCTAAACGCCATATTTTGTTTGTGTGGTGACCAATTTGGCACTAATTATGGACTGCTCCACTTCAAGTCAGTTGATTTATCCACTAATAAGACAAGCTAATAGGGACTGCAGAATAACTGTCAGATATTACAGATTTCTGCACCAAAAGATTTTTTTTGTTCTTTATCATGGCACCACTCTTTAGACTTCATGCATTCAAAAGGGATAAATCATTTTGTAAAAAAAAAATCACAAACAGTTAAATCAATTCTGCCATCTTGACAAATATGCAACAATGACACAAATGAAATTCCATTTCCTAATTAGAGTCTGCATATGAACAGAGTGGGGGGTGGAAAATGTGGGGCTTGAATGGGTGATGAATGCCACCATGGCTCGCTCCTGCATTCACTCTGGTCAACAGACAGACACAACAAAAAAACTCGCTGACCTGCATTGACTCCGGAGTAAAGACGGCGTCAAAGGTGAATGACCTCTGAGTGCCCTTGGACGCCGTAGTCTGCTGCTGAGGAATATGGGCCGCTGGGTCCAGAACCGTGACCTGTTTTCTGCGTCCCTCTACTTTGAGGCAGGAGTCCAACCCTGGGATGACTCTTAGCATGACCTTCACATGTCCCTTAGGAACACAAACAAAATTAGGATCATGACAACACTGACAATACATGTACACACAACAAAATCTGTATTTCATTAAAAAGGTACAAACTAATTTGCGATAGAGGATAAAATGCTCTGATAAACAAAACAAAAAATCTAAAACCTTACTTATTCAAACTATGATTTTCTATGTAATATATATATATATATATATATGTGTGTATAATACATGTGTCTTTTTGAACATTTTATTTATGTATTGCACATATACAGTCAAATATTTCAATTGGGAGTCTCACAATTCTTTAAGAATAATGCAATATTGATTTGAGTTTGACAGCTGCCAACGTAGTCCTTTAAGAGTTGTTTTTATTTTACTGTATAGGTTTCTTCTAGATTAACATAAACCCTCAATACCGCACCCTTAAAAACACTCAAACACTTAAATATTTACAATAAATTAATTAAATGCTTTTTATTAATGGATGTTGTGTTACTATTTCTATGACAAATACAGAGCTTACACTCCACCAAATTCTTCAAATGTAATATTGTTCATAGTGTACTTATGTTTCTATGCATACTGAACAAATTAAGGTCATTATGCTATTTATTTCAAATAACAACAAATACTGGGCATGAACACACAAAATTAAATCCTCACTATGTGGCTTAGACAAGCACAGCTGAAAGAAAACTCACAGTGTCTCCATTACATTTAACCCTGTGTCTGTGCCTGTATACGATGCACTTGCTGTGAACTATGTAGTACTGTATGTCCCTTGGCTAAGTGGTATGGGGGTTTAGTATAGCACAGTTAAATGCAGACTGCAGCCACCAGCCATGGAAATATTTGGAAGGAAAAAGGTAATCCCAGCTATGTTAAATGCCAGAGTGGTTTGACAGGCAGCACTTTCACACTGGGGAGATTACCAGAAACCCAACATGAGAGAGGCTGCAGCATATCTTTACACAGAAAAGCTTCTGTGATGGCTCACGCTCGCTTATGGGGAAGATGGAATCAGACATAAGAAGATGATGTGACATTTTGATGCTTTTATTTCCTGTACTTACACCCATCCCTGGGATCAAAGCCTGTCTGTAGTTAACATTAGAGTTAGAGCTTTTTTTAAACCATTGAAAAAGCTCAAAGTAGCTCCACACTTCCTTGGTAGTATAACAAGGGCCCTGACATTTAAAACAAGGCATTAAGAATTTTGTAAGTGTACAATCTCATTTATTAAAAATACTGTTTATACAGGCTGTCCCTTGCGGCAGTTTCTGGTCTTGTAAATAAAAATATGTTAAGTTGAGGTTTGAAATGAATATCTTTTGTTATAGGCTATGTAGTTTAATATCATAGTCACGTGATGTTACATGACCCCCCTGCACCCGCCGTCGTAGAAACACTGTCCCGAATTTCAGCCACTCTCATCTGGTCACCCTACAGCAGCATGTGTCAGCCAAACCCTGCTGCAATATTTCTGACATTCAAAACAGACGAGAATTTTGATCTGGACCTCTGATATATCATACCGCCATTAAAATTCTTCTCGGGTGCTTTATTGTTTTTTGTTCCTTAGAACTAACGACACTTCTTTCTGTGATTATTTATCACATCAAGAACTTAGGTTTGCAACACATTTTTCCATTATCCCACGCAGAATAGTAATCACTTCATTGTGATTAATTAATGGTTATTACCAACACATGACTAATTTTTATGGTTCTATGAGAAAATTACAAGCCTTTCATTAAGATTTCAATTGCAGCTTAATCATTATAGTAACTGAAATATCAGTGAAGTACTATATGACCTAATGGCTGTGTATTTAAACCACACCATGTTTATTCATTAAAATGCTTGCTCACTTAAAAAAAATGCAGAATAAGCAGGAATACACCAAGGAGAGTGTAATAATAAATTAGTATGTCATCATTTCCTTAACCTGCAGACTTGCAGTAAACACAGCCAAAAACAAGAAATAACACACTATAACAGGGAGATATGCTGGTAGATTGGGGTGCTAACCCAACATGGGAAAATGTTGCTGAATAATTAAATTACTGACATTAAATTATTAATTGTTATGACTGGAACTAGCGAGTGCCAGACTACCCATTTTTCTAGAGCATGATCTTAACCAGCAGGAGACGTTTAATAGGAAACAATGAAAGCAAGCTAAAATAGTCATAGCCGCAAGACACAGTTTCGAATAACTTCTAATAACTAACCACACATTTCAACAACTGCTTACACACACAACATTTTCTGCAGTGGCTCTTGGTGTAGGTAATTCATTACTGTGCACAAACCTCTGAAAAGCCCAACTGATACTAGACCTAAAAGAATAAATGTATCGAAGCGCAGCTAATTTTCATGAATGTACAGACAACCTTGCCAAATGTTCACATTGTCACTGTGCGCACAGTATGGGGTGGGGTCAAAAGTAAGAGTCATTAAGGTCAGGGAAACGTGACAGTTGACCATGACATCAGTCCCCTTGCCTATGGGAGGAGTGTCTTTGTAAGAAGAGCGACTGCAGCCCAAACAATGCTCAGAGACAGAATATTGATTTCAGTGAAGAATGATACATAAAATGTGTCAACACTATTTAAATGCATTACATTTACATACACATTGTACATACATTTATATTTAAAAACTCTCTCTCTCTCTCTCTCTCTCTCTCTCACACACACACACACACACACACACACATACTTTTGTGTTTTTCTTTGTTCAGTGTTTAGCATTACTATTATATTGTGTTTTTTTATGTATGGCACTAAGCTGTGGCAGTAATATTATAGCAATGTTCATGCCAAAAAAGCTCTCTTGACTTGAACTTCGATATACCACATCAAAGAAGGAAACAGAAAACCATGGGTTAGCAAAGGGACTGGACACACACACACTCACAGAACACATACAGTGAGTCAAACATCAGCAGCTAGAGAAGAAAGTATGAGGTAATGCCTCTGTTCAGCTCCGAGGGGAGATTGATGCTAAGCCATTAGTACACACAGGTGGGATTCCGCTAGCATGCTAATCACTTCAGCGGTACATCACCAATGTCAGAGGTGACAGGCCCACCAAAACGCTTCCGAGCACTCGCTCCAACAACCACCGTTATCATATAACCCTGTGGCTGTCCGTCAAATTATATTGCATGGCAGCTGAATTATTTAAGAATCCATTTGTGACAAGACACTGCTTGTGGCTGAGTGCATCTAGTGCCCATCCCCCCTCACACACGCACATACCCCACTCCACCCCCATCAGGTGCGACCGAGAAAGCTGTTAGGTGAAACTCAAGATGATCCCGGTTAATGTGCGCTGTGCTGCAGAGAACGAGAGGGAACGCCTCAATTAGAGCTAATTGATTTTCCTCACCCCGCCTCTCAAGAGAACCGGCACGGAAGACATCAAGATATTAATGACATATTACAGGGCTGGCTTTAAAAGAGAGAGAGAGAGTGAGCGTGTACTGTACTTAAATAAAAATTCCTGACTAAATTGAATGGAAGTGGTGTGGGCATGGCATGGTGAAAGTGGTATGGGGGAGAAAACCTCAAAGTGGGGGGCTATACTGACCGATCAATTTTAAAGCCTGTACTCCCTGCTAATGTAAAAGTTCCAAGGCAGTGGATTGCTATCAGACATCTCTTTATGTGTTACTTCAGACTCTAAATCACCTCAGGTTTCAATATTAAAACATTTCTGCAAGTCAGCAGCGGTTGGCTCTGGCTTTTAACCTGTGAGTGTGTACTGCAATACTGGTGTGACAGGGATGTTGGAAGGATAAAAGTTCTAAAGAATGTTCGGCTCCATAGAATATAATTTGGAATTGTATAATCTTACATTGTTCTAGAACACATTCTTTTATCATTCAAAAAAAATCTCACCGCCTTAGGTTAACCTGTAGTGGCTTTTTGAGAAGTGGTGGGCAGGGGTGGGGGGTGAGGAGACGCTCTGGGCGGGGTGATGTGTTTGCCTACCTTGCCAGGGCCTGCTGGCTGCCTCCCTGGGGTGGGGGCCTGGAGCAGATGGCGAGGGACCAGGGGAGGGGACCGAAGCAGGAGGCCACAGAAGTCGGTGACGTGAGATGGGGCATCGCCGCCACCACCACCGGCGGGGAGGGCGGGGCATGGCTTCTTCCTCCGGGAGGAGAGGTTGAGTTTCTGGACCGCCCTGCGTATACAACAACAACAGAGCACCACAGCAGCAGCGCATGTGTGAAGGGAGGGAGAGTGTGAAACAGAGACTGTAAAAGAAATGGGAATGTGAATAGGGGCATTCCGATAATGCATAAATGCAGTGATGCATAAGCAATGCTTGGATTAAGGCTTAAGTGCACCCCATGTGGTCCGGCATCAGATGAAAGGGATTATATGTTGAAAAATTAATAAGCCATCATTACTGTTGAATCACTGACCAAGAGTCATCACATCACTTCAAACCCCCCATGTTGAGCTGTTTTCAAAAGCTTCAGTTCTCTGTACAAATACATTATCTCACTACTCACTTTCACTACAACGCCATAGGCTCCACAATTGTACTAAAAGCGCTTTCACAAAAACGTATTACAAAAGGATTCATCTCCACAGAGGGGAAAAGAATAGCGTTTCGCCATTACTGGCAGACTGCTGACTCGAGCCCTGATGGATTGATCTTTGCAGCAGAATCTGTGGGAATTGCACTGATTAGGGAGGTGGAAGTGCTTTTAGTGTGATTTGACATCCACAATAAGTGAAAGAGAGTGGTCGGACAACCAGTGCTTGGGCTCGCCACAACACTGCCCTGACCTCATTGAGGTTCCTACAGAGAAGGGCATTGGCTAATAGCACAGATTAGTGAGCCAATGGGATCATTTTTCAACACTATGGAATATCCTTGATACTGGACCACTAAAAGCAGCAGTGCAAAAAAATTACCCAAATCTTTTGCTGTTTTATAGTAGCTGATTAAACCCTGTGCATTCCCCCTATGGCATTACAATATTTCTTCAATATCAAACAAAAGATGTATTCCTTTTTGTTTCTGTCATGACAGAAGAGTCACAGCCTGTCCATGTCATCCATTCTCATTTTCACGTCACTGAGGAGACTAGCACATTCGTCTGGGACTCGGACGAGGTGTGAACCCGGATGATAAAAAGACTAATTAGGTGCCAAGAAAACTGCACATGCTGCTGCTGCTCAACAGATGATGGCAAATCACCCAGGCAGCATTTGCATTTTCAGCTTTTAATGACTGACTGCTAAAGTTGGCAGGTCCCAGAATCACAGCTATCTCTCTCTCTCCCTCTCTCTCTCTCTCTCCCTCTCTCTCTCTGTATGTGGATGAGATATCATGTAACTATAGAAATCATGTCCTATATTTGTCCTTGTCATACATATTTTACATCTGCAGCATTTATTCAGGCACAAACTGACATAACTCACAGGCTCATTTCAACCATCAGAAATTAACATTTCTTTTCACCAGTCAGCAGATTGTCCAAGTGTAGGCGTTGGATCTTTTTTTTTTTAAATATAACTTGCTTCCAGTGAAATGAATGTAAAAAAGTACCAGAGAAAGCAAGGAAGGGTTTTAGCTATGCTAATGGTTAAAGTAGATGACCACACCCCCCACACCCCCACCCCACCCCTCCAAGGGCATGTGGCCATTTACCTGACAAAGAGGGAGACGGCTATGGAGGTGGCTGTGGGGGCGGGGCCTCCAGGGGTGGCAGCTGTGGACTGGGACATCTGTGGAAGAGGAACAAAGAAACGCTGAATTCAACTACTGAGTTCAACTGCTGCATTACTGCTAACACCAGTGGATTTTGGAAATTGGCTATTTCAGTATGCTACTGTTAACAACACTGAATCATTTCCCAAACGGCACAAGTAGTGGTAACATACATTTGATTTTCTCATACACAGGAAAAAAAGAATAGGACAACAAAAGGAAAAAAGGAACTCATAGGGAAACAAATCACCAGATTCATTTGTTGTATTCTATAGGACAAACAGAAATCTGTAAAATGTAAATCCCTTACAATTTGACACATTTATAGCTCCAGTAAAAACATATTCTTAATATTAGTGATGCTTAACAGCTCAGGAGAGCTGTCCATCTTCATTAATGCTCTCATTAAAATGACATGGTTCCACATTTTTTTATGAATCACATCTTCTGCTTCATGTCGGAAACTAGAGGAAACTGACTCATAATTTGATGGCAGCAGCTACTGCCACTGATGAGGAGGCACCAACAGAAGTCTGAAGGGCATCAGGATCTGGCTGCCATTAGGGACAGTAGGCTCTGTCGGGCAATGGGCTCATCGGCTAACATTATGCCATGATGGTCCTAGCACAAGGTAACTCAGACGCTGAAATGAAGTCATGGCCTTGCATTGAACTCAGCAGAATGACTATCCACACACAGACCATCACACACTCACTCTCTCTCTCATCCACACACCCCCACACACACACACTCACCCTACATACACACACACACACCCTGTGGCAACAGAGGTTCCGAACTGTGTGCACTTGCACTACAAAACTAAGCCAGAGTCATGGCACTGCACTGCTCCGCTTCAGGGGCCAATCTCTGAAACAAGGGTCATCGCTCGCTGTTCTCTGTCACTTCACACATTTGTACAGGGACATGTGATTACCTCCATCCTACTCACTCCCTACCCTTCATACTCCCCACTCCCCTCTCCCTGAGTAAACGCCAAGAGCCAGAGAGCTTACCGCGTGTCCCTGCTACGTCTCATCAATGTTTCATCCAGGAACTCAGAGTGTGCTGTCCTTGTTTTAGTCATAAAAAAAATGCAAGACTAAAACAACATAAAAATAACATTAGAGAAAAAAGAAGACAGAAAAAAATAAATAAATGAAAAACACTGAGCCCATCCAGTGCCAATTAGTGCTGCAGAGAAGGCCTGGGGCCACAGCACCATCTGGAATGAGAGGAGTGGACCGCATGAACTTTTTCTACTGGACTAGGTTCCCCTCGTTTGCCCAGCTTTGGGTTGATGTCAGGATTTCTATGTGTGTATGCGTGTGTGTGTCTATGTGTGTGTCTGTGTGTGTGTCTGTGTGTATTTGTATGTTTATGTGTGTGATTGTGATGTACAATCCATCCGCCACAGCCATTTGTGACCTCTTTTCCTCTCAATCTTCTACACAGAATAGTCATTTATCAGCTCTACTGGACTGGGTGCAGTGTTTGTGTTTGGTCATATTAGTGTGTGTGTGTGTGTGTGTGTGTGTGTGTGTGTGTGTGTGTGTGTGTGTGTGTGTGTGTGTGTGCGTGCGTGTATATTTGTGTGTGTGTGTGTCCTTGTGCTTATGATGTGAAGCCCAATCTGTCACCCATAGCCATGTGGGACCTCTTCACCCATCATAATAATTCATGATTATACATCAACGCATCAGAACATCCTTAAATCTCCTCTCTCTCTCTCTCTCTCTCTCTCTCTCTCTTTCTCTGCCTTTCCCTCCATCCATTCCTTTCATGGACTCAATGGTCATTCTCTCCCAAGCACCTCCTCTCTGCACATTGTTCCACCTCCCCCACTTCTTCACTCCCTGTCTTCTTCCCGGCCCTCTAACCTGTTTCTCCTGTTTCCTATCCCAGCGTGGGTTCGTCCACCTGGCAGCTTGGAGACTTCAGACTGATGGCATTCTGCCGTGCCCCCCCATACAACAACAGATTTCATCAGAGCAGAGCCCCTAATAAAACCCAATACCCATGCATGCATACGGCCCCAGCAGCGCCCGTGTGGCAGCGAGCACTTGTACGAGCCCAACGAAGCTCGGGTAATGGGCCCCTCTCTCTCGTGTCATCTGCTCCCACCAGCATCATGCATGTCACCACACGACTATGATCACTTCACCGAGCACAAAGGCTACCACTTGTGGAGACACACGAGCCTCCCGGTCCAACCTCAAGCAGGCTTGAATGAACCATCTCTCTGATTTCTGGTACAACCCTAAACGTTGTATTATCATACGAACCATCTCTGATTTCAGTTTTTATTTACTGCTCCCGCTTGCCAGCACAGAAACGAATATTTCACCACTCATTAAATATTACCGGAATATTGATCGCTTCTTTTTGTGTCTGCCTTTTATCTGTTTCTTGTTTTTTTAAAGAGAGGACGGTTTATGGGAGAGATAAATCTAAGTCTACTTCTCTCCATTAGCTCCGCCTGGGTAATGTTTCCTTGTCAGACTTAATCGTCCCTGATAGAGGACTGCGAATCAGTGGAACTGACAAGACACACATGCACGCGCCGGCACGTGCTGGAGACTGTTTCAAAGCGCCCGTAAAATGATCCCTCAAGTAGCATGACGTGATGCATGGCACAGGGGTCAACCTGTGTTTCACGTCCGACATGATAATGGCTTTCCCCATGGCAAAGGCACTACAGTTCTGCCTTACACACATTCATTGCGCATGAGGTCTGTTCCAAATGCGCAACCTCTGTAGTGTGTTAAAATAAAAACACTTTTGCTCTACTCACTTAAAAGGGCTGAACAGACCTTGATGCTATACTCTGTGGTTACTATGGTGATATGTTCCTGTTAAAGGTGCAGTAATCATCATTTTCCAGGAGGGAAAAAAAATGTGGAAACCATTACCTAAAAAAAGCACATACTATATCTAATTGCATTATGTGTAACAGATAATTAATAAAAGAAGTAAAAGTTATTTTCAGTGAAATCTTCACCTATGCCATTTATTTATCTATAAATACATACCTATATCTTTAAATATATATTTGTAATTTCTGTTATGAAGAGTAAAGTGGAATGATAAATATTGGTCAATGCTTTAGCTTTCGTCATTTGCAGCTATTAAGGCTTCAGCTCTTTCCATTAAAGACCTCTGCTGCCACAGCTCATAAAAACAGACAGGTTTTCAGCTTTTTGTACCTGGTGGTGATGCAGAGTGGCCCCATTGTTTTGGAGCACTGACCCAAACCACTGAGCCTCCAGACAAGGCCCCCCTTCTAAACCAACGTCCTTCCCCTGACCGCTGGACTTCAGAGCGGGCTTGGCAGGGCTGGCGCGTGGACTGGAGGTCCTGGGAAGGGTGTTAGGGCCTGGGGCTCGTTTCAGGGGGCGGGGAGAGGAGAGGCTGGGAGTGGGATCGTGGGCCCAGATGGTCTGCTCCTGGGTGAGGATTGTGTGCAAAGCCTTCTGCTTCAGCTGCCTCAGGTTGGTGGCACAGACGTCACAGTAACCGTCACTCTCATACCAGGTCTCGATGGCACAGAGTGGTACCCCACTGACCTCATCTGGGTTCTAAATTCCAGACATAAAAGTTAATATATTTTGTGGTTGTGACCTGAAAATACCTTGTACTGTTATGTTTTGATAACACAGTAACCAAATTATCTTTATACAGAGTGACAGTAAAGACAATTAATGCAGAAGTTGATGGTCATCTAACATTTACTGCTGGACACACCATTTAGGATTACTCATAGTAAGTGTTTTTTCTAGTTCAAATTAAAATCAGGCCATGGCATTTGTTCTTCCCAGTAAGGAGGGCTGGAGTCGGGACGAATGAATCACGTCCTAGCTGCAGGAGCTACAAATCGATTGAAACTCATTTTCAGGGGGAAAAAAGAGGGAAAAGAAACCACACGCGTCCAGATATCTGTAATGGATCTCTGAGACAAGACATATGGACTCCTAATGTTGACTATGAAACCGTCAAACCGTTGTTTTTAGTTGAGTGCCAATAAAGTGCTTGCAATAATTGCATATGCCTTGCACTTAAGTTTATACTCTTTTAAAATGGTTTGGAGGAATGAATGTGTAAAACTGGCTTAGCCTACCTTATTGTGTATGAGCAGTCTTAGAGCTTGTCTCTTCAATACATGTAAACGTGAGACACAGCTGTCGCACAAAACATGATCATAATCCAGGGACTTTTTGCCTCTTGACTCGGGAGACTGTGTGCGGTAACCAGTGGTAACCGCCAAAGAGCAAGCAGTCTCAGTGATCCCGTGAGGGTATGATGCCACCAGAGAGCCCAACGAAGAGAAACAAGATCGGAGGGATGAAGTGCCGTGCGTGTCACTTGTGGAGCCAGCACCTTCAGGGGAGGGACGCTCACTGTAAGCAGTCCCCAGGGCAGCTTGGCACCGTTTCCCGCGAGACAGACCGCCTGGTTGGTCATCTGTTAGCTGTGAAAAGTAATTACATCCCCTATATTATGTTCAATTCAAAGATAAAAATGTGCCATGCTGAGATGTTTTAAACACTGATCAGATAGCCTCTCGGAAAAATCAGTATTTCAGTAAAGGACCAAAATGTGACTGACTTCATCACTAGATAAAATCAATGAAGTATTAATATTTAATCATACGAACCACATATCTTCGGCCGCGGGTAATCTGAGATGGTCCACTCTTATCCTCAAACGGAGAGGTCATTGTAGAACAAATATTTAAGGCACCGATTAAATAATATACTGCCTAGGCTACAGTAAACACAGGTCCATATTCCATGTAGCGTAAATGCATAAACCTTAAATCTACATTCACCAAAGCTAAAAATGGCGTCCCCTGAGGAAAACTTCTTATATTCACATCTTAATATTGCAGTTACATCCTTGTTTTTTTTCTCAGTTTTGATTGTCCACCATAATTAAACTCCTGACGAGGGTAAAGGCGCGCGCGTTCAAGAGGTGTGGAGACTGCACGCTCTGAATCAGATCTGGGGTCCGTGGCTTTGGAGCATCACAAAACGTAAGCAAATTCTCTTCGTATCCCGCTGCATCTTCCAATACCAGTGTTTTACATGGAGTCGTCGAAAGTTTTTTAAAAATATATATACATATAAAATACAATAAAAGCAACTCTCTTCGAAGGGTTCTCAGTCTTTTGAACTGTTCACGCCTCTGCACTCTTCTGAAAAATAACACCCCATCCGTAGTCATAACCCATATAGGCTATTGCAGGGCTTGGCAGTAGCTATAGTCTATTCTTATGATTCACGAGTTATTGAACCACCTAAGTTCAGTTGATGAAGGGCGCCACCTAACGATTGATGAAATATCATTGATTGCAGCAGCCTATGGTCATGTGACATAAATAACATATTATCCATGGATTCTGTTTATAATAGCACCCAAATTTGTATGTTCATATAGGTGAGTCTGATGCGATCTGCAATAAGAAAACGAAGTGGTCATTTTGTGGGTTTATTGGAGGCAACTACACTTAATCTAATTAAAATGTAGGCTATACATGAACAGTAGATTAGATTAGATTCAACTTTATTGTCATTACACATGTAGCCTATAAATACAGGATAACGAAATGTGGTCTAACATCTAATCAGAAGTGCAAGAAGCAGTAAGTATGATATATGCAGTATGCAAAGTATAGAACAGTATACAGTATAGTGTAGTATAGCGTAGTTTGTAGTGAATTATATAGAAATAAATAGAGCAGTATGAAGAGGAATAAATGAGGGATAAACAAATTTATTAATCACCATATTCTCCATGGTTACAGGGGGGACGCCATTGTTGATACTTTGTATACAGTTGTGCTATGAATATATCATGTACAAATATATAGGTGTGCTATAAAAAATAGATATGAATGTATATCATATAGGCTATATGAACAAGCAAATTATATATATGAACAAATATAGAGGTCTGCTACAATATATATATATAAAGATATATATCAGATGTACTAACAAATGCATGATATACAGAGGATATACAGTGTGGACAATATGTACATATGTAGTTTGGATTAAGTGTGGATGGATGAAGGAACTGGATAGAGTACCATCAACGTCATTGGAAGAGATGAAGTGGGAGGGGTCGAGTGAGGTGGCATGCTAGGGGAACATAGAGGTTCAGCGCGGGGTATAGTTCAGTAGGGAAACAGCTGTGGGAAAGAAGCTGTTCCTAAACCTGCTGGTTTGTCTTTAGTGTCCTCAGGAAGAAGAGTCGCTGATGGGACTTCTTAACCAGGCTGGAGGTGGTAATTGTCCATGACAGGTTCTCAGAGATGTGAATCCCCAGAAACTTGAAGCTGGAGACACATTTACCCGCCTGAAATCCACAATAAGCTCCTTGGTTTTGCTGGTGTTAAGGGGCAGGTTATTGTTAGCGCACCAGACAGGTAAGTGCTGAACCTCTGCCTTGTCGTGTGACTCGATTTTTTTTGTAATGAGACACTGTGACACTGTGATGTCATCTGCAAGTTGACGACAGAGTTGAATCCGTACATTGGCCTGCAGTCATGGGCGAAGAGGGAGTACCAGAACAGGCTTAGCACACAGCCCTCTGGTACGCCAATGTTGAGCGTGATGGTGGAGGAGAGGTTGTGGCCAGACTTAACATGCTGAGCCCTGTTGGTTAGAAAGTCCATGATGCAATTGCAGAGGGTGGCACTGATTCCAAGATCTCCAAATTTAATGATTAACTTGAAGTGGACCACAGGGTTGAATACTGACCTGAAATAAACAAACAGCATTTTTGTGTACATGTTCTTGTTGTCTAGTGAGAGCACACAGCGCAGTGCTGTGGATAAAGCATCCTATGTACTCTAGGCAAATTGGTGAGGGTCCATTGAGGAGGGCATTCAACACTTCTCGCTTTCTGTATTTTCAGAAAAGAGGCAACAGCATCGCCTTCCTGGTTAGGACTGCTGCAATTTCGTAGAAATCAGGTGGTGACTGTGAACTTGCTGAGTCTTGTCAACGTCCTTATCATGTCAAAGTCAAAGTCAAAGTTTACTTTATTGTCAATTCACTATGTAACAAGCATTACACCGAGGACTGAAATTGCATTTCACCAGACATCAAATGTGCAATTTAAACTAGAAACATGCACACACACACACACGCACAAATACACAGCTACACTCATGTGTATACAGACATCAACAATAAACGGACATAAGACAAACAGGTGAACATATACGCTTCCAACAAGAAGGAAAGTCTGAAGTAGCTCTTCTTGATAGCTGGTGTAGGTGAAAAATGAAATGTAAGGTGCAATAAGTGAAGGTGTAATTGGTAAAGTGCAAAAGTGCTGAAAGCAGCATGGACATCAGTGTGTGTAAGATTGTTTTTTGGATGTCAGTAACATGTTCATGGAATTTTATTCAGTGTGTTGATTTTCCTGATGGCTTGTGGAAAGAAGCTGTTTCTCAGTCTATTTGTGTGGCACCGCATGCTATGGTAGGAGGGAGAACAGTTTGTGCTGGGTGGGTGGTGTCCTTGATGATATTGATGGCTCTCTTGATGGCTTTCTTGATGGCTCTCTCGCTGGTTGGGGTGATCTGATGATCTTTTCTGCAGTCCTCACCACCGTCTGTAGAGCCTTCTTGTCCGCAGCTGAGCAGCTGCCATGACAGATAGAGAGGCTGCTGGTAAGGATGCTCTCAATAGCACCCCTGTAGAAGGTGGTGAGTGCAGAAGGTGGGGAGGTCAGCTCTCCTCATCCTGCGCAGAAAGTGAAGGTGTGTCTGTGCTTTCTTGACCAGGTGTTGGTGTTGGTGGTCCATGTGAGGTCATCTGTGATGTGCTTTTCATAGACTCCACAGCACTGCCATTGATTGTGAGTGGGGTGTATGTTGGGTGTTTTTCCTGAAGTCCACAGTTATTTCTTTTGTTTTGTTGACATTGAGTTGTAGGTAACTTTTGTCATGATTTTATGTGGCCTTGCGACCTAAACTACCGCAGACATGCTTAAGTAGTCTAAGTTGCAGAGAATATCTGGCCACAATGAAGTAGCCTAATGTCAAACCTTTCTATCTAAAATGTAAAGTAATGAAAGTGGATGTTATGAATAGAATGTTATAATCAGAGCTACGACTGGGTCATACAGCACGATTGCGCATCTACACGACTACTTACGGTAAAGCCACTACACATAGCCCCTCCCAGTACACACAAACAGGGTAGGTATATGACCACGACGCCGTGCGTTGTGTCCTGCCGGTTGAAGGGAGACGTGCGCAGAAGGGTTCTTTGGCGCAGTTGGAAAATCAGGCGGCCTCCTTTCATGTAACCACAATAGTCCGTGTTTAGACACGTTTCGTACAATTCAGAGGCTTACTGGGTGTGGGTTTTGTTTTATCTGAGATATAGTTTGACTTAAAACGCAGCTATGAGTTCGATTAATGTGAAGAAGCTGAAAGTGAACGAACTGAAAGACGAACTGAAAAAGCGCCAGCTTTCAGACAAGGGACTGAAGGCCGAGCTAATGGACCGGCTACAGGCCGCACTGGATGAGGAGGCCCTGGCTCAAGACGCTTCCGTAGAGGATAGTAATGAGGAAAACGGAGCAGAGGGTGGAAACGACGATGAGACTTTGCAAGATGATACAAAAGAGGTGGAAGACGATGTAGTCTGTGAGGGCATGGAAGCCGAGGGGGAGCAGGGAGAAGAAGACGGCGTAGAAGCTGAATGTGAGGACGCCGTTGACCAAGAAGATTTTGACATGGGTGGTGCAGAGGAGGGCGACGGCGACGACGACCTCGGTGATGAGGATGATGTGATGCCCAAGGAGGACGATGAGGAAGTGGATAAAATCGACGAGGAAGATGGTGAGCCGGAATCTCAGGCTGGAGATGGTGAGTCTTCCATTTTAAATTTTTGGTCAAGCGCTTGAATCACGTGTTTCGATTGCGCTTGGTTCGCATGCAGCCGGTCGGTTTAGGGCTCATGAGGCTTAAGTTAGCTCATTCAGTTTATGTTGTCTTTTGTTCATGTCCCCAGTGTCAGAAGATTGATGAAGTCTGAAGATTATGGTCGATGGTTGAGACAAAACACTAGCGAATTAGCGTCGTGGTGGCTGCTGCTTAGTTCTAGCTATTGTTACCGAGGTCTGCTAGCTATCGAGGTCACAGGCTAATTTAACGTTAGTTCCTCCGGATTTGGACTAGCTAGCTAGCCAGTTTGGATTTGAATGGTGCTAGCTAGCTATTGTTAGCCTAGCTAGGTAGCACGGGCATAACGGATTACTTCGACTGGTGTTCAGTGAACTGGTAGGACTTACTAATAGATTATTCTAGCTATGCTGCCCGTGTCTCAAGGGATTAGTCACATTCTAGCTCATGAAGAGTGCGTAAAGAATGATTGAAACTTACAAAATTGGCTAACAGGCTAGCAATGTGTTAATGGTAGCTGCTGGAAATCGAATGTACACGATTGCTAACGTTAGCTAACTAGATTGAATGTGTGCTAACGCCAGCTAGCGTAATTTTGCCCGTTTCTTGTACCTATGCACTTGGATGAAATCATTTTTCTTAAACTATGGGGCGCAAGCAAGTAAACAGTTATTACGTCAACTGGTTAAGTTAGTTTCGGTTTCACTCAGCTCTGTAATGCTAATTTACCAGGTAACGTTAGCTTGTTTCTTGTTTCTCACCATAAGTTACCAGTAGCTTGCTAGATGTCTTCCCGGGAACTTAGTCGGGGAATGTCTGATATGTTCAAAGTTTTGTTTGACGTTAGTCATTCTTTGATCCGAGGTCCCGAAGTAATGTTGGTAAATGTCAGGATATGTCTCAACAATTAATATCGATAGGGCCGACATAGAGTTAGCATTCTTGCTAACTTTTATACCCTTGGTTAAACAAAGTAACCTATTTAACATTAGTTATGCTGCCCGATGCTGCTGAAGGCCATGCTATGTGTAATGAGTGATAATCTGATCAGAAGTGGTCGACTCGCTTTAACTTCAAGTTGAGTCCGACCACTGGCTTTGTAGTCGTGTGGGCCACCCTAACATTAGGGTCCAGCACGGTGGAGCACCTCATTACTCTTTGTTTTATTTCCAAAGGGGATGCGGACAAAGACACCAATGCTGATCAGAAGAATAAGAAGGGTGTTAAGAGACGCCGAGAGGAACATGGAAGGGGCTACTATGAATTTATTGAAGAAAGCAAATACAGCCGGTAAGGATGGGAATGATGGCCTTCGGTATCCTTGAAGCGCCACATCATATCAACGCGTTGGCAATAAGCGCCATCGCTTTTAAAAGACATTTTGATAAACCCTATGTCTTCATAAAAATCTACCTCAACAATAGTTAAATGGAAACATGTTTGAGGCTCATCCCTGGCTTGTAATAACCCTTACCCTCATGTACCATCCAGAGTATGACTTGACAGACACAAAAAAAACCTGCACATGTCAGAATTCCACGCAGTTGAATGCGCCAGTAATGGTCATTGTTCCTCATGCATTGTTTTTGGCAGACCTTGATTGTATGCGCATATGGTGACGCAGATCATATCGCTTCCACTCGCTCAGAGAATGACAATAGGGCGGCAGCTGGACTTGGGAACGCAAGGGTCTGGGGAGGGTCTGGGAGTGTACACTGTATTACCGAGTCATGTCGTAGGGCGCATGTTTGTGAGAACTGGTCCGTGCGAGTGATGTGTTGATTGGGGGGGGGCTACCTGTGTTATCTCACAGAGTCTTGATGAATGTATGCGATTTCTGTACCATGCTTAATTCTGTTTGTTGTAATGAAGCATTTTCCCTTCAGATTCCTTTGGATTCCAGGTCATGTAGACATTATTTACCATGTTTTAACCTCATTTCCTCTATTGTTCACTTGACATTCTTCAGCCATAAGACACTTTTGATTGTGCTAAATAAAGGCCTTGGGTCAGTGCATAAATCACTCTGGGACCTTCCCAGAGTAATCTCAAAACTGCATGCCACTTGACTAGGCAGGGCACAGTCCATGAAGACTGTAAGGAGAATTGCATTGTGCTTCACTAGCTTAGATTGCCTTCTGAACTGTGTATAGAGTTGTGTATAGAGGATGCAGTATCTTATATTGAAGGTATGTAAGCAAACCCCTTTTCTGAACTGCCCCTGCATGATGAATCGACATCAACCCAACCACAATGCATTTTCTGTAGTGTGTTTTTTTACCCAAGCACCCAAAGCGCTTGATGGTGAAGCGGGACCTCAATAATCACCAGCATCACCACTAGTGTGTAGCACCCTCCTGAGTGATGCACGGCAGCCTTAATGCCCGAGAACCCTCGCCACATAACCAAATTGAGGTGACGAGAGAAGGAATGAGCCAGTTATATCACGGCATGGTTAGGGGGGCATATTGAATGAGGCATTTTGGGAACTGGGCCAGGACATACCATAGGCTACATATGTCCAAGCATTCAGTACATGCATTCTGTCAGATTAACAAGTTGACAAATATCAGCTGTAGGATGGATATGCTAACATCTACATCGTGATCTCTCGGGTCTTAGTTTTGTTTGTTTTTTTTTCTCAAATAAATTCTGTGTAGATGTGGTTTTAAAGGTTTTTTATTTACTCTTCATGCATTTGTTCTAAAGAAGAGAAGCAAGATAGCAAGATTGTGCTGGAGTAATAAACATAATGTACTGTAGTGTAGCAGAGGCTCACCAGCTGCAAACACGCATGCATAGGCTACCTCTACATTTCACCTGTTTGTTGACGAGTTAAGACACAGCCCCCCTTTTTATTGCTTGATTGCTGCTACAATACTGTAGTATCTTACAGGCAGTAGAGCAGTGGGTAAGTTGGCCACCCAAGACTTTTCTAGCTCCGGATGCTTCCATTCCGGCACTGACCTTTCTCGGAAACGGCTTGTGGCGAGTTAAATATATCCTCAAGACCTTTGGACAACCAGCCGGACCAGCTGGCGTCAGAGGCCAACGCCTCTAAAGGATTTCAGAGATGCCATCTGTTTTTGTTTTGTATGATATATCCTCCACTCTCCTCATAAAATGTGAATTACTGTGTCCTTTTTTTTCTTCTTAAGGTTTGTACCATCTGGATCTGGTAAGCACTGGCGGCAATTACCAAGGGCCGTCTGCGTCTTTTTTTTTCTTTCCCCCACAAGTGTTTTGATGGTGATGACTCGAGCAAAACTCTTAATTCCTGTCCTGCCTCCCTCCTTTCTCTCATCCCTCAGTGTTGTGTGCAGCCTCCTACCCCTGGGTGGGGTCAGTCTGCCTCTGCCCTTATGCCCCACCCAGTGCCCTATTACTCTGCTTTTCTGATTGGCCATTACTGTCTCCTTCTGCAGGGCCAAGTCCCCCCTGCCCCCTCTGGAGGAAGAGGATGAGGAGTTCGATGACACTCTGGTCTGTCTGGACACATGTAAGTGGTGTGGGCTTGTAAAAGAGCTTTAACAGGAAGAGGGAGAATAACAAATGGAGAGGGGGAGACAGACAGTTACCAAATGGCTCTTGTTAAAAAAAAAAAATTGGTTTCAAATAGGTGAAAGGTTCCCTTCCAAGGGAGTAAATGCTGAAAGAATGTGTCTTAGGCCATAAGTAATCTCTGGATTTGCAGGGAATTGTAGGCGAACCTGTATTTCTTAGCTGTAAAAAGCTATTCTGTGGGGCTGAACGAGTGAGTGGGGAATAATTGGACAGCTGTCAAGAGGTAACCTTCAGTTACCTCTTTTCAATGACAGGATTGCTGGGGCAACTCCTATGTGCTTGTCTTACCAGTATTACAAATGCAGATGTTTGTTGCCGCCCTTTTTATCATATCTGCTCTGACGATGTGTACAAAGTCACCCTGAAGGAAGTGGTAGTCACGGTCCTGGTGCACCCAGATCCTCTAAATGATTTACGGTGCCCCACTTAAAATGTGTGGAGGGAAAAAAAGAAGCCCAGTCCCACCAAGTCAAATGGGTGAAAATGTGTTGGTAAGTAGGCCAGTGAGTTAGGATTAGGACTTTTGACAGGCCACGGCATTGTGCTAACATGCCAGAGGCTTATCACCTCAGGAACAGGGTGATACAAGGGCCAAAGGTGAGGCTCTTACAATGCAGCACCTGTTCTCAGCAGAAGCGAAAGCTTAGCAAGTGATGTGCTTCCACTTGGCAAGTGTAAGAGAATTTCCAGTTCAAACAAACAGTGGAGTCGCATCCATTGACCTTTTAAAAGTGCAGGATGTAGGTATTTTTTATAGGTGTCAACATGTGCCATGTTTCAGCAAGTTGCACTGGAAAAAGGTGTCCTTGCATTTCCCGTCGCTTCAGTGTGATGTTGACCACACCTTGTTTTCTCCTATCCAGACAACTGTGACCTGCACTTTAAGGTCTCCCGAGACCGTTACAGTGCTTCCTCCCTCACCATGGAGAGCTTTGCATACCTGTGGGCAGGTGGCAGGGCATCCTATGGGGTGGCCCAGGGCAAGGCCGGCTTTGAAATGAAGGTGACTCACAGCTGGTCATGAAGGCCACTTTGTCATGTGTTATTTAACAAATGTATCAAATATTGAAAATAATGCTTGTGGAAATGTTTCATTGTACAGAGGTTCTTGTTTCCACCATGCAGTTCTATGCCTTCCCCAGAAAAACCCTTATCTTTATGTGGTCTGTGTCTTAGATCATTGAGAAGATTCCTGTGAAGCACATCTCCAGCAAGAATCACGACATCCATGAAGTGCAAGTGGGCTGGTCTTTGGCCCACAGCACTCTTCTGCTTGGTGAGTGAACTTTGCATAGTGAAGCTCCCCCTAGTGGTCATTTCTGAATCACATTAATTCAAAAAGAAGCTGACCTATATATAGATGTTGGCCAGACATGCCTGGGTGTAAGAATTATCATATAGCTGATGGTCTGAAAGTGAGTGTCAGATCAGCTTGCTATGCTTTATTTCGTGTTGTGCCAGTTTTTACTATAGCAGGTTGGAAGCGTGAGATCGGATCAATTTTGGGCAGTCATCTGTGTCATATTGTTGGCTAAAGAAATTAATAGCAATTTTTAGTGATTTTATAGAAAATTAAAACAGGCTGGTTTGGTATTAGACTAAACTTAATGTTTTTTGTGGGCTAATGTTTTTCATACCTGAACAACTATTGCATATGTGGGGTACATGAGAACATTGAGAAAATCTATTAAGCCTTGGCATTGTGGAGTTCTCTGATTCTTGGATTTTTGTATATTGCGACACCATGGCAGCCGTAGCTAATGTGCGGGTTTGCTCTTCCAGGTGAGGAAGAACACTCCTTTGCTTATTCCGGCAGAGGCAAGAAGACGGCCAACTGCGAGACTGAGGACTATGGCGAAACCTTTGACGAGAACGATGTCATTGGCTGCTTCATTGTAAGTCTTCACTAATCCCTTTTCTTGTATCTCTGCAGCTTAGAACATGGGTTCAAATAAGAGTGATGGACTCTCCTTATCAGATCATTACAAATGAGTAGACACATGATCAAAGCATAAAAAGCTGCGTGATAACGTCAAAAATGTATGCCATGGATATGAAATGGCTCTTAGCATTTCCTAAGTATACAGCATACGACATGCAAGTTAGTCATGCAGTTCTTTATGCACAACATCCAACATTCAACAACATGATTTCACTGTCTGCTAAACAGTAACTGTGACCACTATTTCTGAACACTGGACTTTCTATTTATTTTTAAGAACTTTGATGGCGATGAGGTGGAGATGTCCTTCTCCAAGAACGGCAAAGACCTGGGCGTGGCCTTCAAAGTGAACAAAGAGGCACTGGGAGGCCAGGCCCTCTTCCCGCATGTCATGTGTCACAACTGCGCCGTAGAGTTCAACTTCGGCCAGCTGGAGACGCCGCTCTTCCCCGCGCTCGAGGGGTTCCCCTTCCTGCAGCAGGTCGCCCTCGAGGACCGCGTCCGCGCTCCCAAGGGACCAGCCACCAAGAGCGAGTGCGAGGTATGATCATGATGATGTATAAATAAAGAAATTATTATTAACATTTTTAAAACGATCTTCCAAAGTGCTGGACAATATCAAAATAACAGCAAATATCCACAATATTATCAACAACACATTGTGTTTATATAGTGCTTTTTAAGACACCCAAAGTGCTTTATAGCGAAGGGGGATCAAGTAAGTTAACAATAAACAGTAAAAAATTTAAATTGAATTTTAAAACACTGTCTGTAATGACTGTAGACAGACTTCCAAAAAAAAAACCAATGCTGAGATGACAGTAATTTGATCGTGTTTCAGACATGAAATAAATGTATTAAAATATTCTGTTTAGAGTCAGTCAGGGTTGAAAAGGTACAAGTCAAGTCTGTGTGTGTGTGTGTGGTACAGGTGGTCATGATGGTGGGCCTGCCTGGCGCAGGAAAGACGGTGTGGGCGAAGAAACACATGGAGGAAAACCCCGGCCAGTACAACCTGCTGGGCACCAACGCCATCCTGGAGAAGATGATGGTAAAGCATTTAAATTCATTCTTTAGTTTTTTCCTAGGGTTCATCTATTTCTGCAAATTCCTAAAAACAGACAAAAATTGCATAATAACATTTAAACAACAGAGGGAACGCAAACCTTCATCAGACAAAAGTCATTGCTAAGATGCTATAAAATAGCATTAAACACAAGGATACTGCCGTTTCAATTTAAGGTTTTGCCGTTATAGATTTAGGAAGGCCCTTGCTGATTCAGTTTTTTGTTTTGACTGATGTAGATCAACAGCCTGAAGCGCCAGAATAAGGATGTCACAAAGCTCACAGCCATCTCCCAGCGTGCCCCTCTGTTCCTGGGCAAGTTCATAGAGATTGCCGCCCGGAAGAAGAGGAACTACATCTTGGACCAGGTAAGGAGCTGTGTTAGGTCCAAGACTGTGTTGTGGCTTGGATTGTAAACCAAGCAAATAAGCTTTAGGTGGCTATTCAGCTGAATTTATGCAATCATTACATACTTTTACAAATATTCTTGCCATAGGAAAACCTGCCGTGTAGTTAAGTTAATGTGTGTTTTTGCTGAGTGGACAACCAGTGAGCTGTGAGGGCCAGTAGAGAATATTGCTTTAACAAATGGCGCTGGTACACCAGGCAAAAATAGCAGTAAATTGGCAGGCAGCATTTTCCGTTAGATTTTAAGTATTGACTCGTGAACAAGCTGTGCTAGTGTTTTGTGTTGTTTCTCTAATGGTGTGTCTGTCCTCTCTCCCTTAGACAAACATTTCTGCCCCTGCCCAGAGGAAGAAGATGTGCCTGTTCGCAGACTACCAGCGCAAGGCAGTGGTGGTGTGTCCCACAGACGAGGTCTACAAGGAGAGGACGCAGAAGAAGGCAGAGACTGATGGCAAAGACGTGCCCGAACACGCCGTGCTCAAGATGAAGGGTGGGCCTCTGAGACATCATTTTTAAAATGGTTCACTGTTCAGATGCAGGGTTACGGGTTAACTAGTTTGAGAGTATTTTTTAAGAGCCTAAAACTGGCACCACTGTAACATAAAGACAGGCAGAGGTGGAGATTTTGGCTCGAGAAAGTAAAAAACATGGCAGGTATTTGATACAGCCATTTTCTGAACCAGTTGATCTTAATGAAATGCACAGATCATCAGACAGGTAGAAAGGATAATTGGTAAAATCACCTAAGGTAAGGCACAGCAAGAGAAGAATGCATGGCAAGTTTTTCACTTTTTTAAGTTGGGCTGTTAATCTACAAATATGTGTGAATATTGAAAAATGAATGCAGAATATTGAGGCTGGTCATTTGGATTCTCATCACTCGTTCTTGCTCTGGTCAGGACTCTACGCTCTGCCCGAGGTGGGCGACTGCTTTACGGAGGTGACCTACGCGGAGCTGGACAAGGAGGAGGCCACCAAGGTGCTGGAGCAGTACAAGGAGGAGAGCAAGACGGCGCTGCCCCCAGAGAAGAAGGCCAACCAGGGAGGCTCCACTCCCAAGAAGGGGGGCCAGCCCCGCAACCGGGCTGGGAAGAACCGCGGAGGTGGGGGAGGCGGCGGTGGCGCCGGGGGCCCGCGCGGAGGCCGAGGAGGGTTCCAGAACCGAGGCGGCTTCAGAGGAAGTGAGTTCTGTTTAACAGTTTGTAAGGTCTGACACCTGTCATGTAGTTTAGAGGAAGTAAGTTCTTGGGAGTTGTAGGTGTTGACACCTGACAATGTAGTTCAGGCTAAGCAAGTTTTAAGATTTGTAGGCTTGACCACTAACGTGCTGTTTGTATTAACCTAGACTTTCTTAACCTAGTTTCTTAGACGTAAGATACATATGGGGGTGTTGCATTTTTAAGCAGTGCTGCATGTCACCCATCTTCAATTTAACTTTGAGGTAGCCAAGTTGTATCTTAAACCACATTGATGCTAAAAGGCTGAACCCTTGTCTTGTTTACCTGTGCAGTGTCTGGACCTCGCGGCGGTTTCGCACGGCCTCCAAGAGGGGGCTTCCTGCCACCCCCAGCCTTCCGCGGAGGCTTCAACCGCATGGGCGGCAACATGCCCAACCGTAGCGGAGGGGGTGGTGGCGGTGGCGGTGGAGGTCGCCAGGGCGGGCCCATGCGGAACAACATGGGCGGCGGCATGGGCGGGGGCATGGGAGGCAACCGCGGCAGACCCATGCATCACGGCGGCCAGATGAACCGCCTCGGCGGTGGGGGTGGCGGAGGCGGTGGCGGCATGAACCGCGGAGGAGGAGGCGGACACAACAGGGGAGGCGGAGGAGGAAACTTCAACCAGGTGAGCAGTGGGGAGAGCCTGGAGCCACGGGCGAAAGAAGTACAATTTCTTAAATTACAATCGCCAAGTCAGAAGATCAATGTAAAGTACTAGCAGTCAAGTGTACTTTGTTTTTAATGGTGGGGGTGGGGTGGTTGGTTGTTCTTCAGATTACTCCAAGATAATCACTCAGAATGCTCAAATGCTTAAATATACATACTCTTAACGTAAGAGTTCAGCTACAGTAAGCATGGGAAGTTGCATTGTAGTTATGTTATTACACAGGTCAACCTGTATTTAGGTCAGATGGTGTCTTAAAAAAAAATTCATGTTAATAAAAATGCACTTTGGATTGAAAGGTATGCTCTTGGCACTAATTGGTAACGCCCAATTTTATTCTGCTTGTACCCAAAGTTTCGGGGAAGGGGTGGCAACCAGCATCGTGGCAACAAGAACGGCAACTTTGGCATGAACAAAGCCCAGGCCTTCAACCAGAGTTGGCAGCAAGGGGTAGGTTTTTGTGCGTGTGCACTTGAGTGGATTTGTAGCTCTCCCGAATATTCAATAAACCACGCTGTCTTTGTCTTTTCATTGCTGGATTCACATGAAATTTTTAGACAGGCTTGGTGATGATCATCTTGACAGAACTGTTTATGGGCTACCTGGATGATAATGGCACATTAAGTAATGCACATTAACATTAAAAATATATTTTTAAAAACATCTGTGGGTGTTTCGTTAGTACCGTTGCTTTGTGGGATACTGTGGCACTTTTGTGTGTGACCACTCAAATGTCTACATGAAGGAATTAACATGGTCTCTCAAAAGTGTCTGAACTACTGCACCACTTGGTGAAAATGTGTGTGTGTCTCCCCCTGCTGGTGACTAACCCTACCTGCCTTCTTATGTGTGTTCTAGTTCTGGAATCAGAAGCCATGGAGTCAGCAGTACCACCCTGGATATTACTGAGAGCTTTCTCTCTGTTAGAGACTGGTTGCTTCAGTGGAAGCCTGCCCACCCACCCTAATTCATAGAGATTCCCTCCTTGCTTTTGTTTATTGCTCCAGTTATTCCTTTTTTTTCTTACTCCTTTTTAATTTTTTTCGTCTGCTTTGAAGTCTGACAAACTGAAGGAGGGGAAACGCATTCCACAGCAGTCAGGAGGAGAGTTTGGGCTTCTCCTATCCCTTCATCTCTTCTCTTCCTGTTATGCTTCTCTTCTCCAAAGCAGAATGGTTTCACTTTTTTTGTTTTATTTTTGTACATTTTATTGGAATATATTTTGCTTTGCTTTGTTCTTTTTTTTTGTTTTGTTTTGTTTTTAAAAAAACAAATCCCACCCCTTTTTATCCAACGAGTCGACAGGATCCACAATGTTCACTCTGTGCTTGTGTGGGGTGGGGGTGGGTTTAATGCTTTGCAAGAATTTCAGGGTTGTGCATTTTATGCTGTACTGTCATTTTTATGAAATGTAAATTATTGGTCCCTTTTCATAGTTATCAGTATTGATCATATAAATCCCTTTTTTTTTTTTTTTTTTTTTTTTTTTTTTTTTGAAACACTTAGAAATTCCCCTGAGAAGTGACAGCCCTACCCCCAACCTCCCCTTTAAGTGCATGTTGCTGTTGTGAGTAAATTTAATCGGTAGTGTTTCAGCAGCTGAGTTTGCCCTTGTAACAGATGAAGGTGTGCCCTGCAGAAGTAGATTTGCTCCTTTTGTGTGCGAGTGTTTTTTGAAATATTTGTTAAAAAATATTATGTCAAGCCTGTTCAAGTTAAACTTCACATAGGTTTACAAATAAACGGGTTACTTGCTTTTTTACGAACTTGAATGGCTGGTGACTGATTTGATTATCCCTTTTAGTTTTTTAAAACCAATAAACTTCAAAGGTGCTAGTGAGCCTTTGAAGGAAGGCCACACTGGTCCCCATGCACTTTTACCTGCGAAGGGGGGGACCTGTCGGTGATCCGTCTTCCCCATTTTAAACCCACTAAACAGGGAGGACACGACCAAACCAACCAGCTTTTGATCAAAGAGTGCAGTGAAGACACTAAAGTATACGTGAATTTGTATGAACAGCGCAAAAAAACATAAAATAAAAATTAAGATGTGGGTGACGCAGATGGCACATGTTGCTTTTACACAGATCATGTAAGGCATCCTACTACTGTTGTTTGAAGTGAAGTATTTTCTATGTAATTTCTCAGGAGTCACTATATAAATTTCAAATGTTAATTTTCATTTAGACCAGGCTTAAATTTTAAAAAATTATAATCGCTTTCAGAAATTCACAAGTTAATTTATTTCTTTGGTAAACACTTGAAGAGGGCATTGCACAGAGGTTAGTTGTGTGGAAGACTAGTGGCTGACTTGGGTGCTGGCAGTGGTAGAAAGTCGAGGCTTTTGTCTCTCAAATAGCAGCCAAAGTCACTTTAGGGGAGCTTGGATTCCACACAGCTGTGGCCAGGCAGGGAGATCATGTGTGCCTGGCCCTGTGCCAAGCCTGCACTCCAAAGTTAGCAGCTATCTTGGTGAGGGGGCAGGATACTCGGCTGAAGGCAAACATCTACTATTCCATGCAAGATTAGCCAAACACTCCTATAGGTTTTAGAGAATAATCGATGTTTAAAATGCAGGTTTTGTTGCTCATGTCTCCACTATTGATATGTATGATATAGCAAAAGAGGATGGAAAGTATTTGCATTAACAATTTTATGTGGTCTAATGAAGCTTCAATTTTGTATTTGCACCAACGACTCAGTAAATTGGTAGGTTTTCTTTTGTTTAATTCCAAAATGTTAATGTCTGTGGTTTAAGAAGAATAACTGCACCATTGGATGGGTGCTGTATGACTCATATACTAAATGCTGTTTGTTTTTGCAAATATGATGGCTATTTGACTGCACTACATTGTAAAATTAGCAAGTTAGTATTAGACGCTGTACTTGTTTCCATTAAAAACAAATAAATCAGGGTGGCATTTGACTGCCCTATTCATGGCAGCTATTTTTATATGGTAATTAGAGGCCAGTCTTTGGAGAAACCTTGACATTGATTCGTCATGTTTTCAAATGACAAAATCCTTTCAGTAACTTAACATCCAGTAGTTTCCCATTTCCCCATATGTAGTTCTGCTATATTCCATTCTGTCTATTCTTACTGCAAAGGGCTCAGTTGTCATACAATGATGTATTGCTGGCATTACATTCTATTTACATCACAACATCTGTAATCTTTTTTATACTTTAATACTCTTATCTAAAGCAGCCTACAAATATAGCTCTACCACACTATGGTACCACCGTGCTTGCAGTACATGTTGAAAACTGGGCTCAGATTTGATGTAATGCGCAACTGAATGTCTTTGGTTGAGGCCATTGCAATATGCAGTGTTGCTCTGAAATGTCATCTATACTGTAAGGCCAAGTTTCTCTGTTGTGTATGCTTGCAATTATTTTAGTTAACTTATAAGCTTCAACATTCAGGACACGTAGAGCTGTTTTTTTTTCAATGAACAGCGGCTATTCAGAGTATATACGCTTTTATATGTTGATGTGTGATAAATGCATATTTCTGTTACCGCTTGGAACCAGGACGATGTCTCGCAGACGACACAATAAACAGACGGATTAATCACGTGTCAAGTGCTGGAATTCTTTTCTCAACAGTCTATCATGAGCAGGCAATTGGTTTCGTGTCAATTGTGTGAGTCGTTACTTTTTTTTAACCATGTGGTCATTACATGTGTTATGAATGAGAACATGAAAAGAAATCACTTTTAATGATGGCGGTGTCTGGCAGTAGGTCGTTAAGGTACACCACATAGGCTACAAAAAGTCTTCACCACTTTGGTTGCTAAACATTTTGCAGTTGACTTAATATGCTTCTTACGCGATTATGAAGTTGCCATTGGGCTATATCGTCAGGCCCATCATTACAAAATGTAATGGGGCTATTCATCTGCAAATAGTTGTGAATGTGTAAAATGAATACAGAATATCGAGACGGGTAATTTGGAATCTGTATAAATTTCGTTATAAAACTCACTGTTTAACTCTGGCTACCCTTTTTGTTTGCCAGTGGGTGTCTTGCCAGACTAGGGTAGACCCTACGTTGATTCATTTTACAAACTAGGCCGTGGTTCCCCGTAGTGTATGGTAATCATTATTTGTTTAGCTAAAGAGTACATGGGTTAAGCAGTTCGGTCAGCAACTACGTGTGAAACAATGTCAGTTACAAATGAAGTATTAGAAATAATTTACATTCTTACGACACCTGAATGGCTTCTCAGTGATGAAGTAAAAACAGGATACGTTTCAAAATGAAAAATAATTTATTTTTAAACATAGTGAAATATGTCTCAAATTCATACTATTTACAGGTCAAAAATATAATCTGAGTATCAGATATTTCCTTGTGGCCCCATGGGCTTTTACTATGTATCCCACTGACACTTATCTTGTTCTTTATTTACAATTTCAAGTGCTTTAGGATAAAGTACTCCGCAAACGCGCGGGATCTGTCTTCTACCTCCCATTTCCACAATTAAAGTACTTCAGGTTTGTTTTGCAGTTCAAATATCACGCGCTCACACAACAGAAATGTTGTCCACTGTGCACCCGCACTTCTCCACGATCATGTTGGGGAATTCTGCCACCTCGATCTCGGTGTAGTCGCCCTTTTTGACCAGGTACATCATGGGCAGCGGTGCGCTCTCGACCACTGCGCATTTTCTCTCTCCATAGCCGTAGTTGCGCTTGGGCTGCTTGCACGCACCCGTGCACCTGAATGCCTGATATCCCGCTGGTTCGATGATCCAGTACTGGGTCCACGTAAGGGCTCGGAAGTCAATGAAGTACTTCTCACGGCAACAGGTAGGTGTATCTGTGTTAGCTTCGCAGTCGCCACTTGCCCTACACAAGAGAGGAAACGTGTTAAAATCTGTGATAGGCTACAACACTTTAGTACTGCAGAGTTAAACTTTACAGCTATGTCATAATTAGGCTTAGTGTAAAACAACTCTTACCCAAATTCATCAAGGTTTAGTGTATAAAGAACCAGCTCCGGTCTCCCCATGGCGTTCTCGCTCGGGTCCTGGGTGGTAAAATGGACACCCTTTGCCATCTCCGCCGCATAGCTGCCAGGTCTCTCGCCCTCTATCCACACCTCCAGGTGCATGGGCTTCTTCTGCTGAGTCTTCGACCAATAGTGCACAGCCTGGGTCACATCAAAGCTAAACCAGCCAGTCTCATGGATGGGAATCAACCTGGTGAGATAATTAAAATGATTAATTGCATGCATTTCAAAAACCTTAGCTGCTAAGCAGCCAATACGCAAATGGCGCGCGTCTACAGCCAGGAACCGTCTGCCTTCTTACCTTGAATCCACAACTGATGTTCTGTTGGATCCGTTTTCCAGGATCTCCACCCAATATATGCTGACTCTGGCGTTGTTAACTGGACGATGATTTTTCCTTTCAGGCATGTAACGTTTTCGCGGTACTGTTTTGTAGAGTTTGAGTTCAGCCATGGTCACCTCGCTGTTCTCTGGTATCCTCGCATCCATGTCAAAGACTATCCATTGACGAGTGGCATCAGAGTAAATGAATTCACCTGAAATGTCTGAGAGAAAAAAAGAAACAAAATCTTAGCACACGCAAATTTGTGAAGAATAACATGTAGTATGTGTAGGCATGCACACTCTTTGCAGTCTTTGCATGTCTGTTACGCAACGCCTAGAAAAAAGTTAGTATATTTTAGTGACATACTTACTATGGTAATTGTAATGGTGATCTATTTTTTTCATGTTAGAAATTTAGTAAAATGTTTTGTAAACCAGTTTTTACCTGCATTGCCAGGGATGCCCCTCAAGATTCCAGCCAGGCTTGGCAGCGCGCGACGCCGTCTCTTGTTGTGCAGTTTCAGCATGGATAGGTACTTATTTTTTATATGTGCCGGGATGACAATGTTCTCCAGATCCCTCTTTTGGATTCTGGGTACCTCGCTGAGTCCCAGTTTTTGCAGCATTGCATCTTTCATGTCCTCACTGCTGAAACCCTCCACGGTAACCAGAAGCGCAATGCACAGAACCCATGATGCTTGAAGATATGCCATTGTGCTTTCCTTGAGTCGTTGAAGAAACTTGCGTTGCTGCCTCTTGTAGTATCCGATTCTGACAGTGTGGTCTTGTCGCTCGTTCAGCCAGTGCTTATATGCTCGCGACGCCCTGGTCGTTCACACGTTGGCTGGGGGCGGTTACCAACATCAGAGTGTATAGGGAACATGAAAGCTCCGTTTCATGGGTACATTAAGCCCGAATACTCTACAGCATGATTATCATTTCGCATTTCTTTTTAATGACAATAAATAAACTTTAAATAATGCCAAAGGATTTCCATAGCTAGTTGTGAGAACTTATAACCTTCTTTATATTTTCTGTTTTTGGTTTAGCTTTAAAAGTTTATTTTTAAAGGACATTTCCTCTCTGCCCATTAAATGACATTTGTTTTATGTAAAAAAGTCATTAACACTAATACTGAACACAGTTTACTGAAATGGAAGCAGTATAATCTGCAATGACTCATTCTTAGTATGCGTATTAATCTACAGCTGACTACACTGAGATGTTTTATGCATTTGGTCAATATACCACAACATCTACTACTTTCTGCTTTTGTTGTTATTATAAACTTTCCTATAATTTTTTTTACCAAACTATTTTTATGATTTTGTGGAAAAGCCTGTGTTTAATTTTAAAAGTTTACGCAGACAGCTATATTTGGACAAGTGGTTTGTGACAGCCACTTCTCACAACCCTCCAATACCAGTGGCTTCACTCTGCTCCTGTCTAGCTTGCATATGTGTGTAACACCCTTGTCCCCTTTGTGTGCATTCCCCTGCATGCTGTAAGTCTGGCCCTGTCTGGCACGGGTCTGTCAGACTGCACATTTCTGTGAGGGGGGGGGGTGCACAAGGAGCCTGCTCTTAGGGCCCAGTCTGTCGGTCATCCAATTCTGCACCTATCAAGCTTAAGAAGAGGTGAGGGGTGAGTGTGTTAAGGTTGGATGGGGATACATGTGTTTGTGTGAGTGATGATTTTTTTGGGGTGGAAAAACTGCTGGGTAGATAGAGGGACGCAGGGATTAAATGTTTATTGCAATTCAACCTCCTGTTGTGACAACCCTTCCACAGATTAAAATTATTAGCCAAACAGACAGTTAATCCAGGGCACTGGGTTTGGGATGTGGATTGGGCAGCCTCTTCACAGGGTAGTGATTATCTGATGCCATTGCAGGATTTGCTGTCCCTTGTTTGGTCACACAAACATAAGAAGAGGGACTCTTGGCACTAAGGGGTCACTGTCTGAGTTTGTGTATTGGCTCTCTATTTGCCTTGAGATGTCAGACAGACCAAAGAGGCACACAGGAAGGACAGAGGACTGATGGCCAACTGGAGAGGAGCTCTACAGCCAGGGAAAAGTCTATGAACAAGATGCAGAACTGAATGATAACTTACTTCATAAGAAAAGTCATCAAACACACAAACACATGCGCGGATGTACACACACACACACACACACACACACACACACACACACACACACACACACACACACACACACACACACACACACACACACACACACACACACACACACACACACACACACACACACACACACACACCTTTTTCTCAAATTGGTCCAAAGGCTCAGAGGTTGGCATTGAAAATAAAAGGAACACAGTGTACAAAGTAACACCCATTTCTACAAAGTGTCAGTTTATATCCACCGAGCAGTTCCATCTCTTTGAAGATGAAAGTGCTTCATGCCATTGCTTGTCTGATTTGTGAAATGCATGCAAAAGCAATGACCATCTTAAAAATGTACTGTGCTACCACTGTGCTAATATAATATAATATAATATAATATAATATAATATAATATAATATAATATAATATAATATAATATAATATAATATAATATAATTACACTATAGACACTGTAGAACACTTACTGTACAAAAGTGACATGTCCTGCAAGTCACAGAACATATCAGGCAATATAAACATATGTACATGTACATATGTAACAGTACAGTAATATACAAAACTATGAACCTGGACACCTGAAATGGGATTTTGGGCAAGGATAGTGAAGTAGTAGTGCAATTCAATATGCAAGATGAATATAATTATAGAAAGATAACGATAGAATTATAATAAAATACAGTGCAGAATGTTAGAATAAAAGATTTATAATATAATATAATATAATATAATATAATATAATATAATATAATATAATATAATATAATATAATATAACACTATATAGAGACCCCTTCATACTAAATTAGTAACCAAAATGATTTTGATTTAACTTGAGGATCTCCCTTGCCTTCGTCTGTACTGCACAATACACATACAACTTTATATCTAAGACCTACCTACATCAGCGCATTAGAGGTCTGAAACATCGTCAGCTATATGTCTCAGTCTTCTTCCCTTCCCATGCCAATTAGAGAAGCCTCTTTGGTGAAAACATGGCAGCTTGAATCAAAGGATAGAGAGATCCTGCAATCAACAACACACGTGTTAATTAGCACCTCACAATAACATTAGAAAGACTCCACTAAATGTACACTACTTTATCAATGACTGTTAAAAAGTATTTCAGTGGAGCCAAAGAAACAGACACAGTGAATTCAGGAAATTTACGTTATTGTATCACAATATTATTTCACTATATGTATTTATTTAAGAACGTGTGCTTGTCTCGTGTTGCTGCAAGTAGGAGCGTTGTAACTGTCACAGGCAATCCTGGCTTCCATGGGAAGATTTTTGGGGTGGCGCATTGACACCAACATGCGGTTTGCCGAGTGCAGGCTACCGTCTGTGCATCAATTATTAATCGTCATGTCAACTTCCTGCTGAAACTCACTTTATCCCAACATCAAATATTTGAAGACATGAAAGACGCGATTAGCACCTTATTAACCTTGGTGTGGCAGTTGTCAGATTGGGAGTGGGCTTGGGGTGTAATCACTTCCAGAGAGGAGGGGCTGAACGCGGTATGTGAGTGCAGTTGCTCTGATTGTCGCGTTGCGGCTTTGATGCCACTAAACACTACGGGTCCTCACAAAACATAGGGTAATTAAATAATCAGAGACTACTGGACAGATGTTTACGTTTACTGGAAGACGTTTCGTATAGTCTGCGAGAGTTCACAATGGGGTTGACGGAAACGAACATTCAATACCAAATTCTACCCAAATTTGTCAGAGTCAGAGTGATGGATTTTCCAACTGTTAATAAAAAGTCACCAAACATGCGCAATTACAAGGCCTAAATTACTTTGAATCGTGTGTAGTGTACGAACCATTTTGAAAGTTGTAGCCGAAAAGGAGTGGCAATGTTACAATTTAAGAAAAACAAACAGGCTCTCTGTCATACAGCCTGGTGTACTAGGTGTAGATGTACATAGGAGGGCGCTAGAGTTCAATTTTCTTTCCAAGAGAAAAGTAAGATAACTCATCAAACATGCTGCAGCTGACTTGGCTTGACTGTATTTACGGCTCATCCTACAATTACAAAAACAGTGATCCAATTTTGTGAATTGTACACAAAGGTACAAATATTTTGACAAAACAATTACGAATAAACATGAAATGGCATAAACAGTTTAAAAGAAACCTGTTCATCCAGGTATGAGGGCATGGTCTGCTCTATAGATTATATTAGTATTGTTTAAAAATTACTAGACTATGCATAATGAAACATTTTTAATCAAGCCTACTGCGTTTATGTGGCACAAGATGTCAGTTTAAGAGAGCTCCACAACTGCAGTAAAATGTTGGGTTAAACCACTAAAAAATAAGGCCTTGGTAAAGCGAAAGAAACAATGGTTTACATGTACATGCACATGCACAACTATATTGTCTGTCACAAGGGAGCGATGTCGGCCACATTCCTCAATGAACAGTTCCCGATCACCGACCACAGTTTCCATTCACACATTGCCAGTCCCCTATCCCTCCCCTCTCCCCAAACCGTATCCCTCCTCTCCCCGCAGCAGATGCTGTGACGGCGGTGTGTGACGGCCGCCATGATGAGCTTGGATTTAGCCTGCAGCAGCAAGCTGGAGCTGAGACGCAAGCCACCGACCGGGGGAGGCTGGGAAAGGCTGCGCTCTGGGTTGGAATGAGCCACAGTATTTTTTTTTGTCGTAGCAAATAGTGAGCCCCGGACGACGACCAAGCTACATTCGACGTTGGGTATTGTTATCCATGAAGATATTGTCCACTGCTTACCATTTTTAACCGGAACGGGGTTGGTGGATGATTTGTGAAGAATGGAATTTAGAGGAAGAAACTAGCTGGGCTAAGCCTTTCGCCCTCTGTAGTCCTCACAGAGGAGGGGCATTGGGGCTTTGTAGCATTGCAGATCTTGAATTGATGCATTTGTTGGACACTGCATAATGGATATCCTGATATATCAGCAAATCGGAAGACCTTTTTTAAAAGCTTGGTAATAGCTATTGGTGTCCTTTCCAGGGCATCTAGGAAAGAGGTTGAAATACGAAAGGAAATACTACAAGCAACTCTGTTACGTCAAAATCTGCCGGCCAGGGCAGGGTCGACAATTGGGAAGTCTCTCTTATGTCTCTCGGGAGTGCAAATCAAGGGAAATGAAGAGATATGGTTTGCATCACACATATGCTGCGTCCTCTGCTGATACATTCAGTCTACGAGCGTCATGATTGATTTTCTTTAGCTCGACATCGCCGCTTCTCCTTGGAACTTTTTTAAGGTGAGGTGGGCTGCTGTGCCTCTCGTCGGCGTGGTTTTATCATACTACAGGCTTATAGGCTGTATATATTTAAATAATTCGCTACTTGGCCAACTTGGAACATTTTAATCATGTCGGGAGAAGTCCGCTTGAAGAAACTGGAGAAACTGATTTTGGATGGCCCAGTTCAGTCCAACGGCCAGTGCCTCAGCGTGGAAACATTACTGGATATACTTGTCTGTCTCTACGACGAATGCAACAACTCGCCTATCAGACGAGAGAAAAACATTCAAGAGTTTCTAGAATGGGGTAAGATGCCGTTTTAACACACCCGTTCGTTGCTGGTAAAGGGTAAAATAAACAACACGTGACATGAGTGCCATAACTCTGCTTTCTCCTAAGGTTTGTCGAGCTACATGGGTTCTTTGAGTCGTTGGCTTTCTTGGGTCCATGGTTAGGTCTTGTTTAGGAGGATAACGTTTTGGTATGCGGAAACTCAGTTGTATGGGGTGACATTGTTGGGAAAATGCCTTTATTATTCATTCGTTTACCAGCCAGTAGTTATTTAGCCTCTTAAGAGGAGCACAAACTGTGACCCCTTCGCAAACGACTGCAAATTATGTGATTGTGCAGAAGAAAGCAACAAAGAGAGAAACAGTAAAGGTGACATCATTGCTGGACTGGTTTGTGCATGAATGTGGAATGCAACCGACTCACCTTTTTCAGGCCTTCGGCTGTCGCGCTGACAGGCAAGGTAGAGACTGTGCTGCACTGGCTGCCAAGAATGACTTCATTTTGACATTTCCCGTGTTGACACAGGGCGCAAGGCAGGAGTGCTCATAATAATGGTCTTGTATGCGGCCCCCAGACTCCCAGTGTAACCCCATCAGACACTGGGGGCTTTTCATGTGTTGCATTCTTTACTTTTGTCTAAGTCCTACAAGTCATGGAAGTTGTTGTGCAAACACATTGAACTCCTAAGAGTGTGGTGGAGATTGACGTAAATCATTCATGATCATGAAACACAGTTCTGTTTTCAGCTGCCTTTTAAAAAAAAGTTCCTTTTTCATACTTGTTGTAACGGGAGAGGACAAGTGCCTGGTAGACATTTAGGGGTTTTGCTTTCCATTGTTTGTTCTATATGACCTAATTTTCCTTGGCTTGAAATGGGAAACCAGCGCATAACCTGCAGCCATCAGGCAACCCGTGAGCAGGTAATGAACAGGTAGGTAGAGAACAGGTACAGAACACGTTGGCCTGCCGGCCTACCTGCCTGCCTGTCTGCCTGCCTCACCCAGCTCAAACTCCTGTCAGGATCAGCAGAGCAGCAGAAAGGCTTCTCTCTTCTTTGGAAGGTCTGGCTCCGTGTGAAAACAACAGGCCTTCTGTTGGTGCTTTCATGTTTAGACTTGTGTGCTGCTCTGAAGAACTTTCAGAGAGGCTCGCCACCACCAGTACAAGTTCATTACAAGGCAATCTCGTGCAGAACTTGAGGAAATGAGATCCAAGTAGGAAGAGGCACAGCAAGTCACTTACTTTTTGAATGTGAAAGGACACCAGAAACATTTAACCTGTAATAGCTTCTTCTACCCAGCAGTGCATGTTTGAGGGTTGGGGGGGGGGTTGGGGTGAGGATTTGTGATTTACTGCTGTCAAAGTAAATGTCAGGATGTGTTTAAGTGCTGACTCTGGCGTAAGGGTCAGGGTTTGGGAAAGGTTCAGGGGGTCTGAGTCGCTGGGGAGTTAGGCCCACACCAGGTGCATCTTGGGAGGAGAGAGACAGCAGAGAGCAGGCAGGACACGACTGCAGGAGATTCCCAGGCCTCTGTAGAGGCTAGAGGTCAGGGCGTCCTTGAAAACAGTTTGTGTGTGTGTGTGTGTGTGTGTGTCACAGTACATGTGTATGAGTGCAGGCCTATTTTTATCTGTGCGTGGTTACCTTGTTTTTGTGTAGATGCTTGCTCTTTCCCCCTCTGAAAGTGTGTGTGTGTGTGTGTGTGTGTGTGTGTCTGAGCAGTCCATTTCCTGTAGGGGGCTCAGGAGGGCAGTGACAGGAAGCATCTGAGCTGGTGACCCATGATGTCATACTGAGGAATGGACCTCTCATTGTGTTTGCTGTCTTTGTACAGTGAACCATAGGAAGACCATGGCCATGATATGGCCCATTCATCATTCAATCAGTCAGTCACTCATTCACTCTCATTCACTCGCTCACTCTATCATTCATGGGTGAGTGTAATCAGGTTTTCATTCAGTCCCTCACGTGTGCCCCCTCACACACATGAATGCCCTCTCAGTGGCCCGGTCTGCAGCGCCGATAGCATCTAATGGGGTTCCCCATGTTTAAGGGTCTTAGAGGGTTTTATACCACATGGACCCAATCTCTGGGTTTTATGTGTAGGTCTTGTGCCGCACATTCCCAGCTAATGTGGAAGTCCCTTGCTGCTTGTGCTCAGGAATCTAAGGGGGAGGAAAAATGCTGATAAATCCCCATTTTTATGGCTCGGGCTGCAAAGCCGAGTGAGCGGCTCTGGTTTGCCTCAGCATGGCTCCCCAGTGGCCTAGCTCTCCTCCTCTTCGGCTGTCCATTAGTGCTCTCTCTCTCTCTCTCTCTCTCTCTCTCTCTCTCTCTCTCTCTCTCTCTCTCTCTCTCTCTCTCTCTCTCTCCCTCCCTCTCTCCCCAAACACCACAGTTTGGGAAGAAGAGGCAGACTGACTGACTGATTGACTGACGTCAGGATTATTATTTTTTCTTCAAGTGCTGCGTCCACGGCCCCTTTCAGGAAAATGTCCTCGAGATCCTGTGTCAACAACAACACAGTCTAAACCAAACGCATCCACTGTCCTGGCTTTGTTGATGTCCGCATTCTTTGCTATGTAATGAATATCAGCGTATCTGTGAATATCAGTCAGTTGTCACTCAAGTGCAGTTTACAGGTTAACGGTAGATTGCAGAGGTGAGGAAAGAGGAAAGAAAAACAGTGTCCCATATTTGATCCAATAATTTTTTGAACCAGTTGATCCTCATTAACACACAAATCATCACACAGTGTAGATCAGCTAAGTAGTGAAATCACCTGTGTTTTGTGCTCAGTTAGAAGTAACATACATGGCAGGTTTTTTTACTACTTTCTGAAGCCGGGCTCTCCAGCTGTGGTAGATTGGCTCAGTGTTGTGCAGGTAATGCTCATGTCCATGGGGTCACCGTAGCAGTGCAGATGTGAGACGCCTCATATTGCCAGCACTCAAGGTTAGCACAAGATCACGCTTGTTTACAGGAGGAGGAGGAGGAGGGGGGGTCTGCTGCGTTGGCCAGCTCTGAATGCACACTTCACTTCACACAGGTCAGAGAGCCGAGCTATCAGCTGGCCGGCAAAGGGAGTCACATGGGCTCAGCATGGTCACTAATAAGCAGCTCTAATGTGTAGAATGTCCCGGAAGGGTGGAAGAGCCAGTGGAATGCTTCGCTCAGAGCAATACCATACCATTCACAAGTGCACAATTGTTTTCTGCCAGGTTTTTGTTTTTGACCAGTAATCAAGTGGCATGGAATGAGATGTATTTCTGTTGTCTCTTTAGTCACTGTGTCACTTATGAAAGGGTAAAAAAACTTTTTTGCTGCCTTGGCTTCAGACAGGAGCTGGGGCATTGCCAGTTGGCTGAGATGCCTGTCCTCTCATCACTTTTAGTCTGACTTGTGGAAAGGAGACATGCAAAGTCTTGCTAGATGCACTCACTCTAGAATGGTGGGAGGCTCCTAGAATGTCTGAGATTATTCCTGGATGCTTTGTATCTCCCAGAATGCTTTGAGGCGGGGGGGGGGGGGCTATAAACTGTTGGAGAGTGGGTTGTTTGGTCAGTGTGGGTTTTCGCACAAAAGAATGATCAGCCTTGTTGTCTCTTAGGGTAGTCAACTGCAAGTTTGAAAAAACACTCCAGCTGTTACTGCTTAGCCGCCTTAGCCACGAGGCAGCAGCCATGTTGGTATCAGCGTGAGTGTTTTTGAAATTTCACTCCCCATGTTGCCTGGTCTAAACTAGTTTGGCCGGTGTGCGGCTTTCCCTTGTCTTTTAACATGAGGAGTGTTGTTGTTCTGTCATTGCTTTAACCACAAATGCTTACTCCATTGAAGCGATATCAGGCATTGTTTGCCCAGCGACTGCAGGATATGACTGCATGGGGCTTCTTGTCATCAGAGGATATGACATCGAGTGACCTTTGGCAAGGAAGTACATGTGGTCATTGTACGTTTATATGATGAACTAGCATAGGCCGTGTCACTGATATAGGCCGGTAAAACCCAACCCTGTGTGTTCTCATAGATAAATTCACATAAATAAACAACCCTCTAAGGTGCTTATGTTTGTTCATGTCTGTTTGTCTCTCTCACCACTGTGCTCATGCTGTCATCCTTAGCTATGTTTACCTCAGGGCTCTGTGGAACACTGTCGTTTTGCATATCATCTGCAGCCTCGGCTGCACCATGTGTGCTGCTTTTTTGTCACTCTGGGCTTGCCGTAGCTGGAGCATCACTGCATTCTGCTGTGCCCTGTGCTGCACTGGCGTGTGTGTGTGTGTGTGTGTGTGTGTGTGTGCGCGCAGGGGAGAAAGTGCTGATTCAGACCTGCTGCCGTTCAGAGCTGGCCTGAGGAATTTAGAGGAGAGGTGCCGAGAGAGCTGGTCCACGCAGCAGATGTTGATTCATCCTGGTGGATTCTTTGTCCTCTTTTTCCCCCCTCCATTCTTCTTTTTATTCCAGCGTCATTCGTGTTTCTCCCTTTGTGTTCCTCTGTAAAGAGGAAAACACATGGCTAATGTAAAAAGGCTAGCGTTGGGGTACAAGTAGTGTTCTGCTAATTGCCTACAACATGAAAAACATTTCAGCAGCTGTGCACTGTAGAGAATAGAGGATAATCATAATATTTTGTTTATAGCATGTGAAGAGGGGATGGAGACATTCACTGTTCAGACAGTGTCTCTGATGTGGTGCTTCTTGAAGCAGTTCTTGATGTAAAAGAGTGTGTGTGTGTGTGTGTGTGTGCGTGTGTGCGCGCGGATATGTTCGAAACTGCTGATTCAGACCTGCTGTCGTTCAGAACTGGCCTGTGTGTGTGTGTGTGAGTGTGTGTGTGTGCCTCAAGTATGTTCGTATTAACATGCAGTTGTCTCTATGTGGCTGTTTGATGAACCGCCTCATGCTTTGGTCCTCTGCTTTTATTTTTGAGGTCCACAAACTGCACAGTGGAACAGGACCTAAAGAGTGATATATGAGATACATTTACACAGATGGATAAATAGGGTCTCATCCCCATCCTTGGGTAACACTGAAAGAACTGTCTGAGTCCAATCTTTGGTGTCATGCCTGTGGCTGGTGGGGTGTTATTGTTTTTAATCTGGAAACTGCTCCAAAGAGTTCACTCCAAAGCAAAATGCATGAAATGATTAGCAATGTTTGTAGTTCATGCAAACTATTTAAATTCCGGTGTAATAGATGTTTTAGTTGGTTAGTTAGTAAGCATATAAATAAGTAAGTGAAGAAGTGAGTAAGTAAGTGTGTATGTACATACAGAAATGCTCTTTTTTTTACAAACATTGTAGGGCTATTTAGTGTTTTGATCACTTTACTCAGGGCACCACAGATCTACTTTGTGGCTGCATGTATACGTGGTTGTGAGGTCATCCCACTCAAGTGGCTTTGGAGTCTCTCCTCCCATCTCTGAGGGGTGTCAGTGGTTCCTGCTGTCATGTCCGAGCGGTCCTTGAGCTCTTCCTTCCGTCCGGAAGACACGGGAAGCAGAGGCTTGGGATGGGGCTGAGGAAGTGTGTGTGTGTGTGTGCGTGCGTGTGCGTGTGTGTGGTAAACTATACCTTCCTCCCCGACACAGGAATCGGGAAATCCTGTTCTCTCGTCGTCACTCTGGGTTGTCTGCCAGGGCCATCTCTGCTGCCGTTGTTGCTATACTTAAGCTCACAGCTCATCCCTGACTGGATGCGAGAGGCGGGGCAGAGTTCACACCTCTGTAGGTTTCTCCATGCCCTCACTGACCTTAAAGGTCCTTGTACAGGTTGAAGGTGCAATGTGTAACTCATGTCAGCTAGCACAGCTCGGCCTAGAACGGTAGTAATACCTCCCACCTGACACCTGAAGAGGAATCAATGCTGACTTCGCTAATAGCCCTTTAGACTATTAGTGCAGTTGGTGGTGCATCTGCCTCCCAAACCGGAGTTGCTGTGAGGTTGTAGGTCAAGTCTGGGGCTGGACGGTGCAGGACGACCTCAGCTACACATATATGTTTCTTGGATGTGTTGGAGTGAGGGCGTATGTATGGGTGTGCGATGTGGTTCAGTTGCTGTCAGACCGTGTGGTTTTCTCATTATTTCCACTTCCCTGGGATAGCCGCATTACAATGCCCCTCTATGGGCTTCTTAACCAGTCATGCAGTTCTCTCTGTCTCTGTCTCTCTATCTCTGTCTCATTCTCTCTTTCTGTCTGTCTGTCTGCCCGTCTGTCTATCTGCCTGCCTGTCTGTCTGTCTGCCTGTCTCTGTTTTTCTCTCTTCCTTCCTCTCCCACTCTTTCTCTCTGTCTGCTGAGTTTGGATTAACCAGTGGTTTCGCACTTCACTTGGTGTGGTGTGAGTCAAAACCTACGGTAAATATAGTTAGGCTTGCCTCAGAGCTCGTTCCACCCTTAAGTGGTCAAATGTTTTTAGGGTAATCACTTTGTGGCTTTCACTTTACCAAGCTCTTGGAGCCCTGCTTCTGACCTGAGCTGAGCTACCACAGTGAGTACCCAGTGTTGCTGTGGACAAGAAGGGTGTGGGGATGTGAAGAAATGACGGGCAGAAATAAAGTGGCCAACTCAGGAAATGATCGCTAGATAAAATAAATGCACTTTAAAAAGTCATCACAAGCAAATGAGTTTTGGTCAGTGCAGAGGGGCTTGATGTTCTATGTGAACCAGGGAACAACTGATAAGAATTGGTAATGAGTCATAGTAGCCCTGTTGTCGTTTTGCTGTGTGTGTGTGTGCGTGTGCGTGTGTTCGTTCATGTTTGTGTGCAAGTCTATAACTCGCTGTACTCCTACAAAACATGTGTTGGCAAGGAACCCAAGCAGCAGACTTATTTAACTCGTATACTTCTGCTCTGTGTATGGATCACTGGAAGCCATATTTAAACCATCAAAGGCCACATTGCTCCCAAGACCACTGAAGTGTTAGTGGAAAATACTTGCTGGGATAACCCCCACCGCATGGAATAAGATCTCACCATATGCACATTGAAGCAGAAATGTTCATACACATATGCACTGGAACAACAGCTTGTTCCACCACCAGCAGTTGAGAAGGGTCTCTGTTGTCTCAGAGAGGGTCCTTTGTTACCCTCCTGTGTCCTAACATTTGTCTGATTTCTTAAACATGTAGATTTCATTCCGCATTTCATACAAATGGATCCTTTGTTTAAAAATCAAAGCTTACAGAACCATTCATGGAGATTTTTCCCAGAAAAAGACTGACGATGCGTAGCTTACATTCATGTTTTCCGTGAGGCAGCATAGGGGATCTGTTGACTTATGGCTGTCATGTAACATCCATCAGTGTTGGAGGAGCAGAGCTTGCCCACCCATGAATAATGGCAGCATATATCCTCAGTGGAAGAGCACAGTGAAGGGGGGGGGGGGGGGGGTGGGGAAGCGTTTTATTTAAGGTGGATAGGGCAAAGATACAAAGCTCAATATGACTTATTCGTTTTGTCATTATCATTCAATGGTGTGCATTGTGCTAAAACACATCTGCAATGCTGCCTTTGCTTTTGTCAGAAGAATTTAGTGTATGAAGATCAACGTTCTTTATTGTCCATGTAGCACAGAAGGCACCAAGGTACAATGATGGACATTATGATGGTGATTTTGTTACATCATTGTCTTCGGTGGTCCGATGAGAATAAAACGTCTTGATCTCTCGCGACACTGAAGATATCAGACTTTGGAGATCTTTTGGCTGCTGTGTTCCAGGCATCTCCTGCTTTCGGTATTAAATTGGCACAAGCTTTTGCCAGCACCACTGAATGAACCATGGCTCAGGGATTCTGTCAAACCACACAACCCCCACCCTCCTCCCCTCCTCTCTCTCCTCTCATCCTCTCCTCCCTTCCCGTGCTATACTCTGCTATACTCTTCCCCTTTGAAATGTAATCCTGTTCTGAGCCCGCGTGTGTATTTATCAAGGAGCCTGTTGGAACACGTTTCGCTATAATGCATTTTTTTTCATGGATAGCTATGGTTGCAGGTCTCGGCCTTGACACCTACTCTCCAGAACGTTATAATTAGTACTTGTGCCTCCTGCCGAAAGGGACTGGTTGTGGCCTAGAAAGTGTCTATACCGAAGAGCTACAGTGTTTGAGTGAATGTGTATATGTGTGTGTGTGAATATGTGTGTATATGTGTGTGTGTGTGTCTGTGCGCTGTGCTTTTTATGGTCCTTGTCGTGTATTCCCGTTCCTGAAAGTGGTGATTTTGTGGTTTCTGCAGAATTTCTGCCATGAGTGTCAGATGTGCTTGCATTATTCCACCCGTGCTCACAGCGGCCACATGAAGAAAAAAAAGTGGGGTAAAAAAAAAAAGACTTAATGTGATGAAATAAATACACACACACATCTGGTTTGTGCTAAAACGGTGCTCAAATGTCAAGCTGAGGGAATCGAATAATTGGCCCGAATGGCGCGGTGTTTATTTGCCCCTAAAGACAGAGGAACTGGTTCTGGCCAATCAGATCGACGGCCACCGTCCCCCTTTTGAAAGAGCTGTCTTTTGATGTCACAGCTTAGCTGAGTGGGTGACCTCAATGACAGCCCTCTCCTCAACCTAAATATTTCACCACAGTTCAAAGGTGACCACTCCAATCCTGCCTTTTGCTGTGGGGAGGGAGAGAGAGAGCGAGGGAGAGAGATGAAAAAGGCACATATTTGTGTGTCAGTCTTGAGTGGCTTCTGGTATTACTCAAATGTGAGCCAACCGTATTGCAGCTAGAGGTCGTTCTCCTAGATACAAACTGTCATGGTGGATGGTCATCAAGTTGTAAGCTGTGTGTGTGTGTGTGTGTGTGTGTGTGTGTGTGTATGTGGGTACGTATGTGTGTGTTTGTAGAGGGGCGGCAGAGGTGAGTGAGAACAGATGAGGTTTCAGGTACCCACCATGGTCTTGCTGTCAACCTTCACACTGGAGTTGTCTGAAAGAGAGCGACTATCAGGGGTGTTCCAAAATATCGTTGTATCGCAATATACCATATCGATTTAAACATCAATATCGTGATACTAATTTTCACAATATACTATATCAATTTCTGACTCCAAAAAATAACATTGTTTAAATTTATATTACAGCTCTATCCTCCAGTAGTTTTATCTTCTAAATCCTACGTGCTTTATGTATTTGAGTTATGTTGAGTTCAGTAACTCTGAATTATGTTGATTTAATTCAGTTTTGATAAGATGTAAGGATGGAATTTGTAATGTATTTTAGTCTGACAGAGTTTTGTCGTGTCAAGTGTCCATGGTCCTGTTCCTCCTCCAACACATTAAAAGTCCATGTATAGAAATGTCACCACTGCACACTGGAGAGGCTTCTACTGCTGTTTTATAAAGAAAACAAAACGTTTCGATGTTCTTTAGTTCTAAGGTGTGTATTCCTGCAACCCACCCCCCTGAGCAGAAGAATTTAGTTTTTTGCCCCTATAATGTATGTTTTATGCAATGGTCTTAGATTTGCCATAGAAGGTCTGCCATTATATTCACCTTATGTTTTACCCAGTGATGCCACCAGAGCACATTACTGCACCAGGACATGTACCATCAGCAGGCCCGCTGACAGTCTTGGCTGGGCCCGGAACAAGATAGTCTGATGGCCCCCCCCTCCATATTCCATAATGTAAGGAGGGACCAGACCCCCCCCCCCCCCCCCCCCCCCGGCAGGCCTGGCCCTCACCATGACCTGTAGATGCCCCATACAAGAGCCCTCGGGGGTTCAAGAACCACACCAGCACTCCAGGTCACTAATTTGAAACCCAAACCCCTCTTCCAACTGTAAAACCAGCAGGTAGCCCCAGCTGTCGGCATCAGTCAGACCCTTCAGTCAGCCACTCACCTCTGTCTGTTGTGTGTGTCTGCCTCTCTGTCTGTAGCACGGGTTGCTTGAGGGGGGAGAGCAGTGAGCTTTAGTAAATGATGAACAATGATCCTCACCTTAAAACAATGATTTATAGGTACATGTAATAATATGGGAGGCAGGTCATCGCCTTACCTTCATCTGACGTTAATCCAGAGACAGGGCTAGCCAACAGGCTACTGCTTGGGGCCCCCAGGCCACTAAAGGGCATTGAAGGCCTGACAACTTTTATACTACAGCAGTGGCAATGCAGTTTTCAGTGAAAGTAGTAGGTTTTTACTGATGGGTCTGGAATCGCTTCTGCTTGCACTATAGTGAGTGGAATTTATGTACTCATTGGGTCCTGTGGTGATGCTTGGTACTATGAATCCTGCACAATGAAACAGGAAGAGGATGAGTTGGGAGGAGGAGAGGAAGAGGAGGCTTTGACGGATAGTGTTTCAGTCTGTGTTTTTGTGTGTGAAAGTTTGCCAAAGAATGGATTGTGACTGTGCAGCTGACTTGGCAGTCGGTCTTATACAAACCCATGTCAGCATCCCTGTTTGTTTTAGAGTTTATGACAGGGTGAAGAGTTAGCCCATTCCCAAACAGCAAACTTTCAGAGGCTTTAGAAACACAAGTTAATTATGTGAGCATTTCGTGCAGCATTTTTAGTCAACAACATGAGTCCTTGTCACATGCTTGCCAAAATTGTTGTTACTCCACTGCATGCGATAACTTTGGCAGTTTTTCGAGATTAGTGTTTTGACATGGCAGAATAGGATAATAGTCTGTGTTATTAACACACACTGATATGACCGCACAGCAGCCTTCTTGGAAGCCAAGAGCTTGTTTGTTTGTTTGTTTGTTTTTTTTCCACTGTATTTTACCGCATGAGTTTAAACTTTGTCTGTGCTGATTTCACGTACCGGGTGAAAATCATGTTTTCAAGAACACACTGAAAGATGGCTGTCAACGTCAGTGTCTGTGTGGAGTGGAACTTGGCTCCCACAGGACCCTAGTCTTCTGTCCCTCTCTCTTTTCTGGCTGTTTGCTTGCTAGGTGCATTTTTAACATAGCTGTCTGGCTTTTAAAGAGACAGTCGGTCACTGCTGTGTGTGCCATGTCGGAACTTATGGTATCTGTTTTCAAAGGGCTTCAAGCCTTTAAGTGAGGAGCACCAGTATGTGTGCTCAGATTGCTGTGTCTCTCTGCTTTTTTTTTTACTCTCTCGGTAGAAACTTGGCCCAGTCTCTGTGTTTGCATACTTGTCGAATGAGTTTGTGCACAGTAGTCTCGGAACTGCCCTGATCTTGTCGCAGAGTTTGTCCAGCCCTCTCTCTCTCTCTCTCTCTCTCTCTCTCTCTCACTTCTCACCCATTTCTCTTTGTCCTCAGGATTGTCTGTCTTTCTTTCATGTATTTGCAAATATCCTGTTTCTGTGTTTACAGTAGAGCCAACAGAAATTTGTTTTCCTAACCGTGACCCACCACGACCTCACCAGCCTTCAGTTTTCCCTAGTTGTGTGTTTTGGGTGGCTGTGTATGTTTGTTGTGTGTGGTGTGTGTGTGTGTGTCTGCCTGTATGCATTTTGGGGGATGGACTTCTTTTCGGTCAGTTGGTGTTGTCTGGTCCCCATATTGCTGAGGGAATTTGGGGTGCCACTGATGTGTGTAGTAGAGTCAAACACAATTTAACGCTCTGCTGCAGAGTCATGCTGCATGTAAGCGATTCCCGAGCATGCATTTCTGCATGTTAGTACCTATGAATGATTTAAAGCCTCCTCTCACCCTCACACATGTATCAGCCATGATGGGATATATAGCATCCGGCCCCCCTGTTGGCGTTGCCTCAGGGATACCTGGTTTGCTTTATGCATTTCCATCTGTCTCATGGCTTGCCCAGCCTTTTCAGCACCCTTCACTCAGCAAGATGTCTGCATGGGTGGGGTGGGGTGGGGGTAGGGGGAGCGAGTGCTTTAGGAATGGTCAAAGACATGCACAGAATCTCAGCCTGTCGGTTTGCAAGGCTGTCCACATAAACTATAAGCTGGACATTAATGGATGGGGGAGGTGGGTTTGTGAGATTTGTTGGTCGCTGAGACACGTTGAGTTGTTGTGGCCGCTCACTCCTGCTCAGGTTGAGTTGTGAGCAAACCGTAATTTCCCAACTTCCTTAATATCCCTTTGGGATGAATAAAGTATCCATCGATCTGTCTGTGAGTGTGTCTGTCTCTGTGTTTGTCACATTAGTAATAGTGAATGCTTTTAGCTGTTTGAGCGATGATTGGGTGCATCTTATTTAACACAGTCTATGCGGTAGGTCCCTGAATTAGGATACAGGTGTCACAAGGTCTTTTCCCACCAGAGTGGCATGTGGAGGCCACCCTCAAGCCTGCAGACTGCAGTGATCTTAGGAGCTGTGTTTAGGAGCTGTGGCGCTCCAAGAATAGGCCATTCTTAGCTCTTGGATCTGAAGTAGTCCAGGGAATGAAGCTCTTCAAGCGGAACTGCGGTATTCCAGGAGACAGGCCACTGGTAGGTCAATGGATCCGTAGTATTCCAAGGGAAAGGGCATCCTCAGGTCTCCGAGCTCTGGGATCTGGGAATCTGCTCCAGGAGGCGGCATTTTTGTGTCGTTAGCTCACCGCGGCTGTAAATAATCCCACTTATGGCTTCCAGATGTCCTTGCCGATGGAGCTGTGACTGTGGGAGTGTATCTGCACACACATAATTCAGATCCTGGCTTTACACACACACACACACACACACACACACACACACACACACACACACAGTTGCACGCACACTCCCAGGTCCTCTTACACAGACATGTACTTTAGCACAAACTCTCCCACTCGTGTGGAGATGCTAAAAGGACACACACACACACACACACACTTATACACATACACACACACACACACACACGGTCACATACTCAGCTCAAATGTGCCATTTTGCAAAGGTGTGTGAATCTCTATTCTCATGTGTGTAGGTACATTTTTGTTAACTCATGGATTACCAGTAGCACTAATAGACACACATGTAATCACACACGCACATTTACACACACACACACACACACACATACATACATACACGTATACTACACACACACACACACCCATGCACACACACACAAACCCGTCTAGCTGCAGGGTGAGGCCATGGTGTTTTTCCAGTCACATCACCAGCATTTCAGCACGTGCAGTGCCGCAGCACCTTGTGAAACTGCCTGGCTGCGTCTCGCAATCCTGAGTGCATTTCATACCATTTCATTTTCCCTCCGTGAAGGTGAGCCTGCCATGGAGAATTACGAGTGAAGAGTTATGTTTTTTTTTTTTTTGTCAGCAGGGCCATACCTGGCTGGAGTACTTGTGATTGGTCTACGCCACACTTGTCATGGCGACTGTTGCTATGTTGTTGCTTCACGTGTATGTAGTAGGGTAAAAGTAAAGATCTGCCTCTTAGTCCCGCCATTGTCTGACTTTGTGTGTTTGTAAGGGGCAGGACAACGAGCCTTTCATGTTTTTCATAACAGATTGTCCCGATCAGGCCTCAAGTGAGGTGCTTGAAGTGGCCTGTGGTGTCGATGCTGGTCAGGCGCGACTGCTTAAATTGAACGTGGGCAGGGGCGTACGATGACTTAACCCTGATTGATCTCAGCAGCCAAAACCTCTTATTCAGCGTAAATGACAGAGCGTGTATATAACAGTTCCAAGCAGTCACCTTTCCCCCATCTCAGAAATGAAGTTCAGCAGAGCAGGGAAGTTATCGTCTGCTTAAGTTCAGTCTTCTTAAGGTTGCACAACTCTGACTATCGCTAACGGAAACAGCTTTTTGCATCTTGGTGTTCTCAGCTCCTTTCGAGCCCTCATCTCCAGCCTTCGCCAGGCCACATGACACAAAGCTAACAACCTCTGGGATCATTCCACACATGCCTGGCCTGCCATGTTGGAATTGACAGTCTCTCTCTCTCTCTCTCCTGCGTGGCTGGTTTGCTCGGTATCTTCTTGCCAAAAAAGCATGAAGGTAAAAGTTACAATATTGCCAAAGCAGTATGGAATGCTAGATAACACAGTGAGTTGAGAAGGAAAAAAGAAAACAAGCAA
>CM050219.1:5207500-5210000 GCA_027475355.1 Coilia nasus | reverse complement strand
CTGCCCCCCCCTGGGTCTTGTTTCTGGGGCTTGTTACGAGTATTTGATTTCACAGGCATTAGAGGAGGTGGGGGTGAGTGGGTGGGTTGGGAGGGCTCCTGTGCCAGGCATGTCCACCAAAAGGGCTCCATTTCTCTCTCTCACCCTGCCTCCCTCCCTCCCTGCCTGAGCAGTAAGGTTAGGCTGGTAAAAAGTGCACCAAAAAAAGGGGGTCTCACAGGGTGAGGGCCCTCGACCGGTGGAGGGTGGAGGAGGTCTGGTGTGTCAAACGTCGGCCCGCGTTCGCTGTGCAGCTGGAACAGGTGGGTTTCGTGTCAGGTGGGCGATCAAGGATTAACAGAGGGGCCAAAAAAAGGAAAAGAAAATGGAGTCACAACCCCTCCCCCAGCCCAGGCTCCACCCATGGGGAGCACCTGTTGACGATGATGTCACAGACCCTCCCCCTCCTGATCACCCCTCCCACCACCGCCCCACTACCTCCACCCCGCTACCCGCTACCTGGCCTCACTAGCTGGCTGTCCCAAGGCCACCGTCCCCCTACACCCCCCCAGTCTGATGTGGAGATATGAGCCGGGGATTTCCACTGCCGAGAAGAATGAGTGTTTCGCTGGACTGTGGGAAAGACTAGAGCGAGAGAGAGCGAGAGAGAGCGAGAGAGAGCGAGAGAGAGCGAGAGAGAGCGAGAGAGAGCGAGAGAGAGCGAGAGAGAGAGAGAGAGGGAGAGAGGGAGGGAGGGAGGGAAAATGGAGAGAGATAAAGAGCGAGTGAAAGGGAGGGAGTGAAACAAAGCCCACTGAGTGTGTGTGTGTGTGTGTGTGTGTGTGTGTATTTGTATGTGTGTATAAGAGAGAGAGTGAGAAAGTTGGGGAGGGATGAGTGACTAGGTGAGCAAGTGTCCTGCGACACTGTTTTTGTGTGTGTGTGTGTGTGTGTGTGTGTGTGTGTGTGTGTGTGTGTGTGCGCGCATCAGGAACACACACTGTGTGTTTTCATAATGTGTGTTCCTGATGTGTGTATGTCTGACAAACACAAAGTGTGCACAAAGACATAAGCGTCAGTGAGAGGGGGTGTGGAGTTCAGCCGGTAAACATAACATTGCTTGTCAGATGAGCCAGCATCTCTGCACCTGCTCAGACGGATCACACACTGTGTCATCACTGCAGAAGCCTTCTGATAAATGATTCACACAGTGATGGGCGTACTGCTGATGCACTGCAATCAACTGTCACAAAATCACTTTCCTGAGCAAATAGATGATGACACATGCTGGACTCATAGTTTGTCTGTTTTGTTCAGTAAATGTGCCTATTTTGTTAAACAACTGTGGATACTGTGTGTGATACTCTCTGTGTTTTGAGGTTTTGGAAGTGCAAATTGTTTCTCAGGACTGTCAGTCTGGCGTGTGTGTGTGTGTGTGTGTGTGTGTGTGTGTGTGTGTGTGTGTGTGTGTGTGTGTGTGTGTGTGTGTGTGTGTGTGTGACTTGTGTGAGAGCAACAGTTATAGTGTGAGAAACAGAAAGGAATAGAGAAAACGAGAACCACAAAGAAGCGAAGACGAAAGACACACTTGTTTACTACGCTGAACAAAAGGCAAAGCCACAGCACTGTGCCAATGATCCATCTCTCTCTCTCTTTCTCACACACTCTCTCTCTCTCTCCCTCTATGTCTCTCTCTCTCTTGCTGTCTCTCTCTCTCCTGGTCTGTCTCGCCCACATTAGAAAATACACATCTAAGATTATGTCTGTGTGGATGACAGCCAAGTGCAGGCACTGCTCAGTGCTTTTAGTCTGTTCATCGCTCAGGGAAGGAGGGGGGGTTGGGGTGGGGTTGGGTTGGGTTGGGCTGGGTGGTGGGGGAGCGACTGGGCCGAAAATTGGCACTTGGTCTCATGTGAATGGCCCCAGGTCAGAGATCTGTTTCAGTTTAACAGGTTTACACACCGACTGGAACAGCGGTCAGTGCACCTCTCCGAGGGCTTCCGGCACTTTCCGAAGTGTTTGTGTGCTCTTGTAGGCCAAACGCGAAGCACAGGGTGTCATTACAGTACTCTTACAGCTTAGGGTGGGTCACTTGGCCATACTGGCGCAGTTTCTCGCTAATGGCCTGAGTGAACCTAATGCTAGACGTGCTTTCCAGGAGCCCTCTTATTCGGTCACATAAGAATGCTAATGCTTAGCCAGGACTATATTTGTGGTTCGGGTGTATTTTGTTGGGCAAGTGTTTGATATCAGGCCAGTGGCAGCTAATATTAAATTTAGTAACCACACATTTCAGGTGAATACTATTTCATACCACAGCCATGACTTAACTGCATACTCTCTAAGAGGCCTGTTTATTTATTTTTTCTTGAAGACCACTGTCTAGGTATAATCTCTGTCTCTCTCTCTGTCACTTGTGTGTCTTGTGTCTGTCTGTCTGTCTGTCTGTCTCCTTCTCTATCATTCCTTCTCCAAATTTTAAACTATATCTATTATTTCTCTGTAGGTTGCTGTGGTGAAG
>CM050219.1:5182500-5202500 GCA_027475355.1 Coilia nasus | reverse complement strand
TGTTGTGTGACCCTTTGTGACACCGTGGTACTTCAGGACAGCGAGTGTCCTGGACTGCATATGCCTGTGATAGAGAGACATGGCGTGTTGTTGTCTCTGTGTATCAGAAAAGAGGATTGTGGGTGGTTTGTCTGTTCATTGTCAGACATCCTGTAGTGGCAAATGTTGGATAATGTGAAGTGTCAATCATTCAGAAAATGTGTTGCGTTCAAAAAACGATCACACACATTTGTTTTGAACTTGAGTTTTATCAGTAAACATGACTCAACAGGTTTTTGTTTTGAACATTTTGACTGGTGCTGATTTAGCCAGGCATCTGAATGGCATATTGCTGGAAAGTATTAATTCACAGTGTTTGTGGATTGAGAGTCACTGTTTTCCTCTTAGTAAATCAGCAGTGTGCCAGTTTTTGTCTTTATGTTTGTTTAACAAGCTGGCTGTGGTTCTCCGCCGCTGTGCCATATGTCTGGTCGCAACATGGCTGTTTTTAACATGTGGCTTTCCTGCTAATTTGTCTTGAAAAGCTGTCTCCATGTGCTGTGAATATTGCTGGGCTTGAAGTTAAAACCTTGGTGGTCTGTCACTTCAAGTGTTCATCTCAAAGCTTATAGTTGCAGTGTGGAAATAGTTGCCACCATTCTCTGGGAAGGGGGTAGGAGAGACTAATCCATTTCTTGTTTTATAAGACAAATAGTTTTGCCTATAACCATTAATTCCTATTGATGTTCTATTGATGTGGTATTGTGTTTTGCTGATAGCGGTACCATGGCTGGAGCATGTGCCAGTGTAATGGCGCCCCATTCCTGGCTGCTGTGTGTAAAGTGCAGCAGTCAGCTCTTTTTGTATGTATGTGAACTACCTCTGCCAAGGCAGTGTGTGTGTGGGTGTGTGTGTGTATGAATATATGCATAAACATTTGTATGTGTGGATGCCAGTGTGTTAGTGAGGAAGGAGAGAGAGAGATGTGTGTGAGAGAGAGAGATGAAGAAAGAGAGAGAGAGGAGCTATTGATCACAAGCACATGCCTGTTTTGTTATTGATCTGGTGTGGGCTGGGTAGAGCCCACGCTCCTCACGCGGGTAACGAAGAGGCCTGGAGCTGCTTGGAGCTGACGAGCAGCGTAGAGAGACAGAGAAACAGAGTGAGGGAACAATAGAGAAGAAGGAAAGAAGGACGAGATAGACAGATGGACAGAGTGAGAAAAGACAAGTAGAAGGGAGTGTTGAAAAACAAAATTAGAGATTAAGTGAGGACAAAGTCAATGAAGATTGATGAAAAGGAGTCAGAGAGGGAGAGAGAGAGAGAGAGAGGAGATCAAGAGATGGAGGCAACTAGTCCTCTGAAAAACTGTCAATACACAGTAGTATTCACACACTGCCATCACAGCAGGGCCCCACTAGACCGCTGCAGTGGATAGCCTATAGCTTCAAGCACCTGATCAGATACTAATAAGCACATAAGATTCATATGTTTATGTACATCTTTGCATGTCCATTGGTGTGTGTGTGTGTGTGTGCATCCACAACACGACTACGCACATGATCTATGCCAAGGTGTATTGCTCAGTCCCTGCATGATTGTACTCTTTAGGGAGCAAAGCAACTGAGAATGGGAGGGTAATCTCCTCTTAAGAATGCTACATCCATCTGGGGAAGCCATCTGCTGTGATTGACCTACACACCTTTGAGAGAGATAAACAGAGGGAGACACAGGGAGAGAGAGAGAAAGCCTTTATTGTCTTCTGTTTATGTGAATAGGTATACAGGGTAAAGGTCATGGGGTGTGTGTGTGTATGTCCGTGTGTTTTAATGTGCACCTGTGCATGTATAGTCTAAAGCACATAATTGAAAATTTAAAAGTATGGCTCTATACAAATAACAAACATGATATAACCAAAAAAAGATTGCTCTATATGACCACACTGAAAGTTATATGCTTTTAATTTCTCTATATTCTGTGTAATGGCCTGCACCCAAAATTAGCCACTAGCTAAGCTAGACTGTTAGCTGTTAGCACCACTGGTAACCTGCTATGCTCAGCAGTAGCATGACTGGACATACGCCTGTGAGGTAGCATGGGGTGCTAAGCTAGCAAACTGGCAAACTTGTGGGAACGCAAGCCCTGTGAGATTTGTGATCTTGTTGCATTAGATGCTCAGTGTTTCACTAGTGGCTAATTGGTTTAGTGTGGGGGGACACACTGCCATGAGGAGGTGTGTTTGTGTTTGTGTATTTGTGTGTGTGTGTGGAGATGTTTGTGGGCGACAGTCCAGACAAGAGGTTGATGGGAACTCAGCCAATCAGATCAACAATCTTTGGTGTAAATGGAAGGTGAAGTCAGAAGAAACAAAGGAACAGAAAGGCTAAAGCACAGGAGAGCGGACTATGGATGAAGAAATGCATGCTGGGGGCTGGAGTTTTTTTTAATTGGGTAGATTACACTACTTACACAGTATGATTGAGCCTAAACCCCATGCAGACATTTTCAGAATGAACCATCTCTCACACAGTCTTCCCCTTATGCACACACAAGCCCAGAGACACATACACAGTCGCACACGTGTGCGTGCACACACACACGCACACACACACACACACACTCGCATGCATGTGCGCACACGCACGCACACACACACACACATACACACACATACACATGCACGCACACACGCGCACACACACACACACATACACACTCACACACATGTGCGCACGCACACACACACACACACACACACACACACATACATGCACACACTCGCATGCATGTGCACGCACACACATACACACTCACACGCATGTGCGCACGCACACACACACACACATACACACACACACTTGCATGCATGTGCGCACATACACACACCCCTCCTTTGAATGATTCGGTCCAGATTTATGAGGAATCAGTGGAAGACTTTGTCGGAGTTGTCAGACCCCCGTTACAGATGGCAGCAGAGATAGCTGTGCAGAAGACTTCCCATCAGGCTGCAGGCCAGTGGAATGTCTGCAGCTATTGGCTGTGGAAGCGCGCTATACTGTGACATCCACACAGAAAGATATCAGATAGGTGAGATCTTAACAAAGAGAGAGATCAGTCTGGTCTGCCAACTCACACAAGCCAAGATGAGCAGCGACACATACACACTCAGACACACTGGCGCGTGCCCACGCACGCACACACACACACACACACACACACACACACACACACACACACACTAATCAACAACCCTTTCAAGACCTTTGCTTAATATGCCAGCCAAGACCAAGCATTCCAGAGGCACACACACACTTGAACTCACTTGAATACACTTGAATACACACACATATCTAGACTTGCACGCACACACATACTGTTGACATGCACGTGCATGTACTCAATCAAGCAGGCATGCACTCAAGAGTTGATCTGTCTTTTTCTGCCCAAGTCTGTTTCGGCCTATGTGTGTGTGTGTGTGTGTATCTCAGAGGGAGAGAGAGAATGAGAGGTTTTTTGTGTGTAAAAAGATTCCCGTTGTTGCGTTCTCGGGTTTATGTGAAGATGGTGTGAGGTGGGTGTGTAGGGAAGATGGAATGTGTGTGCAATCATGTGATGAGCTGTAAGAGTTCAGTGTAGCCCTGACAACTGGATAGGATGTGCAAAACAAATGAGAGGAAGTGACATCATGGAGGGTGGGCACACTGAGCGACCAGTTATCTTGTGGGAGGTTTTAAATCTGGTTCTCCTGTAGCACAGTCATTTTTGGTGCTGCCATTTGGCCCTGACCTCTGCCCTCTGACCCCAGTAGAGGTCAGACTGTACGAGGAATGTGGACCAGGCCAGCTGGCTGTATCTGACACCTGTCAAGATGGCTGCTTGGACCTCACAGGTTTAGGTGTCTGTGTGTGTGTCTGTGTGTGTGTGTTGGTATGCATTTGAATGTGTTTGTAGAGTTGGGTGTGCATGCTTGAGAGCTTTGTTTTCAGTAAGGCAAGTTGGCACCTGGGTGTGTAAGAGAACTGAATGTGCAGGAGGGTGTGTGTGTGTGTTTGGGATGAAGAGCCAAGGAGAAAAGCACACACACATTACAGCATTTTATGGTTTTGTGTAATCAAGGAGAGATAAAACACAATGAGATCACACATTCCATTTCCCACAGGTTTATGAAAATTCAATTCATCGGAAAGGTGTGTGTGCGTGGGGCCGTGCGTGTGTGCGTATAAACTTGTTTGTGCATGTGTAGGCCTGCGTGAAGCAAAACATCTGAACTGTCACACAAGTGTTACCCTTCGACATCTGATCAGGCATGTGTCTTGCCCCTACAGATAACACACACACACATGCACACACACAGTGAACATCTGATGAGCACGGGAGCTGGTATAAACTGCAGACTTTCACTGCAGGCCCTCCCTGTAAGTCAACTTGTCACACCCAGTCACTGTGTCTCCAGTGTCAAAGACAGCAACAACAGACTCTCTGTTGAGTCAGAGCAGCCCTTATTGTTCTACTAGGAATGAAGTGCCAGCTTTGCCCTTCTTTGTCCAAGTGCATAGCGTCACATTGCATTGCTAAACTTGATTAATAGTGTAATAGTGTTAATAGTGCCAGTCAGTATGGGAACGATTTCTTCATCAGTTGTCTTGATGAAGGCCTGCTAGGCCGAAATATGTTGGCTCTGTTAAGTAACCAAAAATAAGAATTAAAGGCTTTTACACTTGTATCATCTTATATGCCTCATAGATTTTGCACTTTCTATGTCTGGGAAGTGAATGATGTCGATGTGTGAATCTCTCTCTCTCGGGTCTGACAAGCCAACCAAGAAAGCAACCGAATGATGTTGATTCAGAGATCTTGAGTTTAGAGAGCTGTTTTTGCGTGTGTCTTTTTCAGGGATATCAAGCCAGACAACATCTTGATGGACGTAAATGGCCACATACGCTTGGCTGACTTTGGCTCCTGCCTCAAACTTATGGATGATGGAACTGTGAGTACCGGAATTTTCCCTGTGTAAGATGCATGCATGCAAGACCACACACACACAACCCAACACAAATACACCCACAACACCCACCCACATACACATGTGAAACACACACATGCACAAACAAACTTACACAAATGCAAACAAAAACGCACAGTTGATTTACAGAAAAATCTATCAAATCATACTTAGAATTTTTCAAAACAAAACCCTACTTGTATTGTTGTGGTAACTGCCTTTCCATCCCATCCCAGGTCCAGTCCTCGGTGGCGGTGGGAACGCCGGACTACATCTCCCCGGAGATCTTGCAGGCGATGGAGGACGGGAAAGGGAAGTACGGCCCCGAGTGTGACTGGTGGTCTCTGGGCGTGTGCATGTATGAGATGCTCTATGGTGAGACGCCCTTCTACGCAGAGTCCCTGGTGGAGACCTACGGCAAGATCATGAACCACAAGGTGTGTGGCTTACTTGACTTTAGATTTATAGTGTATATCCTTAACCCACTAATTACTCAGTGATATTTATCTCTTCCCATACTGACATGTACCCCATATGACCTGTATTTTTCTAGCATGTTTAGTACAGTTTTTTAAGTACCATTTGCCACCATTACTGAAAGAAAAAAAATGGTAACCCTAAACCATGATTCCACAACCAACGATTCAATTGTGAAGAACAAGGAAGTGAAATAAAAATTAAGAATGTTATACAGTTCATCCACCTATTACATGTTATACTGCACCAACATGTCTCTGCTAATGTGAATGGTGATTGGCTTTGACATGGTGATACTGATGCATATAATGTCTTTTGATGCAACAAGAATAAATGGAACAAAAGCAAGAGATGGCATGCTAACCAGCCAGCATGTACTTCTTTCGACCTCTTCCTCACTCCCTTCCTCCTCCTCATCTCTCTCTCTCTCCTTTTATCCTCCCCATTCCTCCATCCCTCCATCCTTCTCTTCTTCCATCCATCCCTCGCTCCCTTCCTGTGTCTCAGGAGCGCTTCCAGTTCCCCCCTCAGATGACGGATGTGTCGGAGGACGCCAAGGACCTGATGCGCCGCCTCATCTGCAGCCGCGAGCACCGGCTGGGCCAGAACGGCATCCAGGACTTCAAGCAGCACCCTTTCTTCGCAGGCATCGACTGGGACAACATCCGCTCCTGCGAGGCCCCCTACATCCCCGAGGTCAGCAGTCCCACCGACACCTCCAACTTCGACGTGGACGACGACTGCCTCAAGAACTCGGTGAGAATTTGAGTGTGTATGTATATGTGTCTGTGTGTGTGTGTGTGTGTGTGTGTATGTGTGTGTGTGTGTATGTTTTGGGGTGGGGGGGGTGTAGTATGTATGATGTCTACTTCTTGAACTGTGCACATGTCTAGGGGTAGATCAGTATATAGATGCATGGCTTTGTTTTTGTTTTTTAAGTGAGAAAGAGATTGTGATAGAGTGAGAGAGAGAGAAAGAGAGGGAATATACAGGTATGTCTATGTGTATAAATGTGTGAGGACTGGAAGTGTGAGGTGACTATATCTTGCATTATGAACACAGCTGGTGTCCACTTGTCCTAGCAAGCATAGCCTGGTCAAGTAGTCTATGCCACATAACAGGAAGTCAGTAGAACACCTAAAGGATGAATTAGAGACGAGGGTGAAGCTACACTCCCCCTTAGCAGAGCAGCTAAAGAATAGCAGAACACACGGTCACACTATCACATCTCTCACAAATACAATCCTGTAACACTGTATATTTCAAGGTCGATTAACAGTGGTCATCCAAAATGGTGGATATAGAAAGATTTTAATTTGAATTATTAAAAGTGAGCCGACTTTCACTGAAGTGATTTCCTACATCTGTCTGTGTTGTAATCTGATAAAATGTAAACTGTTTTAAACTTGACATAAAGCGTTCCCCTGTTGTCCAACCTAAATAAATGCATTTAAGGGATATTGCGCAGGGACCTCGTCTACTGCACTGCACAATTATGGAAGAAAGCAGAATAGGATGCTTTAGAATGCATGGGAGGATTGTGACACAGTCTGTTTTGGAAGCCTTGAAGCTGTTATGGTTAGCAAAAAATGCCTTAAAATAGTTTAGGGATTTTATAATGTTGATTTTGCGTTTGTGCGTGTGTGTGTGTGTGTGTGTGTGTGTGTGTGTGTGTGTGTGTGTGTGTGTGTGTGTGTGTCTTTTTGTGTGTGTGTGTGTGCATGTGTCTTTGTGTGTGTGTGTGTGTGTGTGTGTGTGTGTGTGCTGCGTGCATGTGTCTTTGTCGGTGTGTGTGTGTGTGTGCCTGAGTGCGCGTGTGTGCATGTGTCTTTGTGTATGTGCGTCTGTGTGCATGTGTCTTTATATGTGTGTGTGTGTGTGTGTGTGTGTGTGTATGCAAACATGTGTCTTTGTCTGTGTGTGTGTGTGTGCATGTGTCTGTCTGTGTGTGTGTGTGTTTTAAACCTCCCAGGAGACATTGCCTCCTCCTTCACACACCACCTTCCCTGGTCACCACTTCCCTTTCTTGGGATTCACTTACACCAGCAAATGGTGAGTATGCTCCTCTTAGTCTCTCTTTCTCTCTCTCTCTCTATGTCTCTCTCTCTCTCTCTCTCTGTCTATCTATCTCTCTCTCCTTCTCTCTCTTTGTGTGTGCCTTTGTGTGTTTGTGAGATGATAAGTGTAAGTAAGGCAGATTGCTGATAGATGCGGATCATTTTTATCTCGTCCCCCCCCACCCACTGAAAAGCCTGTGCTCTTGCACAGTCATCATATGGGGGCCGAGTAGAGTTGTTTTTCAGCCGTCGGCCATTAGGCTGTTAGGCATTGATTGCAGCGGTCGTTGGTCAGAGTGCTTTGAGTGAGGTCCCCTTTGACCTGCACAAGACTGCTGCCCCACTGCTGACCATTCAGATGCAGGAGCTCCCTGCTTAGCAACCCCCTGTCACCGTGGCAACCTTGGATTCCCAAATTGAGCTTTTTATTTGTTTTTTTGTTTTGGGTTTTTTTTTTTTTTTTCTTTTGCTTTTTTTCACTAGGGGGGTCGCTTTGGAGCCAAATGTGACACTGACTGCACTAAGGACTGCTTTATTTGATCTGGCCTAATTACCTCTGTTTTGGTTGTTTCATCAACACTGTCCATATGGCTCTGAATTTTGAGGATTTAGCAGCATTGCTTTCTAATGCTATATTAATTGTAATAGCTCTATCTTTCAATCTCTCTCTCTCTCTCTTTCTTACTGTCAGTTTATCTCTGTGTTCCGAGGATCTACCAGTCACACAGTTGTTTTAACTGTATTAACTCTCTCTCTGTCTCTCTCTGTCTCTCTCTATGTCTCTCTGTTTCTCTCTCTCTCTGTCTCTCTGTCTCTCTCTCTCTCTCTCTCTATGTCTCTCTGTTTCTCTCTCTTTGTCTCTCTCTCTCTCTTTCTCTCTGTTTCTTTCCCTTGCTCATCTCTCCCTCACTCATTCGATCTTTCAGCACGCTCTCTGACCGTGGTTGTCTGCGTGAGTGTGGTGGTCCCCCGCAGTCTCCCCTGGACGTGACGGTGCAGCGCAGCCTGGAGGAGAGCCTGGCGTCCGAGGCCTACGAGCGGAGGATACGCAGGCTGGAGCAGGAGAAGCTGGAGCTCAGCCGCAAGCTGCAGGGTAACACACACACACAGATACACACACACACAGATACACACACACACAGATATGCACACACACAGATACGCACACACACAGATACACACACAGACAGATACGCACACACACAGATACACACACAGACAGATACACACAAACACACATGCACACATACAAACACACAGACACTTGCACAAACACACACACACACACACACATGCACACAGACAGATGCACACACACACATTCACACAAACAGATACATACACACACATACACACATACAAACACACACACACATGCACAAACACACACATGCACAAACACACACATGCACAAACACACACACAAACAAACAAACACGCATATGCACGCACACAATTCATCCGTGTATAGTACTTTTATAGTACATCCGTGTGTAGTACATCAAACCTTTTGTGTCTCTCTTGTCCAGAGTCCACTCAGGCGGTGCAGGCCCTACAGTACCCAAACTCTGAAGCCCCATTGGGCAACAACAACAAGGAAGTGGAGATCAGGAGCCTGAAGAACGAGATCGACATCCTCAAGAAACAAATCGCTGGTCAGCACCCCCATCTAAACACAGTTATCTCCCATTTCAGTTGCTCTCTGTCTCTCCATCTCTCTCTCTCTGTCTCTCTCTTTTTCTCTCTCGGTCTCTCTCTCTCTGTCTCTCTCTCTCTGTCTCTCTCTCTTTCACTCTCTCTCTGCATCCTCCAGCTTTTCCCTGAGTCACTCTCCCTCTGTGTCTGGGCCTTTTGTTTCACTGTCGTGCCACCCAGCTGTCTCTGATCAAATAAAAAAAATGCCATGTGTTCAAATCAAACATTGGCATGAATGGTCGAATTCACTGTTGCCCAGAGAGCCCTGAGTGTGGCCACCATCCAAAGGGAGCAGACCAGACGAGAACAGAGCCGTTTCTCTCCCCTACCCCCCGCCCCTCAGCCACTCCATTGGAGCCCCGGCTCTGTAAACGAGTGCCTTGTCTTGCTGGAAGCTCCGGGGGTGAGGGGAACGTGACTCCGAGGCCTTCCTGCCTCCGTGGGCCAGCTGGCGTAGCAGACGGAAGGAGCCCGGTCAGGAGAGGGGGGTCACTCCAAACCAGGCAGCGTCCCGGCCCCATGTAGTGTGCCGCTAACAACGGGCTACTTAAATCCTCCAAGCACTAAAGCAGGGGGCGGTCAAATAGAGAGTTAGTACTGTTGCAGATACACAACATTGTCTTGTGTGTTCATCTTGGAACGGAAGTGAATAATGCTAACTTCAGTTAACATTATTGTTAGCAAATGGCGAGTCCCCCTGCGCTAATGCTGAGGGGGCAGCCGCATTAAAAATTAGCGCCACCACTGTTGCTTACTAACAATATTGCCTTTTGGCACAGCTTGCTACAGTGCCCATACCATAAATGTGGCCTGTGGTCATTTCCAAATCCTACCCCAACTTTCTCCCACTTGTTTCCTGTCTCCTCCTCACTATCCTGTCCTATCAGTAAAAGGCCAAATCCAAAAACATTGCCATGTGTCCCTCTTCAGTTAGCATTGTTGCTAGCAAACAGCTGCCAGCTAACTTTCCCGTGTGGTTCACATTAGCAGCACAACAGTCATACCCAGCGTTAGCAGATGTCCCCTACGTTGTCATGGAGTGCAAGGGAGAAAGTCTCCCACCTTTTTGTGTCATCCAGACAGACACACTGACACACACACACACACACACACACACACACACACACACACACACACACACACACACACACACACACACAGAGGTGCTAACTTGCCTTAGTAAAAAAAAGTTCTCAAGAATGCACACCCAACTCTACAAATACATTCAAATGCACACACACAGACACACGCACACTCACTCCCATCTGTGTGTGGATGCTCCCGGCCAGTCTGAGGCTGATGAAGACTTATCAGGCCGATCAGCTTGGCTCAGCCGTCAGCTTAGTCCCAATGCCCAGCGGAAACACTGCGTCAGCATCCCTGAAACACCTCACACACATACTGTAAGATGTCCTCCTATGGTCTACTACAGTGATGGGTGCTGGCTAAGATTTACTGACACAGAGGCATATGATTAATAAAAGGAGGTGTCATAGAGGGGAAAAATAGTCCATATTGTGCAGAAACTATTTCATTTTTAAATGTCAATATTCATGCACTTATCCTAAAATGAACTTCAGGGAACGTGAAGGTGCAGTATGATCTCCTACAGCTGTGATAGTCACTGGCTAATGTTACTGACACAGAGCCATATGTTTTTAAAAAAAGAGGGTGTGTGGGTCAAATCAGGTCCAGATTACAATTGGACCTGATGTCCCAATCCGACCTCTCTCTCTCTCTCTCTCTCTCTCTCTCTCTCTCTCTCTCTCTCTCTCTCTCTCTCTCTCTCTCTCTCTCTGTCATAAAGGAAAAATCTACTCGATTTAATGTAGTGTTTTAGATTTTAATATTGATTTTCTTTTTGTCCTGACATGAACTTCAAGGAAACTGTGGATGTAAGGTGCTGAGGTGTGGTGTCTATAAAAGTGTTTCACTGTTTAAAAAAAAAAAAAAAAAAAAAAAAACCCGGAGATTGCAATACATTTTTAAAAGGACCTCATAGTGTATGCTAAATAAGTATTGATTAGATCTCAGTAGAGTGAAAACAAAATGGACAACAGGCATATGAGCATGCTCTGCAGCTGGACCTTGCCCATCAGATATCTTTGAGCAACGTGCAGAGTTGCCACTCTCTCTGAATTTAATCTGTAACTGAACTAAAACTTGAATATTTCTCTCTTGCTCTGTGAAACCCACTCTCCCTTTTCCATTTATTCTCAAGATAAAGCATATTATTGTCATATACACAGTTTAAAAAAACATGTTAAAACCATGCGGTGAAATCCTTACTTTGCTTTCTTCCCTTCACCAATGCAGGAGAGTGAAGTAAATATGTCAGCCAGGCGCCATGATTGCCAGAGAAGCTAAAGCACCCTTGTGATTCAGTCCTGTCTTCTTTTTCTATATCAACCGCAAGGAAGGTGGAGATCACACACAGAAGCTTAATAGTTTCAGAAATCTGCGTTTGGTACCGATGCCGAAACAATATAGGCCATACAAAACATCAGAGAACAAACGTTTTGGGTCTAGGCCATCTTCCACGTTTCCAGTATTTCACTGTTTGTACAGTTTTTTAGAGTTACGCATCAGGCGAAACACTAGACTAAGACACCACACCTACCTCCCTTCTCTGTCTATATGGCATATTTTCTGATAAAAGTATGTCTTTTTATCGCTTCTGTCGTTCAGACTCGGGTCAGCTGGAGCAGCAGCTGGAGGAGGCGTCGTCAGTGCGCAGGGATCTGGAGGACTCCTCCAAACACATCAGAAACCTGGAGAAGCAGCTCAAAGCTGTCTCACTGGATAGAGATGACCTGCACAAGGTGTGTGTGTGTGTGTGTACATGTACATGTACATGCATGTAGCTTGCTCTTGTCTTTCCCATACATGCATGTAGTCTGCATGTAGCCCTCTGCATGTAGCCCACTGCAAAACTGTTTTTTTTTCTTTAACATGTGTTACAGTGCAGTAGCAATATATTACAGCACATAGACATAGAACAGCATTAGTTCCACCCTTCTTCTCCTAAACTTCATAACCCCACAGTGTACTAAAACTGGCTAAAGTATTTTTTTGCATCTTTTTAAATTTTTAAATAAAAATTAAAATAAATAAAATTTAAGTTTTTAAATATATTTCATGTTACTGAACCAATTATAGTTTTGACTTCTAAATGCATCTTAACATGCTGTCACTAAAGCGCTAACTGCCCCCATCAGAGGGGGTATGTCAGATAATTGGTGAAATCACCTGTGTTAGGTGTATTAGACGGGGTAGATCAGGGTAGATTATGGTGGTCTGGCGGTTAAGGTCGCAGGTTCGAACCCACCAGGTAAGATAATTGACCTGTGACCTGAGCATGATACCGTCCCCACACATGCTGCTCTCCATGCTCCGCTGTCATGGCTGCCCCCTGGTGATGTGTGTGATGGTCATGGGTTAAATGCAGAATTTAAATTTTGTTGTGTGCACTATGTGCTGTGATGTGCTGTGTAGCCACAACGAATAGGAATCACTTTGTGATGTGCTGTGTAGGAATCATTTTCACCGACCGTTTGTCCTATGTTTAATTATGTTATGTTTGGCTGTTGGTGGTGACTGATGATCTTTGACTCTTGTGTGACAAACAAAACCAAGACAAACAAAGGTTGAAGTTTCAAAAGGCTCAATGTCTTCTTATTTATTTCAAATAGAAATAATACAAGGCTTCTTTAGCTGTTTCAAACTTGAAGGCAGACTGTAAATTAAGCAAAACTCACCAAATACAAGCAGACTCACCAAATACAAATGGCAGGCATTAATAAACATGTTGATAAAACTAAGGACATGGCTCTTACATTCACTTTCTTTTTCGCTTTGATCTGCATGTCTCTCCCCCAGTTAAATGGCAGTAGTGGCATTGAGGTGCCCCGAGCATGGTACCGTCCCCACACACTGCTCCCTGGGTCATTGTCACGACTGCCCCCCTGCTCATGTGTGTGTGATGATGATGATGATGATGATGATGATGGATTAAATTCAGAGGCTAAATTCCGTTAAGTGCAGTGTGTGCTGTGTAACCACAAGGTCAAGTAGGCATCGCTTTCGCTTACTCTCTGACCTGCGTGTCTCCCCCAGGAGCTGCAGGAGCAGTCGGAGCGTCTGAAGTCGCAGGCCAAGGAGCTGAAGGACGCGCACAGCCAGAGGAAGCTGGCCATGCACGAGTTCTCCGAGCTGAACGAGCGGCTGAGCGAGCTGCGCTCCCAGAAGCAGCGGCTGTCCAGGCAGCTGCGCGACAAGGAGGAAGAGATGGAGGCTCTGAGCCAGAAGGCCGAGGGACTCAGGCTGGAGGTGCGCAAGGCCGAGAGGAACCGCAAGGAGGTGAGGAGACAGCATAGAGGTGGAGGGGGTCACGCACGTGTGTGTGTGTGTGTGTGTGTGTGTTTGGTTTTGTAATGGTGCAGCAGTGAGGGCGTGTGTGTGTGTGTAGTTGGGGGTTCATGTTGGTCATGCACATATCTGTGGAACATGGGAGAGAGGTGGAGGAGTCATGCACACATCTGTCAAAGGAGCTAAGTTGTAAACAACTGGACTTCTTCTTGGAGATTAAAGATGTTTCACCTTTCATCCAGAAGGCTTCTTCATGCCTTGCCTGATGTTGATTTGATTACCATGACCTGGATAAACACATACACACACACACACACATACAATGGTCACACACATACATATCTGTGTTTGTGTTTCTGTTTGTTAAGTCATGACGAGGTAATTTTGTTTTATAATGGTTCAGCCCTAAAGGTGTGTGCGTGTAATGGTGCAGTCCTGACAGTGTGTGTGTGTGTAAGAGAGAGTAATGGTGCAGGTGTGAAGCAGTGTGTGTGCTTCTTAACTTGGACAGATGTTCTGATTTTTTAATGATGCAAGTTTTGTATCATTGTCTGTAAGTTTTGTCACGATTACATGTTTACATAGCATGTACATGTGTTTCTGTACATTGATGTACAGCTCTTTGCGTAGGAGTGTGTGTGTGTGTGTCTGTATACAAAACAAGCAGCATGGTGGTCAGCCTTTGGCCTGTGTGTGTGTGTGTGTGTGTGTATGCTTGTATGTGTGTGTATGCTTGTGTGTGTGCGTGTCATGTGTTTGAGATTATGGGGTTGAGATTTGCGGTTAAGTCGCTATAACTGTATGCATGGGGAGCTTGTGATATTGCTAGGCACCGAGGCCGTGACCCGTGTGTGGGTGGACTAGAGTGTTTATATTGGGACCTGCTCACAGCCTCAGTGTGTTGTACATGGATCGGCTGTAACTGTAACTTACCCTTAATTCACACCGCACATGGAGGCAAATGTGTGCTGGTCAGAGCTCTTGTGCGTGTGTGTGTGCAACATGCATATTTGTTTGAGGGTGGGTGGGTGTGTGTGTGAGAGGGTTTGCTCTCATAACTTGTGCTGTGTTTGTGTGGTAACTGCTTTTTATACATGCATTTGCTAACTTCTCTCTCTGTCTGCCTTTATCTGTCTGTCTCTCTGAATGTTTGTGTGTGTGTGTGTGTGTGTGTGTGTGTGTGTGTGTGTGTGTGTGTGTGTGTGTGTGTGTGTGTGTGTGTGTGTGTGTGTGTGTGTGTGTGTGTGTGTATGTATATACGTGTGTTTGCATGTGTGTGTATGTTTGGGAGTGCGTGTGTGTGTGTGTGTGTGTGCATGTACGTGTGTGTGTGTGTGTGTGTGTGTGTGTGTGTGTGTGTGTGTGTGTGTGTGTGTGTGTGTGTGTTGCAGTGTGAGGCGCAGGCCGAGGAGCAGGCGGCTGAGGCGCAGAAGGAGCGGAAGCTGAGGGAGTGCAGTGAGCAGTACAGCAGACAGCTGGAGGAGGAGCTGGAGATGGTCAAGGTACACACGTCTGACACTACACACACACACACACACAGACACAAGTACACACACACACACACACACACACACACATCACACACACAAAATATCAATACAGTAAACATACAGAAAACACTGGAGAATTACACATACACACAGACATAGAAGCATACACACACACACTCACACATGTACCGTGTGTACACTCTGACGTTAGACAACAGTTAAAGGAAGTCCTGAAGACCAATTTAAGGTGTACAAATACACAAACATGCATTTACACACACACTTAACCCCACAGTCTTACCTTAACTGCTTCTTCCTCCACCTGAAAATACTACCACTTGCAAATGCACATGCAGGGGTACTACAGAAGATAAGGAAGGAGTACACATACACAGACATGCACATAACACACAACCTGTAGGGCAACCAATGAACAGTGCTTTAGTGTTGCTTTAACTACTGTTCTACTACTGTTCTACTACTGTTCTACTATTGTTCTGCTGTTGCTGTACCACTGCTGTTCTACTGTTGTTCTACTGTTCTACTACTGTTCTACTAATGTTGTACTGCTGTTCTACTGTTACTGTACTCCTGTTCTACTACTGTCCTACGTTTACTCTACCACTGTACTACTACTGTTCTACTAGTGTTCTACTGTTCCTGTACCACTGTTCTACTACTGTTCTACTAGTGTTCTACTGTTCCTGTACCACTGTTCTACTACTGTTCTACTAGTGTTCTAGTAGTGTTCTACTGTTCCTGTACCACTGTTGTACTGCTGTTATCCCCTGCAGCAGAAGCCGGTGTCGTCCCTGACCTCCCCCTCAGAGCTGCCCAGCGGTGGCGGTGGCGGAGGCGGAGGAGGTGGCGGAGGGGAGCAGGAGCAGGAGCTGGTGCGTGTGCGTGCGGAGCTGGAGCGGCGGGCGGTGCAGCAGGAGGAGGAGCGCGTGCGGAGGGACAGCCAGCACGCGGCCGAGCTCAAGGGCCTACGCAAGGAGCTGCACGACGCAGAGGCCCAGCACCTGGCCCTGCACAAGGAGATCCTGGTGCTCAAGGACAAGCTGGAGAAGACGCGCCGAGAGAGGTGTGTGTGTGGGTGGGGGTGTGTGTTTTTCTATGTGTGTGTGTGTGTGTGTGTATTTCTGTGTGTAGGTCAGTATTTGTAGGTCTGTGTGTGTGTTTGTGTGTAGGTCATTGTATCTGTGTAAGACTGTGTATCTTTGTATGTGTATATGTATGTGTGTTTGTGTGTGTGTGAATGTCTGTACTACTGTGTGCATGTGTGTGTGTGTCGGTGTAAATGAATATTATTAGAATTGGATGAAAAGAGGGGCTTAGGCCTCATTTCCACTGGTTTAACTGTGTATGGCACGTAACCGTGTACAAATGTGTGTATGTGTGACAGAATATGCTCAGATCATGCGTGCAGTGGAAATGGTCTAATCTGTTAACGTGCATTCTAAATGAATACGGACAGAAAACGGGCACTTGCTGTCTATGCGCTGTGTAGGGAGAGTGTTTGGTGGAAATGGGGCCTTATAGATAGTGGAGTTGCTGTGACCAAGCATCTCAGTAGACGTTAAGTACAGGAGTGTGTGTGTGTGTGTGTGTGTTGTGGGGGAGGGTGTTGGGTAGGGTTTTCTGGTTGACTGGAAGAGGGGAAAGCAATTATAGCCTTTCCAAACATCATTGAGTAAATATAGCTATAATTTGTGTTTGTTTTATGTCAGTAGGGGTAAAAGGCATGTCACATTTCTCTGTTGGTATTTATGTTCTTCATGAAGGCAAAGGGAGCCCATAGCAAATATCTATGTAGTTGTACTATAAGTGTGTGCACGTGGTTGTATGTTCTGGCATATCTGTGTGTGTGTGTGTGTGTGTGTGTGTGTGTGTGTGTGTGTGTGTGTGTGTGTGTGTGTGTGTGTGTGTGTGTGTGTGTGTGTGTGTGTGTGTGTGTGTTTGTGTGTGTGTGTTTTGATCCTTTTGTAAGATCTCTGAGTGTGTATGTGGTTCTTTTTACAGTGACTCCTGGATAAGGTAACTGCACCCTAGTGTGGCAGCTTGCCATGTTACTGTAGCATTAGCATCGCAAAGCATAGCCAGGCACTCCTCCCCATAACAGATCCCCTTGCTTTAGCTACTTCAGTCTTAGAGCTCTTTGAGGCTCCTTTAGTGTAGCTAGAGTAGATAAAGTGTGTGTTCATTAGAATCAGAATCATTGAATAGAGGATACAAATCGAACTACAGATATGCAGAGGAGAACAGAGCATAACAAAATAGCATTCATCTAACATTTCACCTTGTCCTCATTTTATTGATCAATTTAAAGTGTTTACTTCTAAGGTTAGTACTGATGTAGCCCTTACATTTTATTTCGTACAGAGGGTCTGGCTGTGCTGTGTTGAGAAAAGATTGCTTCCTAGAGGTGTAGACTCTGCTGAAGGTTAAAAACGATTGGATCTGCCTGTACCCAGTCGCTAACGTCTGGTTGTGACGTATGCAATTAGCCTGGCTATAAGCCTGCCTATGCACTACAATTCCAATGCATCACTCAAAGTCGATGTTATCGCTCACGAACACTCCCTCTGTTCACTGATTGGCCCAGTAGATTTTACCGGAGACAACCATGTCAATGGTAGCAAACTCAGACTACCATTGTAAGGAGAAAATATTCCAGCAGAAGTGCGTAGGCAGGCTTATAGCCAGGGTAGTGCTGATGTAGTTTAGGTATGTAATATTTGTTGTGAGGTTAGTGCCGATATATTTTATGGGCATTATATTCACTGTTACAGACCCAGTAAAGTGGAAAATGTATTTGGTATGGTAATATGTGAAATATATCAGAAAATCTGTCTGAAAAGATGTGGTCTATGTGTTTGTGAGTATGTAGGGTTTTTGCACTGATATCTTTGTGTATGTGTATGTGTGTGTTTGTGTGCGTGTGTGCGTGTGTGTGTGTGTGTGTGTGTGTGTGTGTGTGTGTGTGTGTGTGTGTGTGTGTGTGTATGTTACAGCCAAAGCGAGCGTGAGGAGTTTGAGACTGAGTACAAGCAGAAACACGAGAGAGAGAGAACCCTACTGACAGAGGAGAACAAGAAACTCTCCAGCGAACTGGACAAAGTGAGAGAACACACACGCACACAAACGTACACACACATACAAGCACAAACATACACACACACACACACACACACGTGGACACACCCACACACACACCTAATACATATGGACAAACAACCAAATATTTCACTCACACACACTGAAGCCAATCCTTACACTCTCACACATTTATCTTATTATATCCCACTAGGGTCTCTGTCCTGCTTTCCTCACACTCATTCCCTGGTGTACACACACATGCACACACACAGACACAGACGCACACACATCCCACACACTCACACACATACTGAGAATGTTTATTATACTGACACATATGTTACATTATGCACAAACAAGTAAGGGGTCTGTTATTGAAGCCCCCTACACACACACACACACACACACAAGCACATGCACACACACACACACACACACACACACACACACACACACACACACATACACACACACAGCAATGTGAAAATGGAATGGCCTTTTGGAACAACTCCTGTTTACTTTGGACAGGGCTGCTATTAGGGAAATCACACTTCCTGATTCAAATCATTGAGCAGAAGATTGGACCCTGTGTTCTGTGTTTACACACACAGACACATACTGACACACACTCACACAGATCTCATTAAGTAATGCGTCATAGTCTGGACAGAATAGCTGGTATTGAAATATGGTGTTTCTGTACACTGTGTGTGTGTGTGTGTGTGTGTGTGTGTGTGTGTGTGTGTGTGTGTGTGTGTGTGTGTGTGTGTGTGTGTGTGTGTGTGTGTGTGTGCGCGCGTTTACACTCTCCTCATTATTCTCCTCTCAGGAGCATATGACATCCCCTCCACTCATTGTGTTTCAAATGGAGCTTGTTATATCCCTGTGATGAATATAAATGACCAGACAGTGGAATTTTATTTGTCAAGCACTCCTGTATTTTTCCCTTTCTCCGTCTGTTACTTTTTCTTATTCTCTGTTTTTGCTTCTTCTCGACTTCTCTCGTCTTCTGTCTCCCTGTGTGTGTGTGTCTCTCCTCCTCTTCCTCCCTCTCCCTCTCTCCCTCACTCTTTCTCTGTCTGTCTGTCTGTCTGTCTGTCTGTCTGCTTGTCTCTCTCTCTCTAACACCCACTCTCTGTCTCTCTCACCCACTCTCTCTCCCTCTCTAACACCCACTCTCTGTCTCTCTCTCTCACACCCATTCTCTGTCTATCTCCTTCCATCTCTCACCCCTCTCTCTCCCTCTGTCTCTTCCTTTTGCCCCTCTCTCTCTCACTCCCTCTCTCTCTTTCTCTCTGTCTGTCTCTCTCACACTCAATCTCTTCCACCCCCCACCCCCCCTCTCTCTCTCCCTCCCTCTCTCTGCTAGGCGACGGGGCTGTATGAGCAGCTGAGTGTGAGCAATAAGCAGCTGGAGGAGGAGCTGAGGGAGCTGTCTGATAAGAAGGAGAGTGTGGCCCACTGGGAGGCCCAGATCACCGAGATCATCCAGTGGTGAGACACACACACACACACATTATATACCACACCATAAACACACAAAAAGCATACACACACACACACATTGTATACAACATCATACACACACATACACACACTGTATACAAAATCATACACACACATTATAGACACACACATTATATATATCACTATAAACACACAGAAACGTACGCACACATATGTATTGTGTACAACATCATACACACACATTATAGACACATTGTACAATATGCAACACTATAAACACACACAAACGTACACACACACATATTGTATACAACATAATACACACACATTATAGACACACACATTATATACAACACCATAAACACA
>CM050219.1:5115000-5180000 GCA_027475355.1 Coilia nasus | reverse complement strand
CTTTGACCCTTCACCTCCCTCCACCTCTCTATCCCCTCCACCTCCCTCCCCCTCTGCTTCTTCCCCATTGTGTCTGTCTATTTATCACTTGCCGACCTCTCCATCTCTCATTTTTTACTCTCCTGTTCTTCCCTCGCTCTCTCCCTCTGCCTTTTTCTTTGTTTCTCTTGCCCTTTTCCCTATTCACCCTCTCTCTCTCTCTCTCCATTCCCCTTCTCTCCACCTTTTTTTCCTCACACTGATGATTTTGCCATTTCTATTTTTTCCAGCCCATCTTCTCTCATTATTTCACTCTCTCGATTTTCTCCCAGTCGTTTGTCTCTCGTTCCTTCCTACTTTCTCTTGCCCTTTTCTGGATCAGCCTTTCTCTTCATTGTCCTATCTCCTCCAGTTGTCCCATTCTCGCTTCTGCATTACTTGCTTTTTAGTTGTGGTTTTCACAAGTCTTTTTCTCTCTGCATTCCTCTTACTATCCTTCTCTATCCCTCTTTTTTTCTTTTACCATCTACCATCTTTTTCCTGTTTCAAAGTGGGGCAACCCTTTTTCTGCTCTTGCTGGTAAAATTGGAGTTGACGTAATGGGTTTTTCATAGCTGGAATACACATAAAAATGCTCACATTTAATGGGGGCAGGAAGTAAAAATCATGTGTCTTTTTGGCTTTTTCCAGGCGTGAAGCACCAGGATTCCCAGAATTCCTTCCTGGCTTTCCTGAACGCTCCCGGCTCAGCACTGGACCAGTTCGATGTAAGTATCTCCAATAGCACAGTGCAGCCGGATCATTTCCTGTGTATCGCAGCATGCCACTGGCCGACAGGAAGTGACACGCTCACCTGCTGGGCTCGCCCTCTCTCCAGCAGCCAGGGCCTGGCCAAACAAAGCATAGGGCCTATGTGTGTGTTTGTGTGTGTGTGTGTGTGTGCGCGTACGTGTATACATGTGTGTGCGTGTGTGTGTATTTACTGTTTTATACTTGTGAATATTTCATCTTGATGCATTTCCACTTTTGCATCAGTTCTGTATCCCGTGTGAGTCTGTTTGTAAGAGGGACTGCACATTTGCGTGTGTGCGTGAGTGTCTGTGTGTCAAAAGCCAGAGTGTTGGGTTATTTTCTGTCTGTTGAATTATTCACCGCCGTACTCTCTTCCAAGCTGGCTCCTAAAAGCCATCATTCTGCTCCATCTCTTTGTTTTTCAGACACTTTCTTTCCCTTTCTCCCCCTGCTTTGTTTTCAGTTCTGTTTTTCTTTTTCTTTTTTTTTTACACTGCCGTCAGGACTCTTTCTCTGCCTCCCTCTCCTCAGTTGAGTCACCCTCTTTGATTGAGTTTTGGGAAGATGTAAGTCTGCTGTTGGTCTCGGTTGAGGCTCTTGAATTTGTGCTTTCATTAGGCTGATAGTCTGGTGTGTACCCACTCTCCCTCTCACACACTGAGGCCACACATGCACGCACGCGCACACACACACACACACACACACACACACACACACACACACACACACACACACACACACATACACACTCTCTCTCTCTCTCTCTCCCTCTTTCTCTCTCTCTCGCTCTCTCTTTCTCTTTCTCTCTCTCACACACGTACACACACACACACACACACACACACTCTCTCTCTCTCTCTCTCTCTATCTATCAGCCCCTCTGTGTACTGTGTGTGTGTGTGTGTGTTTCTGTCTGTCTGTCTGTCTGTCTTTCAGACATGTTTTCTCCCTTCCCCCTGTTCTGAGTGGTGCCAGGAGTCTCTGTGGCTCAGATGTAGCTCACCTGCCAGTGGCAAAGAGTCGGCAGTGAAGGCACCATATCTACCAAAATAAACCAAACCCACCCAACCCCACCCACCCCAGTTCCTTTTAAAGTCTATCACTTGACACCCACTGAGCCTTAAAGTCTTCCTTTCTCACATACACATACAAACACACACACACACACACACGTATGCAGGCACACACACATTCAAACAAACAAGCACGCACACAGACACACACACACATACAAACACACAGCACGCCCCAGTTTTCTCTCATCAGCGACGTTATTGTTGTGGTGTGGCATGTTGTGTTTGGCCCAGTTCCACACCATCAGAGGAAGAGTACACACCAGATTTGTCCCGACCTGTCTGTCCCACTCCTGACCTGCCTTCACCTCACCTAACCTCACCTCAGTTCACCTCATTCACCTAACCTCACCTCACCTCACCTAACCTCACCTAACTTCACATAATCTCATCTACGTTCACCTCACCTCAACTCACCTAACTTCACCTAACCTCACCTCAACTCACCTAACCTAACTTCACCTACGTTCACCTAACCTCACCTCAACTCACCTAAGCTAACTTCACCTACATTCACCTCACCTAACCTCACCTCACCTCAACTCACCTAATCTCAGCTAACCCAATTTCTCCTATCCTCACCTCACCACATTTAACCTACCCCTACCCACCCCTGCACTCATTACTGTGCCCCGCCTCATTGAACATCCAGTTCCCCTGCCACACACAAACACGCACGCACACACACGCACACCTCACACACACACACGCGCGCGCGCACGCGCACACACACCTCACAAGGCCCCAGGACACACATGCAGCATTGCCAGTTGGCTGCAGGTTTTTGGTCTCGAGACCCAAAGCTGAACTGTTTCTCCAGACGTGTAGCCCCCAAAGTATATCCAACTCTTGGCTTGAAGTTTTTTATTCCTTTTCCATGGCAAGATTTTGTAAAGAGATAAATTAAATAGATAGATATTAAGATCAGCGTAAGATAGAAGTGTATTCACCACTTGGCTTAAAGTTTTTTCCCTTATTTATTGTGAGTTGTGCAAAGACATAAATTATGAGATAGAGAACCAGTAGTCGGCATGTCCACTGGAAAACGTTTGGAAAACTGATTTTCTGTAGTTTGTTTCCCTGCAACCCACCAACACCTAGTCTCAAGAAATATCTGTCTGTGCAGATGCATTTTACCTTTACATAAATTAAAATATTCTGTTAAACCATTTACTCAAGATCATCTACTTCAGGTGATGTAGTGTGAGGTGTGCATTGCCTAGCTGCTAGCAGATGTCTGTCTGTCAGAAATCCCCTCAGAGCAAGATGGAGAATGTTGGCTGACATCTCCAGCTACACCCACTTTTAGACAGTCACTGCACTACACACACTTCTAGTCAGTCAGACTTCCTGACTGCAGCAGAGACGTCAGGCTCAGATTGTGACTGACTAATGAACCAGTCTGGTGTTTGTCTGCGGTGAATTGAGGGCCCGCATTTTTTATTTTAAATGAGCACTACAAATGAACAATAGAGTAATTTTCCAACTCCCTGAGAGTTAAACAGTTGAGTTTTACCATTTTCAAATGAATTCAGCCGATCTCCAGATCTGGCAGTAGCACTTTAGCATGCTACTGTTCTAATCCAATTCAGTGAGTTATGCTAAGCTAATATCTAAAGTGGTACTGTCAGATCCGGACATCCTACCACCAGATCTGGCTCAATGGATTAAAGAAAAGGTAAAACTCGAGGCAGTTGGAAAGTGGGTTTTTCCCCAAAAAGTAGAGTGTTCTTCATTTGTGGTCCCAGCCCGGCAGTTGTGGATAGAGGTTTGTCACCGTAAGGCGATACAGGTCAAGGGACATTGGGGTCATCTAAAAATGACCTTACATCTCCCATACAGTCTCAATTCCCACCATAGTCTTTGTGTTGTCTGCTTCTCATCTCTTCCTCTCCACCCCCCCCCCCCCCCAACCCCCTGTTTCTCTCTTCTCTTTAAAGCGCTCTCCCTCCGTTGGCCCAGGCAGCAAAGGCAGACGTGTAAGCAGCTGTTTGTTTTTGTACTGTTACGGCGTCCTTTGCCTTGGGAATATGACATCTGTGCTCGATGCCTGATGTGATTGCTGCTTGTTATGTGTGTGGGTGTTTGTGTGGGCCTCGTGTGTGTGTGTGTGTGTGTATGTGTGTGTGTGTGTGTGTGTGGCGCATGGGTTTAAGGTTGTGTGCATGGTTTCACGTGGGACATTTTGGTTACATGCATCTGTGTGTGTTTATTTCCTTGCATTATCTGGAATGGATAAAATGTACGTGTCATGGTATGTGACTAACTCATCCCAACATCTGAGTGGGTTGTGTCACACAGGAACATCTGACTTTAACTGATTTTGTATAATGTTTGTGATTAAATTGGTGATCTGTTATTGTGTGATGGTTTATCTTTCAGAAGTCTATCCCCTTCCTAACACTGTGACCTATCCTACTTAATGACCTACACTCTCTAAAAAAAGTGACCTTTTTAGGTTTCCCTAAATAGGAGCCTATTTAGGTTCTCCGATAGACCCATGAGAGAACTAGAAGTTCTGGAAATTCTTGCAAACAAACAGTTTATCATAGCAATAGCATTAGCACAGTACGGTATCACATTTTGGGCTCTCCTTTGAGGATGACGAACAGTCCCTTTAACAGAACCTTTGAAGTGACATAGGCTTTGGTGTATCTCTGGCCTGCCAGTAATTTGTGTTAGACTTTAATTTGTTCATTTCACCACAGCATAAAACACTTCTCTCAATTATTGTACCATGTGCCACACATTTGCTTAATTGAATCCTGAAGATTACAGAGTGCTTTTGACTGGGGGTGTAGTGTCACTTCAAACGTTCCAGATGGCAACCTTATTACACAGAGTCAGGGTCTCCATGTGCATGCACTGCATGCCAGCCATGTCATAATGGTCCTGAAACAAAGTCAGCAGCATGAATGGAATCAACACAGGACTTAAGAATGATGTTGAATGCTCAAGATAGCAAAGATGCTCATGGAATTCAAATGTGTGCGTCTGAACTGCTAATGTGCCGTGTCTTGTGTTCTGGGTGTCGTGTCTGCTTGTGGGTGCATATTTCCATTTGTCCTCTTGCTTTGCCAACTATCCTTGCACAACCATCTGAATCAAAGTCTGCTCTGCCTCAGTAGAACAGTGTAGTACTACACTGAATTCAACAGGGTCACCGGGCTGAGGCGCCCTTACCTTTAGTGAAAGTAATTTTTTTGTCATTTGTCGTTGTGGTTACACAGCACACGTTACACACAAAATTTAAATTCTGGATTTAACATCACACACGTGAGAAGCAGTGAGGGAGCAGTGTGTGGGGACGTTAACAGGGGGCAGTTGGTGGATTTGAACCTACTGTACGACCCTCCAGTTACAGGTATATTACCTTAACCTTACAAGGTGTATTACCTTAACCATCAGACCACTACTGCACCATAAACCCTGGAACCCAGGCAGCCTAAAGTAATTTTCCAATCCCTTTCCCATCTCTGGACGGTCTAATCTGATGAAAAGACTATAATTGCCCAACAAAATCCTTTAAATACGCTAAACTTAACTGTCAGGACTGTGCTCTGTCCTCAACAGCATAGAGGTGACTGCTTAGATAGTGTGTCTCACCACCACCTCTGGAGCCACCTTGACACTTTGTGTGTAAAGAATCAATATAACATATGAGTTTCCATTTTTAAATGTAATTAATGAAACAAATGAACTTTTCCACGATATTCAAATCATTGAGACGCGCCTGTACATACCCTGGCTATGTCACTATCGGTCAGAGTGGCAGCTGAAGAACTGCACTGGTCGACACATCTGCCGTTGAGAGAGACTGATATTTGACCTTGATTCTGATTGGTGGTTTGCTGCTGTGGTGGTTTGTGCTCTTCTGCTGACGGTGTATCCCAGCATGCTTTGTGCCCTATGCTGTTGTATGTGCATGTGTGTGTGTTTTTTTTAGCTTCAGGGACATTTCTCCCAGCTGTGGGTTTAAGGGGATAGACTGCTGAAATCAGCAACTTTTTACTTCACATTGTCTCTCCATTTTTCTCCCTACCACTCTCCTCCTTTCCCTTATTCTGTCTCTTTCTGTACATGTCTGCCTCCTGTCAACCATCCTGTCTCTCTGGATCTGTCACTATCTCTCTTCTGTCTGTCTGTCTGTCTGTCTGTCTGTCTGTCTGTCTGTCTGTCTGTCTGTCTGTCTCTCCTTATGTCTTTCTGCTTTCTCTTTCTCTCTCTCTCTCTCTCTCTCTCTCTCTCTCTCTCTCTCTCTCTTTATCTCTCTCTCTCTCTCTCTCTCTCTCTCTCTCACACACACACACATCCTCTCTCTCTATCTTTGTCTCTCTTTCTCCCTTTCCCGACCCCCCACCACCACCACTGTAGCTGGACTCTGTGGACTACACCCCCTCCAACACTCCGTCTCATGATGAGGACTCCAAGCGCCGAGTTTCCCGCTCCCGCTCCCCATCCACCACCAGCGACATGGAGCCCATTGAGGTGTGTGTGATTGTATGTGTGTTTGTGTCCAAAGTCTAACCCAGACATAGGCCAGAAGCACAGTCTGTCCAGACTGAGTGAAATGCTTGTATGGGAATTGTATGGGATCCGATGAATTCACTGTAGGGATGGACATCATCTCTTCAATACATCTATAAAGCCTGCTTTACACTATTTCTTAGATGGCTTATTGATGACAGACACAGATGAAGAACTTGCTTGTTACTGTTTCTCATTGGTATTGTTTGTACCAGGTGATAAACTCAGATGAAGCCTAAAAATGTTTAAAGACAGAAGTTGTAAGATGACCTCATTGTTTTAGAATTGTGCCTGACATGTGAGTACTGACATTTGGTCTCTAACTCTATAGTTGATAGACCACCCATCTCGAGTCCACACCCCCACCATGCGCCCTGGATACGGCAGTCTGGGACACTCCTCTCCAAAGGTACTCAAACCGCACAAACACACATGCACGCACACACACATACACACACACACACACACACACACACAGGACGCCAACTGGTGCTGTCATATTCCTTTTTTGGCTAAAATGCTGCAGTAATGCATACCCCACTTCTTCCCTCCTCTTCTCTCCCTACAGCCGAAAGCTCACCAGTTTGTGGTGAAGTCGTTCAGTTTGCCAACCAAATGCAACCAGTGCACGTCCCTCATGGTGGGCCTCATTCGGCAGGGCTGCATGTGTGAAGGTAAGGCATGGAGGGAGGCTGTGTGGACACCACAGGACGCGGGACAGTGAGACAAAGTGGGAAGTTGGAAAACTTTAGACCCTGTTCTTAAAAAATGGCTTGTTTGACTGCTGGCTGGCTTAACAAGATGTCAAACAAGATTGGAGGAGGTTTGCTGGTGGCTTTGCTGGAGTATAAATGTCAGCCATGAAATTGCAAATTGTTTAACACTCCACCCATGTAGCCACTGAGAAATCTCATGTGATCTCATTTAATGTTATGTTAAGCCAACCAGACAGACACCTGAAGTCAAACGAGCCCACTAATTCTGTGGTCTCAAGATTCAGGAATTGGAGCATGCTCAGTAGTGATAGGTGACTGATGACTGTTGCTGTGTGTGTGTGTGTGTGTTCGCAGTGTGTAATTTCTCCTGCCATGTGGCGTGTGCTGAGAAGGCCCCTGCAGTGTGCCCTGTTCCCCCCGATCAAACCAAGGGCCCGCTGGGCATCGACCCTCAGAGGGGCATAGGAACAGCATACGAGGGCCATGTCAGGGTAAGCGTCCCAAAACATGTTTTTGTATGTGTGTGTGTGTTTGCACACATCATCAGATCCATTGTGTGATGGTGATGTTTTATAGATGCAAGTTTTAGGCAATCTGTATCAGAGGCCTACGTTGTGAAATGAAAGTTACCCCTTTATGATTGATTTGATTACTTTCTTTTTCTATATATACTTATTACCTATTTACCTATTTTTTTTTTTTTCAAAATACATTCTTAACTTGTTTTCATTATATTTACATTTTATATCTCTTTATTGTATGTGTTTTTCTCTGTTTCAGGTAAAGCATATGCAATTGCCTGCATTTCTGAAATATGCTAACATGAAATATTAATTCATCATGTGCTGTTGCTTGTGTAGGATATGAATGAAGTCTAACCGATCTGACGTTGAGTCTGACCTCAGTCGCTCACTTCCTCCCTCTGCTTCCTGCTTCCTGTCGCTCTCAGGTGCCCAAGCCCACGGGTGTGAAGAAGGGCTGGCAGCGGGCGTTAGCGGTGGTCTGTGACTTCAAGCTCTTCCTCTATGAGCTCGGAGAGGGCAAAGCCACTCAGCCCAGTGTGGTTGTCAGCCAGGTCATCGACATGAGGTCAGTGAAGAACTACATTTCCCTCCTGAAGTACTTTATTAAACATTATTTTACCGCTGTACATTTTTTAAATGACACAATAAAACTAAGCTATATAGATGAAGCATAAGATGTTTTATATATCGGAGCTTTGTTACATTAACGGGCAGTGCTGTGTTATAGGACTGGACTTTTCTGGCATGTAAATGTGGTCCCTGTTGTGTTCTAGGGATGAGGAGTTCTCAGTCAGCTCTGTGTTAGCCTCTGATGTTATCCACGCTAATCGCAAAGACATCCCCTGCATATTCAGAGTAAGTGTCCTATGTGTTTGTAAGGTACATGTGCCAGTGTCTGTGTCAGTGTCTGCCAAACAGAACACAAACAGTTCGAGTCTTTTTTTTTTTTTTTTTTACAATTACTAAATCATCTGTTAATAGCATTCCAGGTAATTTCAAATTGAGTTTTGGTTGTTTTGAATAAGTGAAATAGAAAAAAACAACAGCAACAATTTCAGTTTAATTGATATTACATAAAATGCATAAAACGTTTTTAAAATTCTTTCTATTTATTCTAATACCCATAATAGTGTTACAAGTAGATATATTGTAAAAAAGGACCATTAAAATAAATTGTGACCAAAATTAGACCGTGATTTGCTAGTGACCTGACTCACACTTCCTGTTGTCGCTCCTGTTGTCCAGGTGACGGGCTCCCAGTTGTCAGCCTCTCCTGGCCAGAAGGCCTCCATCTTGATCCTGGCCGACAGCGATCACGAGCGCAACAAGTGGGTGGGGCTTCTGACGGAGCTGCAGCGAATCCTGCGCAAGCACAAGCTGAAGGAGCGCTCGGTCTACGCCCCCAAGGAGGCCTACGACAGCACCCTGCCGCTCATCAAGGGCACCCAGACCGCCTCCATCATCGGTGACTGTCTCTCTCCAAATATTACTTATTTTAGTCCACTTTACCTTCATCTCTCCATCATAGTGGGCTGTATCTCTCTAAACACTCCCCCCTCTCCCAGTGTTATTTTATTCCACTTCACCTTGATCTCTTCATCATAGCGGGCTGTCTCTCTCTCTAAACACACTCTGCTCCCTGTCCACTTCCATTTTATTCTGCTTTACCTTAATTTCTCAGTCATTGTCTTTCTCCCTTGCTTTTATCTGTGACTGTCTCTCTGAACCAGAGACGTCAGAAAGCAAACACCTCTGTGTCAAATTTGATCCAACCATTTTGTAAACTAGCTGATCCCAATAAGTAAGACAGTCATCAGACAGGTACAGCTAACTAGTGAAATCAGCTAACTAGTGAAATCACCTGTGTTAAGTGCACAGGTAGAAATGAATACATGGCAGGGTTTTTACTTTCTGAAGCCTGAACTGACACCTCCACTCTTAACAAGTTCCGCCCTTATCCTGAGCTCTCAATCATCGTCTTCTTTTTATTTCTTTCTGTCATTTTCTTCTTAAATGTATTTTGTCCTTTTATGTGTCTATCATACGTTCAGTTTTTTGCCATCTTTCCAATCTCACTCTGTCCTCTGTCCTCATAATGTCTCAGTTTACAGTACTGTTATAACTCCTCTGCCACAGCACACACTAATCATGTCACCATTGTCACACTCTCTTTTTAAGATCACGAGCGAATTGCCCTTGGCAATGAAGAGGGCCTGTTTGTCATCCACGTCACCAAAGATGGTAAGTCATGACACTAAAGACACTAAGGAAGGTTGTCGTCTAGAAACGCAAGCTTGTTTCTGCTGTAAGTGGTCTACTTGTCAGTTTGAGACCTAGCCAGTCAAGACAGTCGTAGCTCCTGGCAATGCTGTCGTTCAGATGTGGGGTGTTGCATGTAATTTATTTATTTATTTATTTGGACTGTTCACTTGTGATCCACTTTAAAATGAAGGATTTTAAACAGTTTCAGCTCTGCCAGAGGCGAACTGTGCTGTTCGACTTTTTGTCCTTGTTGATTTCCAGACTGTCAGAGATCCATTTGAGCATGAGCATGCCTTTGTTGTTGACGCGTTTGCTCTAAACTGCAGTCTGCTGAATGATAGAACGCCCCCACCAGTGAATACATACAGCTGGCATGCATGGATGGAGATTTGTAAAGGATGTGAAAGACTGGCTAAGGATAAAAACTAGCTAATTTACAAAGCATTTAGCATCTGCAATTTCATAGTTGACAGTCTTGTACTCTTTCACCCCAAATATACACACACACACATACACACACACATGCATAAATACACACACACACACACACACACACACACACACACTCCAACAACATATGCACATTCAATACACCCATACATATCACACTCTATACACACACAATGTACGCACATTGACACACAACACTATCACACACACACACACACACACACACACACACACACACACACACACACACTCACTCACTCACTTCCTCCCGGCCCTGCAGAGATCATCCGTGTGGGCGACAGCAAGAAGGTGCACCAGGTGGAGCTGATCGGTCCGGAGCAGCTGCTGGCCGTGGTGTCGGGCCGCAACCGGCACGTGCGTCTGCTGCAGGCGGCCTCGCTGGACGGCCGTGACCTGGAGCCCTTCAAGCTGGCGGACACCAAGGGCTGCCAGGCGCTGGCGTGGGGACAGGTGCGCCACGGCGCCCTCACCTGCCTGTGCGTGGCCATGAAGCGCCAGGTCATTGTCTACGAGCTCAACAAGACCAAGAGCCGCCACCGTCGCATACGAGAGATCCAGGTGAGCCAGGGACATATGCCAGAAGATGCGCAAAATTTTGTTTATAAAGTTTAGAAAAAAAAACATTTAAAAGTCTGAGACTAGAATTGGAAAGGAAAAAAAACTATTAAGTATAGCGCAATAGTATATTATTTTATTTTAGGTGTCTTCGTACTTGGACTGATCTACCTTAACAACAATTACCATTAAAGCATTATCTATCTGTCTGTCTGTCTGTCTGTCTGTCTGTCTGTCTGTCTGTCTGTCTGTCTGTCTCTCTCTCTCTCTCTCTCTCTCTCTCTCTCTCTCTCTCTCTCTCTCTCTCTCTCTCTCTCTCTCTCTCTCTCTCTCTCTTCCCTAGGTTATGAACATAAAAGCAATGTGCAGATTGTTACTTTAGAATGAAGTCATAAAGCCCCCAAACCCCACAGCAACCTCACCCTGTCTGTCCCCTGTCCCTGTCGCCAGGTGCCGGGCGTGGTGCAGTGGATGGCGGTGCAGAGCGAGCGGCTGTGCGTAGGCTGGCAGGCCGGCTTCGCCCGCTACAGCCTGCCCGGAGAGGGCTCCACGGGGGCGTCCTCGGGCGGAGTGAGCCTGCTGCACCCCGACGACCCCACGCTCACCTTCCTGTCCCAGCAGCCCCCGCCCAGCTGCGACGCACTCTGCGCCGTGGAGCTCTCGCCCAAGGAGCTGCTGCTCTGCTTCGGCTGCCTGGGCGTCTACGTGGACTGGCAGGGCCGGCGTTCGCGGCAGCAGGAGCTGATGTGGCCCGCCACGCCCACTGCCTGCTGTGAGTGGACACTGGGTGTGGAGGGGTGGGGGGGGTTGGCGGGAGGGAGTGGTGGTGGTTTGTGTGTGTGTGTGTGTCTATGTCTGTGTGTGTGTGTATGTGTGTTGAATGTGGGTGTTTGTGTGTTTTTGTGAATGGGGTGTGGGATGATAGGAGTTGGTAATTGGAGTGTGTGCGTGCGGGTATGTGTGTGTTTGTGTGAGTGTGTGCCCTGAATGTTTGTGCTTGTCTGTGTGTTTGTCATAGACATACTGTCTATGGACAAAACATCTGTGATGTCACACATAGACTTTCTCACATTCTGGATGAAGCCTAAATTGAACCCAATTTATTGAAGTTGACTGCCAATTCATTCTATAAATGTCAATGTAAGTTATCTGGGGACTAAACTAATGGATCCTAAAAAAAAAGCACCCCACACAGTTATCATAGGCCCAAAAACAACCGAAACACACCAAAATCTATTTTGAACCAGGGTGTAAATATGTTTGTTTATGCTGTGAAAATGGACTTGTTAACATGGGAGTCTATGGCAACTTGCTCACTTCTGCAGCCATCCCCCAATAGACTTGTGAGGTATTGCAGCTTTAGAATGCTCAGTTTTGGCTTCATTGTTTAGCCTGGAATGTCGCTGCTTGCTTTATGTGGTGTAGGGTGCTGGTGGGTAGTGTGTTGTGGTAATGTGGTAATGGAGTGTGTGTGTTGTGTGTGGTGTGTGTGTGCAGGATGTGTGTCTGCACTGAATGTTTGTGTTTGTCTTTGTGTTTATTGCGTGCATATTGTGTGGGAAGACTGCTATGGGAGTAGTGAAAGGAGTTTGTATATATGTGTGTGTGAGAGAGAGTGAGTGTGTTGATCAATGTGTGCGCGTGACTGTGTATATGCCTAGGGGTGTATATATATATATATATATATATATATATGTATATTAAGGCTGCTCGATTATGGAAAAAATCTGAATCACGATTATTTGGGCCAAAACTGAAATCACGATTATTCAAACGATTATTTTGTTTTCCTCAGTAACATGCTTCATTTATTGAAAATGTATTCAAAAACATTTCGAAAAAACATTCTTGTACCTAATACCTTTCTTCGTAAACATTAGTAAGTCTCCTTTGATGTCTAATGTACAAACAGTAGAAATGTCTAATCTATACATCTAATGTACAGTACAAACAGTGGAAAATAATTAGGACAAAAACATTGTTGCCCTCGATTTTATTTGTTTTGAGATCGTTTGGCCCTGAAATCGTTATCACGATTACAATTCGATTAATTGAGCAGCCCTAATGTATATATATGTGGGTGTGTGAGAGAGAGAGAGTGTGTACATTGAAACGCATCAATGTGTGTTTGAGTGTGTATATGCCTTTATGTGCGCTTATCCGTGTGTCTAATGTATGTGCATGCCTCTGTGATGGGTGTTGTGGGGGGGTTGGGTGTAGGGTTGGGTGTGGGGTCGGGTTGGGTCGGGTCCGGGATGGGAGACCAACTAAAAGCAGGCAGTAGGTATGAGCTTCCAGATATGTGTCCCCTACATGTTCCGCTCCATCATACAACCTCCAACCCCACACACACTGCCTCTCTGTCCCTCTCCTCTCTCCTCAGCCATTATTCTCCTCTCTCACATCCTCCTGCTGCTCTTGTTTCTGTGTCTGACCCTCACTGGGTACGCTTGCCCTCCTACATACTCCGTTTTCCGCTCCCCTCTCTATGTAGCTACTTGCGGATTAGAGCTCTGGTTCAATATTTTTAGCTCCAGAGCTTTCAGAATACTTCATTCATCCTGGGGGGGGCGAATTTAGGATATTACAATCGTGCCTGAAGAGTGGAAGTACAACATAAGGGCCAATATATAAAACAAAATGGCGGTATTATAATATAAACCTAGTAAAGGAAGATGGGGAAAGGGAGAGAAACTGTCATGAATCAAGAGGTGTATATCTATTAACAGAATATGCTCCTGTACCTGACCAGCAAGGCATATCTCTTTCCTTCTTTCTTGCCATTACTTTCCTCTCCTTTTGCTCACTGTGCTTAAGACCCACTTGACATCAGAGCAGGGGCGTAGCCAGAAATCATAAAAGGGTGGGCCTTGCCCGAAACACATCAGTTATTTTTTATTACTAAAACAGCCAATCAAACTCATAGAGCCTTCTGATTGGGTGGGCCTGATTGACAAGTAGGTGGACACAGGCCCACCCCAGCCCACCTGTGGCTACCCCTGCGTGTCAGAGGTCCCTTAGGTGTGCGGTGCACTTCTCCTGTTTCGCAGATAGGGGGCAGTGTCTCAGGAACAGGAGGTATTGTGAAGCGGAGCGTGTAGGGGGCCAAATCTGAAAGTGGCGGGTCACACTTCTCTCGCTGGCGAGCGTCCATTCCATCATTTTCTCTGTTGTGTGTTAGCATTTGTCAAAGGACCGAAGAATGAAAGTTATGTGTTATGTTACTGTCTTTGTTTCATATTAGCTTAGTTAACCACATTATCGCCCCAGTAGCTTTAATTACCACCTCACGGGGCCAGTAGTGTACCACATAAATTACTGCTTAATTACCTACTTCATTAGCAATTAAAACTACTGCACCTGAAAACCATTAGCTTTTCCACAAATCTTTATTTTTTTAATTGCAGTTGCAAAATGCAACAGGTCTGTTGTTGTTATGGGCACAAATAAGAGACCCAAATATTGAGCTCATGAAGCGATATGCACTCCTAAGGTTCATGTGATCAGTGTGAAGTGTGTGTAGGCCTGTGCCTCACAAAGATGCATGCAGCTGGTCCTGGATCAGTGGCCCAAGCTACACTGCCTAGATGTTGATGTGCTCACTGTGTATGCTCCACCTAACCCCCCTCTACAGGCTACAGCGCCCCCTATCTGTCGGTGTACAGTGAGAATGCGGTGGATGTGTTTGACGTGAACAGCATGGAGTGGATCCAGACCATCCCTCTGAAGAAGGTCCTTGTTGCCATCATTATTTCTTATTTTCAATGGCTGACTTGCATGTTTTACAGAAGCCAATGTGTCATCACATACAGATACTTACAGAGACACACAAGATACAGAATGGTCAAAGAAGCTAAGTTGTAAGCAACTGGGCGACTTCTTTGAGCTTCAAGCATTCTTGTCAAGTCCAGTTGCTTACAACTTAGCTCCTTTGACTACCATGACCTGGATGAATGAGAATCTTCACAGACAAGATACAGAATGCACACAATGTGGCTGCTGTCGCAACCAATGGCCAGCAGATGTCAGCAGTCTTGTCAAGTGCACAAATGTATTTTGAGGTCTTTGTAAGCCCCAGTGTTGTAAATGTGTGTCTCTGTGTTATTTACAGGCTCGGCCCTTGAACACAGACGGATCGCTGAACTTGTTGGGATGGGAGACGGTGCGACTGGTTTACTTCAGAAACAAAATGGCCGGTAGGAGTCTCAGATTACAGTCTCTTGGAAATGAGATTAGGCTGGCCTGATGAGACCGACTGTCTGGAGATTAGGAGGACAAATACCATGGATCATGGTGGATTAGGAAAGATTCTATGGCAGATAATGATTATGTACATCATAAAATACTCGAAAGCTAACGTGATCAGAAAATAGATTGCTTCAGGCAGAAATTGGTTTTGCAGGGGTTGAAACACATTTGCACAAACAAATATTTATAAACATTAGGTTTCTTTGCATATGTGCATATTTAGGCGTGGTCTTGTACAAACCATGGGTGTGATTGAATGTCTATGTGTGTGTTTGTGCCTGCATGCCTGTGTGTGTGTGCGTCCATGTGTGTGTGTGCATGTGTGTTTGTGTCTGTGTGTGTGTGTGTGTGTGTGTAGAGGGGGATGAGCTGGTGGTGCCAGAGGTGAGTGAGAACAGCAGGAAGCAGATGGTGCGAAGCATCAACAACAAGAGACGCTTCTCCTTCAGGGTGCCAGAGGAAGAGAGGTTACAGCAGAGGAGGTACTAACACACACACACACGCACACACACCATGCATGTACACACACACACACACACGCCTTCCCCTTACCAATCCCAACAGAGGGACTCCCCTTCTCAAACATTTAGAGACATTCCCTCTACCACCCCAGCAGTTGAGCTCCCCTGGGAACAAGGGGGGGCATTATTGGTGCTCTTCAAAGCGCCTGACAGATTTCTCTGGTGCTACTGGTCTATAACAAAGCTTGCCATGCGTATCTCTGTCCTGTGTTCCTTTGCCAAACTGTTGAAGCACATGGAGCTGCATCCTGTTTATGAAATGTGCTACGCAAGTATAGATTATTATCATGATTACTAGTCTGATTGTGTTTGCTGTGTGTCCTGCAGAGAGATGCTGCGGGACCCAGAGATGAGGAGTAAGCTCATCTCCAACCCCACCAACTTCAACCATGTGGCCCACATGGGACCCGGCGACGGCATCCAAGTGCTCATGGACCTGCCTATGGTAACACGCACTCAAGTACTTACCAGTGCACATACACATACACATGCACGTGTGCTCACACACACACACACACACACACACACACACACACACACACACACACACACACACACACACACACAAACACGCACACACAAGCACACACAAGCACACACACACATGTACACATGAACATACACACACACAAACCCAAGGCACACACACAAACCCAAGGCACACACAAACCTGTACATATGAACATGCACACACACACACACACACACACACACACACACACACACACACACACACACAGAGTACAGACACAGAGCCATGCACATGACCACCTATGCACCCAGGCTTTCCTATTATTTAAGCATACATAAGTAAAGCGGTAAAGAAGACACAAGCGTTTGCATTAACAGCTGATGCAACCAATTTCACTGAGTAACCTGTGTGTGTGTGTGTGTGTGTGTGTGTGTGTGTGTGTGTGTGTGTGTGTGTGTGTGTGTGTGTGTGTGTGTGTGTGTGTGTGTGTGTGTGTGTGTGTGTGTGTGTGTGTGTGTGATATCTGCAGAATGTGCGTGCTCAGGAGAACAGGGCAGCATTTAGTGCCTCTGCCAGCATCTCCTCCATCAACAAGACCCGCGGAGAGCCTGGCAGATCTATGAGTGCCAGCAGTGGACTAGGCATACGTGAGTTCTCACTTGGAACCCATTCCTGGCAGCCATTTTAGAACATCACACAGACTAGTCAGCAATGGGCTGGGCATGTGCGAGTTCTCCTTTAGACTAGTGACAGGGGCAGCTGTGGCCTAGTGGTTAACGAGTTGGTCTTGCAATCGGAAGGTTGCAGGGTTCGAATCTCGCCCTACCAATGGTTGAGATGTCCTTGAACAAGGCATCTAACCTCACACTGCTCCAGGGACTGTAACTGAAACCCTGTAAATATCTGTAAGTCGCTCTGGATAAGAGCGTCAGCTAAGTGTAATGTAATAATGTAATAATAGTGAGCAGTGGCCTGGGCATAAGTGACTTCTCATTTAGAACCTGTTTCTGGCAGCCATTTTGGAACATCACACAGACTAGTCAGCAGTGGGCTGGGCAATGTGGGCATACATGAGTTCTCATTTAGAACCTGTTCTAGACAGCCATTTGACAACATCACACAGACTAGTCAGCAGTGGGCTGGGCAGATATGGGTGTATGTGTGTAAAATGCAGAGGTCAGCCCCCCCCCCCCCCCCCCCCCCCCCCCCCCTCCCTCCCCCAGGGTAACAGTAAAAGACTTAACTTAGAGTTCTCATTCAAAAGCCAGCCTGGCGTCCACTTCAGAGCATCACCACACCAACTATACCTAGAGTGTGCCACACTGCATAGATATTTGTAGTACCAAACTTAGAAACACAAATGAGCAAATATGTGTAGGTTTGCAAAATGTTGTGTCTCATCTGGACCAGTTGACCTTTTACTGCCGTTACGTCACTTTTGCTTTCACTGCATTTCTATTTTTTTCTCTTTTCCCTCTCTCCTCCCATCCCTCTTACCCTCCCCCTCTCTCTTCTACCTCTGTGATTCATCTACCCCCTCTCCCCTCTCTCTATCGCTTTCCTTGTTCCCCTCTCTCTTTCACTTTATCTCTCTCCCTCTTTCTCTTTATCTCTTTATCCCTCTCTGTCTTCCACCTCTTTCCTCTCATTCATTCTCTTTCTCTGTCTCTCTCTCCCTTCCTTGCTCTCTCTGTCTCTCTCTCCCCCTCACTCCCTCTCTCTCTCTTTCTCTCTCTCTCCCTCCCTCCTTCCCTATCATTCATTCTCTTTCTGTCTCCCTCTCTCTCTTTCTCTCTCTCTCTTCCCCTCCCTCTCTTCCCCTCCCTCTCTCTCTCTTTCTCTCTCTCACTCTCTCACTCTCTTTCTCTCTCTCCCTCTCTCTCTTTCGCTTTCTTTCTGCTCCGTGTCCAGGCTCAAACTCCCAGAATGGCAGTGCCCTGAGGAGGGAGTTTTCGGGCAGCAGCTACAGCTCCTCCAAGCGCCAGACCATGACCTCGCCCTCCGAGAGCTCCCTGTCCTCCGGAGGGGGCATGGACGTGGGAGACGCACCCCTCTCGCAGTTCGATCGCGAGGTGAGTGCAGGGACATGGTAGACGGTGTATCTCTCCCTCCTCTCTCTCTCTCTTTCCTCTCTCTTTCTCCCTATATTCATTTTGTTTGTCATGCACAAACCCTCTGAAGCACTAATTGAAAATTCAAAATCACTTTTGAACCAGCAGCACATCAGTTGTAATAAGGGGATATGTAACATCTAGCCTCTAGAGATGTTCAACCCATAAGTTTAAGTGGTAATGCAGAGTCAACTGTCTACAGTTAATTAGATAATAGCTGATACGCACAGCCAAACTCTGAATAAAATGAGTGCTTGTTCAACTTTTATGGTTCTCTCATTGAATTCGGGCTGCTTTGCTCTGAGCTTAGAGGAGCGCCCTCGCATAGCCTCTGTTTACTGCTCTCCCTGACTATGATATTTCACCTGTGTCCCACCTGAGCCATTCCTCTTACCATCTACCCCCAATACTGCGTTCCATTTATCATAGGAACCTCGATTCAGAGATTGGGGTTATGTCAAAACTGAAGTAGATGCGCTCCATTTTCCACAGAAGCCAACTCAGATTAGCATCATTTGTTTTTACCAACATGAACCAGCCTACTAGCCAGTTTTAATAGCACCACCTGATAAACAACACAACATTTTTCAGATATAACAGGACTATAGCAGCATGCTCACTAAGTACAGTAACAATGTATTATGTTTACAAAACAAGTCAGACTTTTTCTGCAGTCTGTAGGCGCTTTCACACTGCACGACACGTGGTGGCGACACGGTACGACACGCTAATGTAACCCGGTGCGGCGGAACGCACGGCGTGTTTTTGAACCCTCTTCTGAAAAGGTGGGTTGAGGAGGCGTAGCCCAGTGGCACTGTAACATTACGCCACGCATATTGCTGGGCGTGTACAATGACGCGATGACCCTTGCATCGTAGTAAATACACCTGTCTGCAAAGTGTTCATTCAGTTTTTTAAAACCATGGCGAGTTGTTGCTGGCTCTTTGCACAACCATTCAAGGGCAAATGACATGGTACTGTACTGCACCTGGATGCTTACATGGGATTGCAAATATATGCAAAGAATACATTTGATGCCGATTTACTGTAGCTATTTGTACACGGCACCATCAGGTGAACTATAGCGCTATCGTTAAATAATATACTCTATCCACACATTTTCGCCCACGTCGAAAAAACCCACAACACTTAGGGTGAAGATGCACTGGGTGATAGTTGTCTTTGTGGGGATATTTGCAGTCACATATTTCGGGATATTCACAATATATGGAGATATATTGATGGATGCGCTCTGGACATATGTTTCCTTAACAAAACAGTAGCGCTATCATCAAACATCAACATTACTCTACAGTTTTCAAACATTTACTCTCCTGGTTAAAAGGCACACAACACAATGATTTGTCTCTCAAAATATGCTGTTTATTTAACATAAAATGTTCAGCATAGCATTTACCCTACCGTTTCCATTGTCATGTCATTGTTGTGTGTTTCTAAAAAAAAGTTTCCCGCGACCACGGGGTTTAAAATGACGCTACGACTACCTGGGTAACAGGAAGTGAACTCGCAATTTTTCTTACTCAAAATCATGCACTTTCAAGCAACACCGAAATGGGGGATATTATTCCTTGTACATTTAGCCTACATGATAAAACTGTTGGCCAACAAACATGTACAGCGTCTAAATTAAAAACAAATTACGAACTCACATTGGGTGAGTTATATATGATTTAGGCCAAATAAACAGCATATTTCGAAAGACAGTTTGCCTCTGAACTCCTTGTTGGTGTTTTTGTAGTTCTGCTCAGCTGTTTCCCCTGTTTTAAAAGTCCCGACGGTGGGTGGTGGCAGTTGTGAAACGTAACCATACCACACCCCGCGCCCCGTCTCGCCTCGGCACGTGTTCACGCACGCCCCGGGTCGCAAAAAAGAGTAGGGTCAGAGGTGGGTCGAATTGGCGTGTCATTTGGAAAAATGAGTTTGACTGTAAAGGGAACACCTAGTAAGCCATGTAGCAATGTAGTGTTTTCCCCATCCATTCCCACAATAGGCAGCCATATAGCTGTCAGCTAAATCTTTGGCTGAGGGTAACTATTAGCAGGTCTACAGCTACTCTTAATACTGGTGCTGAACTCTTCATAAACAAACGTGTATATGTTTATGAGGGCATTCGGATTCATCTGATGGAAACTGTCTACTCTGTGCTATCACATCGTCACCAGTTGCTGACACTGTAGCTTTCAGTGCTTCTGTTGTGCCAAGTAACTGAGGAAATGGTTGTCACTGTTTGGTCATACTAGGAGATTTAGGAGAGGCAGTTGCCATGGTGCAGTTGTTGCAAGTTTTGTAACACAACCGGTATTTCACGCTTCTCGTTTGCTGAGGGGTGGGACAGTCATTCTAGTATGAACTTGTGACAACCAGCCTTCACTCAACGCACAACGCAGCAGGAAACACTTCCTCAAAAGAGCACCTCAGTAGTGGCAGGAAACACTTGAGGCGTCACCTGAGACTCTTTGTCACCCCGACGTGGCCTTGCTGCTTTCGCACCTGTGCTCATTATCCCCACGTGTCCTGGCCGACAGGCCACCCCCACTCCCCCCTGACACACATCACTTGGGATGCACCCACTTCACTCAGCTACCTTCTGGCCTTTGTTCTCCATGCCATTGCCAGAATGCTGGGCAGAAGTCTGAAGCTCCCAGCCCTCACACCACCACCCCCACCTCACCCTACCACACCCCAGCCCAACCCCCAACGCTTAGAGTACCTGGCTGCCCCCCCCCCCCCCCCCACCCACCTTACCCGTTCTCCCAAGCATGTGGAGTACTGCAGCCACGCACGACCACCACCCATACCCCGTCACCTCCCCCCACCACCACCACCACCACCACCTCCTCCTCCTCCACCACCACCACCTGTCTTTGGTAGCTGAAAGTGTTAATTCTCCTCTTCAGTGGCAGACTGTATCACCTTCTGAGAAGACACCCGATCTGAAAAGGGCCTTAAGGACATTGCTTAGTAAGATGAAGGTAAAGTCAACACACACACTCACACACATACCCCAACACTCTTTCAAGCCCTCTCCCATTGCCTGCCTTAGCTGTTCGACCCCATGTTAAGATCCATTGCAAAAGCCCTCAGTTCATCCCTTCCCCATGCCTACCCAAGTGGCAAGAGGCTCACTTGCTGGTAGGCCTTGCCCTTCGTGGCTGGCTGGCTCACTGGCTCGCTTGTTGGCTAGTCACACTCCCACACAAACGTGCGCGCACGCACACACACATGCACACACGAACACACACACACACATTTTCACACCACTTGTGACTCTGACTTGGATTTTTGTTTGGAATGGCAAGCTTACCATGCACAGTCTGCATACCCCGCCTCCATCCTGATCCCACTGGCTGCTCCAGATGCCCATCAGAGACTCCGACCAGTAGGATTGCTCGAGGAGTGCTGATAGGTTGTGCTGTAGAGTAGCAGTGTATGTAGAAGGGTACCTCTTCTTCAGTGTTGTGGACTTTGCATGTGTCTCCATGCACACGTATATATGGTACACACACACACACCAACGCACACATAGACACACGCACTTAGTGAATGTATGACACCCATACCACTTCACAGAAGAAGCCACTTGCTGTGTGTATACTGTATGTGTGCTTGTGCGTCTGTAATACCTTTTTTAATTTGGAATTCAGATGATTTAGAAGCAAGCATGTCCATGTTGTACCTTGTTGATTCTCATGTGCCTTTGACACTTTGTGAGTAAGACCAAAGGAAGCATGCCACACTGCAACGTGTAATTTTTGTTGTCAAAACAATGCAGAAAAAGGGCTTCTAATGTTAAGTCCTTGTACAACTAAAGCATTAGAAGTACTGTAAAATGCTGTAAAAAGAGTGTTGTAAAAACAGTGTTGCGTAGTATTTTCTTATAGTTTTTTGTATTTCATGAATAGCCTTCAATAGTAGTCAACCAGTGAGCAAAAGTATTGGAAACAAACAAAAATATGAATCACATGTACTACTTCTACGTACGGTTGTACAACTAGAAATGGATTTTGACAACAAAAATAATATGTTGCATCTTGAAATTGGCCAGAAAGTCCAGCAGTTCAGTCAGTGCACTACATTGCTTTTAGTGACTTGTCTGACAGTTGCTTTATTAGTCTCCAGTTTCCCTTATCAAAGGAGTTTAGGAACACATAATAACACTTAATGCGTAAAGCTCCAGAACTGAAATTGCTGCATTTGTCTGTCTCAATAAACTTTTAAAAACTCAACTTTAAAAAACATGTTTGATCGTTAGCTGACTGGGGCAAAAGTCTTCGAAAACAAATGCAGCAATTACAAAAAAATCCATCAATCAATCCTTTGTGCATTTGTGTGTTTAAATGTTGTGACAAGAGCATGTTAGCTGCTGGTACTGAGATGATGTCTTCAGCTGGTGCTACCTGGAGAGTTGCATGACATGCACAGGTGAAGGCCACAAAGGCCACTAATGCCACCCCAAATGAAACAAGGCAGACACAATTCACACCTCTTCAGTGTGTGGTGTCCCTTCTGTCTGTCTGGTCTCCATGCTGGCTCTCCATCAAGAGAACCCAGTTCTCCACTCTTGATCAGCCATACATGGAGAAACAGACTCCCAGCCCACAAAGCTGTCGTGGAGTAGAAGGCAATTAGTACAGAGCACTCCAGGTTCTGGAACCCTAAATGTGTTTTTTCCTCTCTTTTTCCTGCCTTCTGCTTCCTACATTGTCTCCTCATCTTCTTTCCGTCTACATCATCTTGCCTTTTATCGCTAATTTTATGCCCCTTCTCTTCTCCCACCTCTGCAGGACTCGGACTCCCCGCGCCACTCCACAGCCTCCAACAGCTCCACCTTCAGCAGCCCGCCGAGCCCTGCCTCCCCACACAAGACCAAGTCCCTCTCCCTGGAGAGCACAGACCGTGCCGCCTGGGACACATGAGAGGGGACGGACAGACGGACGGGCGTCCTCCAGGACCCAGCCGTACACCTCACCACCACAACTCCACTTCTGCTCCCCTTCCGTGGGACTCTTATTTTCCCTCTACTGCCCACCCTTCTGGCCCTGCCTCCTCGTGTACTTTACCAGTAGCATTCTTCCGAGTCTCCACCCTTTGTCTTAAAGGCGCTTAACAGACCACTCCCCTTTCCTCATCATGCTCCCGCCCCTCTGGGAGAGGCCACTGTTCTGTTACTAAGCTCTGAGTGTGTGGACCGTGACTGAAACGTGTGTGTGTGTGTGTGTGTGTGTGTGTGTGTGTGTGTGTGTGTGTGTGTGTGTGTGTGTGTGTGTGTGTGTGTGTGTTTGAGTGAGACAGAGAGAGGGTGTGATTGTGTAATTGACGGGGGGGGAAATTATGAAACTCCTCCCCACACCCCTCTTTCTACAGACCTGCTTTGTAAACTGGAACTGGATTGAATTGCATATTTGGTGGTCTTGAACTTAAGACCCTGGCTACGAATTGGACATCGAAGCCCACTGTTGGAGACTGGGAGATTTTACACTCTGTGAACGGCATCTGTACATATCATTTTGGGGGGTTGAACTCCTTATTTATTACTCAACGCAAGACTCCACAAAGTGAAAGACAGCAATCAGCAGCTCCCTAGTCCCTTTGGCCTGTGATTTGCAGACTGTGTCTACTGGCCAGGGGGAAGTTAACAAGGACTGCTGCCGCTCACTGTTAATGCCACACAAATGCCACCTCATGTCATTCTTTTTCTCAACACTGCGTGTGTGCAAATGCAACGCCTTTGTTTCATCAGCAACAGAGAAAAAAACAAAGCTTAAACTGCCTAACATGGACTGACACTTACTAGCTATTTCACACACAAACACACACACATGCACATCACACTCCATTCACAGTCCGCTGTCATTATGCTATAGAACAGTAGGGATGCTGTGGACCATGCCTGTCAAGTTACCATAGTGACCATAATGACCACTCCTATTTTAACGCGAGCCAGACTCCTTTAGTTTAAGACCAGTCAGCACAGACCTCTGCATCACGGATGCACCCACATATCCAGTGATGTACATACACCCAAAAGTAGAGTATATAATATATAATAAGAAAATATTATAGAAACGAGGGCAAGCAAAAACAGTGGGAGAGGATAGCGCTCATTTCATTCTTGAGAACGTCCTAAGTAGGGGACTTTCTTAAGGCTGTCTCTTGAAACCACTTTCTCCGTTCTTGATGATGCATCTTTAGATTGTTTTTATTTAAGTGTCAGACTGGTAGAGTGTTTTTAATTTGTTTTGTCATCTCCATCATAGGAAAACCATTTAATTTTGCTTTACAGTTTACAATGTTGTTATATGTTTACTTGCACATATAGTTTCTTCGTTAGCTCCTTCTTCACATCAAATGCTATACTTTCGTCAAAGCAATCATTCCTGATATTAATGAATGTGCATCGCTTGCCACATGCTACAGACATTGTGCACAAATAAGACATCATGATGTTTCACCTCGTTGAAAGTTTTGTAACTGGAAAAAATGTTCCTTAACCACAAAAGAGTTACTTAAGATTGTTCTAGTTTGATTAGTTTGGAACTACCACAGACCTATAAAAAAGACACCTGATACAACAAAAAAAAAAACATGTACAATCAACTACTCACCGTGGATAGTGTTTTTGTAACTGTTGCCATGACCGCTTCTTATAAATCGTAAAGGTTTGGTGTACCGGAATTGTTTAAGAAAGAGGATGATGTTATGTAGGGCAGTACCAGATGTGAGTTTAAAATGATGGCACATCACAATGACCGAATGCGACTCTAGTTTAGTCGGAAGAGAATAGAGGGAGGGGCGCTGGAACGTACCACTGAAGTTAGCTACAACAACCTGCTGTCATACTGTTTTCCCAGGACAACCGATGTGAAATGTACATTCCTTACTCATGGGAACAAAATGTATTGTTCACAATAGGAGCCCAAACTTTTCAAGGAATTCCATTCTATCTTCATTCAGTTTTTTTTCTACATATATTTCTGTTTTTATCCAATGAGTTGTGTTTTTATCCATTTTTAAGCAATATCAACTAGTCATATCAACATTGCCAATCTGGAGATGTGAGGATAATGTATTTTACGTTAAAGATTGTAATCCTGTCATATCTATGTGGAACTGCTTTGTGGATACAAAAAAAGAAGAAAACTGCACAATAACGCCACCATCATCTCGTGTAGAAATGGGTTTAATGTCCCTGTCATTCCATGTAATGGTCATGATTTTATGATTACCAAAAAGCCCAGCTGAATGCAGTAGTGTTAGCCTTTTAAGGTCCCTGTTTGTACTCTTGGGGTAAAATATGACCACATCAAACTATATTTACAATGTGTATGAATGTGAAGAGATAGGCTCTTGCATATGAGGAGGGTATCTGGAGAACTGGCAAAAAGGATGCCAAGCGTTTGACTAGTAGCACCCTTCTCAGGATAGTCTGACCCCTTTCCCAACACAACTGTGTCCCAATTCTTCTACTGGGCAGCTGTGTTCGACCAAAATGTCAGCGTCTGAAGGTTTTATTGAAGTGGCAAATAATAAGAGCTTTTCAATAGGCTATGGGCCCACCACTGACTGGAATGGGGTTTGGTTTGGAAGAGAACATACAATATAGACAACAAAGAGGGGACTGTTCTGGAGAGAAATTGCCTTGGAACTTCAGTTTGTCCTTACTCACTCACCGTTTCTTTTTCTAAGGAGTTACCTTGTAATAATTTGTACAGTTTTTTTGCATGTCATAGGTGTAATCATTTCTTGGGGTTTTGTTTTGTTATACTGTTCACAAGGTTAAATTCACTGACATGATGAGCTTTTTGGGCAAGGTTTTACGAGGGTTGTCCACCACATGTAGACGTTTTTTGTTTTCTTTGTTTTTTTGTTTTTGTTTTTTTTTTTGCACAGAGATATTTAAGGTGGGAGGTCAACTACATAATGTATGAAACTGGCCGCCATGTTTGTGGAGAAATTATTATATTAACCTGACTCCGATGTAATTCAATAAAAACGGAGGGCTATTCAACGTGTCTCCAGTTTCTATTCTTCTTGACAACTATGTGTATGCACGTTCATTTAACTACACCAGGAATATATCATACTCGTTACACTTACAAAATGGAGATTTATTACAAATTTCACATTTGCCCAGAAAACAACAGAACATTTACATCTATACACATTCAATGCAACTATTCAAAGACAGTGCTAAACTTAATCTCTTACACTGAAAAGTACTTAATACTAGGAGGAAGGGCAACAAAAAGTACTCAAATGAAAGGTGTCCCACGCCAAGGACTTTGCCTTGAAAAAACCCAAACACTACCTACACTACAGTTCCCTCAATGAAGGATTGTTTGGAAATCTGCTCCATACTTTCAGCTTTGAGACTCAGCAGTTCTGGCCCTTGAAAACACTAATTTACAAAATCCAATTAAGACAAGCTATTCGGCAACACAAGCTCCATTGTTTTGCAGGGGATAGGCTTGCCAGAAGCACACATGAACCGTTTTAGTCTGAAGTGCAACGAAAACAAACATCCAGTCCAGTCTAGTCCAGTCCAGGACAACCCCACTGGTACCAGGGTAGGTTTCAGTACCTGCAAATAAACAGCTGTAGGGTAGGAGGGTGTAGAGAAGAAGCTTTTGGTCCAAGTAATAGTCTTAGCACCAGCAAGTGTTCTTGGTAACCACTCCGGTATCACCTGCCTATCTGCAGTCTCCCTTCAGTGCTTTGTATGTGTGGAATCGGTGTAGCTCACAGAAAAGCTCAGTACCTCGTTCCCCACACATGATCACTAAACCTAAAACCCTGAGCAGTGGTCTGACTACAGAAAGCACTGAAGAGGTAGTCCATCCCTTTAATATCGCTCCTTCCTGGATGGGGCGTAAACTCACATTCCTTGCTGTAATCACATCAACAATCCATCCCAAAGCTCTACTTAGCGCTGATGATAAAATCCTGCCCCGCTGTGTCTTTCTCAGTCGCTTAGGGTTTTTCCCCAAAGTCTGTTGAGGGAAGAGGTTACTTTGGAGACAAAATTTGGGAAGATGGTCCAACGGGTTGGAAACCCAGCATCCCACGTGTCCCATGTTTTAGACTCAGGCTGTGGCGCCGTCCTCCTCCACCACCCTGTGGATGCCGTTGCCAGGGCCGCTCTGCACCGCCTGAGCCGTGACGCTCAGGTCCCGCGTGCTGCCGTGCCGGGATTGGCTGTCCAGGCGCTGCGTGCTGCCGTGGCGGGAGGGGCTCTCCAGACGGGTGGTGCTGCAGTGGCGTGGCTGGTCGACGAGACGGGGCATGCTGCCGTACGCCAGGCGCTCCTCGGGGCTGCGGAACCCACTGGCCGTGTGCCTGATAACACACACGCACACACACACACACACACATGCACAATGTTTAACAAAAATGTCAGCAGTGTAGTAGTAGTGTTTTTTGCAGGTTGTAAACTGACATGTATGTGTATCTACTCCCCATAGGTGGGGGTGGGGGTTCGTAGATCTCCCTAAAATGAAATTCTGCAGGTTGGGATGTCTGCTATGCTTACTGTTGGGAGGAAACCTCGTATGTCCAAAATAACTAGCTTACAACAAGTTGAGAAAAACATGCATTTTGTAAGTAATTTAACACTGTGTTGTCAAAGTTGGTATTACATCTTCTTCACACATGGTCCTAAGGCTGCATGTTAAATATTTCTAGTCACGGACTGACATGAAGACTGATCTATAGCGTACAGCTAAAAAATAAAACTAGCCAAAAATGCACTTAAGAGGTTTTCTCCTAACAGCAGCACTTGAATTTGCACAATGTTTAGCAAAAAAACGTTTGCTGTGTAATGGTAGTGTTTTTTGCAGGCTGTAAACTGACAGGTATGTGTATCTACTCTACACAAGCAGTGAGACTGTTTTGAAAGAACTGATTACACTCTTGTATACAATGTTTCTCTGTGGTGTAGTGCTGCACTGTGCACAGTGGTGTGTTGTGATATGCTGTGCTATAGTGATCTGAGGTGTGTTGCGTTGTTCTGTAGTGTACTGTGCTGAGCAATAGTGCACGATGGTGTTGTGCGGTGCTATAATGGACTGTGGTGTGTTGCGCTGTGCAGCACAAGGCGGTGTGGTGCCTTGTGCTGTGCCGTAGTGCACTATCCTGTAGTGCTGTGCTGTGCTGTGCTATACTGCAATGTGGTGTGTTGTGATGTGCAGTGTTATAGTGTGCTGTGCTGAAGTGCTGCTTTAGCTGCTATGGTGCATTGTGGTGTGTTGTGATACACTGTGCCACTGTGCTGTGGTGTGCTACCCCTAGCTGGTATGGTGCATTGTGGGGAATTGTGATACATTGTACCACAGTGTGCTGTGGTGCTATAACAGTGCTACAGTGTGCTGTGGTGTGACATGCTGCTTTAGCTGCTATAGTGCATTATTTTGTGATGTGATGCGCTGTGGTGCTATGGTGAATTGTGGTGTGTTGGGATACGCTGTTTCACAGTGCGCTGTGGTGTGACGTGCTGTTCTACCTGCTATGGGGCATTGTGTGTTGTGATAAACTCTGCCACAATGCGCTGTGGTGCTGTAGTGCATTGTGGTGTGTTGTGGTACACTGTGCCACAGTGCGCTGTAGTGCTATGGTCCATTGTGGTGTGTTGTGGTACGCTGTGCTGAAGTTCTCCTTTAGCTGCTATGGTGCACTGTGGTGTGCTGTGATACACTGTGCCATAGTGCGCTGTGGTGAGGTGAGGTGTGGTTTGCTTTGGTGTGGTGTGGTGTGCCGTGCTGCTCTGCCCCCTCACCTGCCCTCTCTGTCTCTGGCCCTGCGCTGGCTCCCGTGGTGGCTGCTGGCCTTGCTGCGGACGCTGCCCGCCCGGCTGGTGCTGGCGCTGGCCGGCTCGTCCAGCATGGCCAGGTGGGTGGAGGAGGCGTGGGTGGAGGTGCCCTGTGTGGAGGTGCCCCGGGACTTGCGCACCACCGGCGGCCCAGGCTCGCGTAGCAGCAGCTGGGACAGATCGGGCTCCTGCAGCCCCTGCTGGCTGTCCTTCACCATGCTGCTGGGGGGCGAACAGGGGGAGGGGGAGGGGCACAGGGGGGCACAGTGGTGTGTGAGAAGGATGGGGATGTGGAGAGGGAGGGGCAAAAGGGGGGAGGGAGGGGCAAACGGGGGGGAGGGAGGGGCAAACGGGGGGAGGGAGGGGCACAGGAGGGGGGCACAGTGGTGTGTGAGAAGGATAGGGATACAGAGAAGGAGGGAGGCGCGGGGGGGTGTGAGGAGGATGGGAATGTGGATGGGGAGGGGTGAACAGGGGGAGGGGTTAGGGCATGGGGGGGTGTGAGGAAGATGGGGATAGGGAGAGGGAGGAGTTAGGGCATGGGGGGGTGTGTGAGGATGGTGGGGATGTGGAGAGGGAGGGGTTAGGGCATGGGGGGGTGTGAGGAAGATGGGGATAGGGAGAGGGAGGAGTTAGGGCATGGGGGGGTGTGTGAGGACGGGGATGTGGAGAGGGAGAGGGGCGAGCACAGGGGGGGCAGTGAAGGCAGGGAGAGGCGCACGCGTGAGGGGAGGGAGAGGGGGAAGACGGACAGGACGGGGGGGAAGTGGGGGAGGGCGGAGGAGTGTGAAGAAGAGGGGGTGGAAGACCGGGTTAACACGCTGAGTACAGGGGGGAGAGGGGGGGTGAGCGCAGAGAGGCAGGCTGTTTCACCATCACTGCCCCACACTGCATAAACTAGTACTGCATACTGCATACTACACAAACTAGTACAGCATACTGCACAAACTAGTAGAGCATACTGCATGCTTTAACTACAGTATGATACACACTTCATACATGCATGGTGCCCTTCAGCTAGGCTACATATGCAACACACAACACTACAGATATAACACATTTGCCCACACTACAGTAGACTGTGCACATAATACACATTCTGAAACACCTCTAAATATGTGTAGTATGATTGTAAGACTATACTGAAACAACGCTAAAACACACTACACTTTATATACAGTACACATGTAGGCTATATAAAAGATACATCACATCTTCTAAAGACACGCAAAACAATCAAGTTTCATGGGTTCTGCATCTGCAAATCGAGCAACAGATAGATTGGGGGCGAGGCATCAGAGTGTAAAATTACCCCTCCACACTTGGGGGGTACTGCCTTTTACAGGGGATACTACCTTTTACATTTTATATTAATATGTTGGTATTCCCCCACCCTGTTGTTTTTGTGTCTTTTGGGGGGTACTGGGTCTTGATCAGGGTGTACCATACTCTCCAGTACCCCCTGTGGTTGGAACTATGAGTGGCACTCACTCTTTCCGGCGGTGCCCGTGGAAGAAGCTGGCCCACTCGAAGCAGGTCTTCTTGCTGCCCACCCAGAATACGGACGGGATGCCCACCACCAGCGTCATCAGGTACTTGATGAGGAACAGGGCCAGGTCAGGGTGACTGGTCTGCTGCACCTGCAGTCATAAGAGAGAAGGAAAAATTATGAGCGATAAATCTCTAAAGGATGAGAGGAAATGAAGATTAATCATAACCAGTAAATTCCCTAAAGGGTGAGATGTGAAATGCAGAATTTAGTGAGACATTTCTTGTGAGATGTGAGATGGATTCAACCAGGGGCGTCGCTAGGTTGTGGAAACATTCGGGGCTTTAGCCAAGAAGTTAGAGTGTTCTTTGAGCGGGGGTTCGGGGGTTTCTCCCCCAAGAAAATTAAAAAAATCGAACTGATGAAAATTAAATTTTAGCGTTGTTTAAGAATGAAAACAAAGGACAATCGTCATGAGTCATGACTTACGTCGAATAGGTATTACCAGCATTTATCGAAAGGCTGACTGTGGCTGGGGCTGCTTTTCACGAACCTGTGCTGATCGAAACGCTCTCATGGGTTGCCGTTGCAGTAGCCAACGCCACACTCTCTGCACTTTTCTCTGTCCACTCTCTGCACTTTTTAGGAGAGTATGTGTGTGTGAAAAAACAAGAAAATGTGCATGAGAAAATGTGTGTGTGTGTGTGTGTGTGCGTGTGTGTGCGTGCATGTGTGGGTGTGTGAATGTTCCATGAATAAAAAAAAACTGGAACAGCTAAGGCAGTGCAAAGCCCATGCAAAGGCAATGACAGCAGGAAGCTGTCTGGAGGCAACGCTGTTGAAGAATTGAGCAGAGCAGACACCGTGTATGACAGCCACATCACGCCTGACATTTGTCTGAAAAAACAAATGTTTGTGTACCAGGAGGGTTGGAACGGGAGTGGGGAGAGACAGTGCTCCATCTTCCATATACGGGGACGGTATGAACCATATAAAACACTGAATGTGGCCGCCTAACGGCGAGCTACACATCTGTTCAAATAACTTCAAAGACGATTAGTAGTCAGTAGGATGATACATGTTTATATGATTGTGCAGCAATGCATGTGTATTGCATGTAATGAAGCTCAGGGCTGTGTGTGTGTGAGAGAGAGGAGAGAGAGAGAGAGAGAGAGAGAGAGAGAGAGAGAGAGAGAGAGAGAGAGAGAGAGAGAAGACAGAGAGAGAAGACAGAGAGAGAAAGAGTGTGTGTTTGTGTATTTATGATTCATTTTTATGCAGCTCACTGCTTTTTCCTCAAGGCATAAACACAGCTGCCTACATATTGTCTGCATTCGTTTCATCCTCCCCTGCCTCGACATCACTTCCTCTCCATCACTTTCCCTCTCTTCTATCACTTTCTCTCTCCTCTTCTTCCTGCAGCGCACACAGCACCTCAGCCCCTTGTCTGGCTGTCAGCCATTTTGTCATTCATTTAAATACTCCAAAGTTGATGAGGGATACGGGGGTTGATCGAATAATGAGTATTTGCAAAATTCACATACAACACACACACACACACACACACACACACACACACACACACACACACACACACACACACACAAGCATAATGCACCTTGAGTCCTCGCTTTCCCTTACAGATGCACAGCAAGTAGGATGGCCTCATTAGTTGTCCATTTCAGCCTGAGGCACACACACACACACACACACATACACACACACACACACAAACACACACACACTCATTCATACACACACATAAACACACACACACGCACACACACACACACACATTCACACACACAGACACACACATGCACACAAACACACACATACACACTCACACACACATACACATACACACAGGCAGGCAATCAGGCAGGCATACACACACACACACACACACACACACACACACACACACACACACACACACACACGCATGCAGACGCTGACTGTGTTCACTAAGACTCTCCTTGGCTGTCCTTCACAATGCGGACTGCTTCTCCTCATCATGCTGATCATTGTTCTGATTGCCATGCGCGGCTACGCTACAATGGCACAGCCCCTGTAAATAGCCCAGCAGCTGCTCCGCACGATGCCACATCGCCTGACTGCCTCCGTGTCTCTCCCGTGAACCAGATGAACCACAGGAAAGGCAGCACATACTGGTAGGCACAAATAAAGCCTGGATGATACTTGCACAATCAAAGGAATCCTATAAATAGAGGTGTGGTCTAAGGTACTGTAAAGAGTAACAGACCAATGGATGCAGCTGGGTTATTATCTTAATACTTTCTGTGTACTTTTGGTTTTCTTGTTGGTATACTGCAGGTAATAATGCTACTACTAATACCAATAATAATAATAATACTATTCTACTGCTAATAATAACAATAACAACTTACTGTAAGGCCTGTGGTTTTTCAAAAGGTTTCGCCTAGAAAACAGCCTGGTTTTCAGTATTTGCCAAGATAACATGGCGTACAGCAGCCCATAACATGGCCTTCAGTACAAACAAATCTATATAACAAACACAGCAAACTTTAAAAGCTAAAGGGATGGCAGAGAGCAGCTCCCAATCCCTATGCTTGCACTGGCTCTGCCTTTAGGCCGCTCTGGTCCGGTCTCAGAAATGGAGCGGCAGTTAAAACTCATCAGATTGTTTCTGCCCAAGTGCTCGGAGGCTTGGCATCTACTGCTAGGTCTCCAGCGAGACAGCTGGCACACCACACCACGCCCGCCCACACATAAAGACCTAAATAGGCACGTACTCACAACTCACCACACACTCCACTTTCTGTGTGCCAAAAAGTATCTGTTCACAAATACTGCATACCACATGCAAAACAGCACAGTCTACTGTCTGTTGCAAAGTGCAACAACAAAATGAACAGGTGCATGCATGTACACACACATACACACACACAGGAAAGCAAGATGCTTAATAATTTAAGATTGATGGTGGAGAATGGGAGGCTGGCTCCAGGCTGTTGGCTACTCAGCACCCTGCTTCATCCCCTGCAGAGCAAGCAAGCTAACTAAACCCCTATTTATTCCCATTTAAACACACTGGAGCAGCAGAAGATGCGGGAGTAATCCGCAGTAATGAAACTACACTGCTGGAGACAAATACAGTTGTTATACAGTACAGTAGAGTACAGTACAGTACAAAGCGGAACAGAAATGGAATAAAATTAAATTAAAAATACTTCATTTGTATTAAATGGCAGAGGATCTACTTGCTGTGAGATTGAGTGGCCTAAGTGAAAAGAACAGAACTAGAATATAATACTTAATTACTCTATACTAACAGAATAGAACAGAATAGAATAGAATAGAATAGAATAGAATAGAACAGAATAGAATAGAATAGAATAGAATAGAATAGAATAGAATAGAATAGAACAGAATAGAATGGCAGTGGCATAAAATAGTTGGACAGTAGTAAGACAGTTAGAGAAAGGCCTCCTCTGCCCTCCGGAACAAACAAAAGAGCCCATTGTGTGGCACTGGCTGAGAAGCATGAACCGAAGCCAGACTAATCTCACTCTCCTCTCTCAGAGGCATCTGTGCTACGACTGGATGATGGGAGTTCTTCTTCTTGTAGGAAGGCCACTGACAGTTTAATGGGCTACCTTAATACTGATCCAGCTTTGATGTAAGGAAATGTGATATTTGAAGAGAGGACATGGCTGTGATTCGTGCAAACAAGAAGACTTTCTTCTGATCTGGACAGAAGAAATGCCAGTGAATGTTGAAGGTCAGTGGATGTGGTAGTGGATATCGTAAAAGCCTAACCAGGTTAGGTTAGTAGAGGGCTAACTCCATTTGTGCCAAAAAAAGCAAAACTCAGGCAAAAAATAACCTTATTAGCCCCAGAAGCTTATTTTTACACCTCAGTTCCATTTTTATGCCAGTGTAAATTGCTCCAGTGCTTCCAATCAAATTATATCTTCAAAATAAAAAAAGCTGCAAAAACAGTTATGGTGTAAGTTGTCCTGAAGTGATGTGTTCATGACATCATGTGGATGAAAGTAGTAAACAGAGTTGCCAATTTCACTTATTATAAGCGACTTAGGGCTTGTTTTTTTATGAAGTCACTTTAAAACATGAAAAGTAGTGGGTTTTTGGGCTTTTTTTAATAGTTGCCTACAGCTTTTCATGATGGCTCTGCTAATTAATCTGGTGTAGGGGGTTGTTGTAACCTACTTCATCATATAGCTGTAGTATTTTTCAAAGGACAATCTGGACATTTTCTTGTCGGACTTCACATGAAGGTAGGCAGGTAGAATATCTTGCCGGACATCTTTTGCAGTTTATGTTTATGAAATGCCCTTGTGCCTTTTACCGAAACGCGTCCGTCTTGGACATGCAATCAGTCTAATCAATCGTAAGAAATATTAATTGAGAGTGCATTTATTTTTCCTTGAACCTCACATGAACCCCCTTAAGATAACACACACACACATCCACACACACCCATGCACATGCATTCATGAAGATGAGTGTTTGTTTTGGGCTTGTTTTCAGAGTTCCAGTTGCTTATTTTTATCGCAAGATCTGGCAACCCTGGTAGTAGACGGCTCACCTGATAAGGACAGGGGATGTGGTAGTGGCGGCACTTCTCCTGAACCCAGCTGGTCTCCCACAGCGGCCGGTAGCTGTGCTCGTACAGGTAGCATCCGATGACGGTGAGCAGAGGCACCAGGTAGAGCGCCGAGAAGACGCCGATGCGGATCATGAACTTGACCAGCTTGTCCTGGTTCTCCTTCTCCAGCGGGATCTCCATGCGCACGCGGTTGAGCGCGGCAATGCCCGCCAGCAGCAGGGCCACGCCCAGCACCACGGCCAGGCACAGCGGCGCCAGCAGGAACCAGCGCAGTGCCGGCCGGTCGTACATGCCCACGAAGCACACGCCACTCAGCCCGTCGCCCTCCACCTGTGTTGGAGGAAGTGATCAAATTATTTTTAAAGTTAAAGTAAAAGTAAAATTATTATTTTAAAGCAATGAGAGAAAAATCTCATGGCCTTGCACAGTAATGTCAACCTTTACCAGCCACTGACAAGCAACAGTAAATTCAACAGTAAATTATTATTTTTCTGTCCAAAATCATCCAGCCACTTTCACATTTGATAGCAATTTGATAGAAAGGCGCTCCAGCAAGACCCCTACCAAATTTGTGCTCAGTGAAATAAATGGTTTGAGAGTTGTGTGTGGAACAGACATAGACACACTTGCATTCCTTGCATTCATAGATAGATAAAATATCAATAAAGAATAGAATAGAAAGCCTTTATTGTCATTATACACAGTACAATGAGATTTAAAGCTTCCCTTCAGGGTGCACACCGTGCAAAGTATAAAAGTATAAATAATGTACTAATAAAAACTACAAAACTACTATGCTATAAAAAACACATATGCACACTCTCTAAGTATGCAGACAGACAGACAGACAACCGGAAACAGCACAAAGAGCCCTCCAACCTTGTTCAGAGCCAGCAGGGTGACAGTCAGCACGCCGGGCAGGCCCCAGGCGGCGGCGTGGAACAGCAGCGCCTTCTTCTCGATGGCCTCGCTGCCCCACTTGGGCACGGCCGCCAGGAACCAGGTGAGGGTCAGCACCACCCACCAGGCTCCGCCCGCCATGGTGAAGAAGTAGAGCGCCATGAAAAGCAGTGTGCAGGCCTTGTTGTGCGAGCCCTGCGTCACCGTAGCGGCGCGGAACCTTCCGGGGCTGGCGGGGTTGCAGGCCACGCGGTCCTCCAGCAGGAAGCCCAGGAAGTAGACCAGCGCCACCATCATGTAGCACACAGCGTAGAAGACGATGGGCCGCTCAGGGTAGCGGAAACGCGCCATGTCAATGAGGAAGGTGAGGAAGGTGAAGAGCGTGGCGGACAGGCAGACGATGGACACCACGCCCACGAAGTAGCGGGCGAACAAGAGCTCGTCGCGTCGGAAGTGCATGCTGGGACAGGGGGCGGAGCAGTCGCGCGCGCCCAGGAAGGTGTAGCCCAGGCCAGGGTCCACCTTCAGCTCGCGGGGGCACCAGAAGCCGTAGTCACGCTGCACTGGGGCTGGGGGCTCTGCCGTTGCCGAGGAGCTGGGCAGGAGGTCTGCCGGCCGTGGGTACGACTCCTCACAGTCTGGGAACCTGGAGAAGAGAACACACACATTCACACACACACATCCACACACACACCCATGCACATGCATTCATGCATACATACACACACAAAGAATGATATAAGGGCTATACAGTACTATAAAAGCACAGGAAGCTATGTTTATAAATCTGATGTATTTATATTTTAAGTTTTATAGTATTATTTTCCAAAAACTTCCAAAGATTCTTGTCTTTTTTTATTGTTTATGATAACTAGTTATACACTGTCTGTTAATATCTAATGCAAAAAATACATAAATAAATATCTTGGCATGGGGGTTGCGGCGGTGGGGTGGGTGTATGTATGTAGCCTGTATGTGTGAGTGAATGTGTATGTTGTATTGTGATGCATCGTCTTTTGTATTGTCCAGTCTTACTGGGGAACCTTTCGAAACCCTCCCACACAACAAACAATCAATAAACAAAACTGTACAGACAAATTTGATACATTTTATACATCAAATCAAATCCTCTCAACATTTGATACAATACCATTATATTTCCTTCCATACGTCTACTATTGTATTTCACAACGTTAGGCATTATTGATTGAGCCATTAGGCTGTTTTTGCAGACGTTTGTTTTCCTCACCTCTCGCAGTCCATCTCCTCGGGCCAGCTGAGGCCGAAGATCTCCATGAGCTGAAGGCACTCGGCCTGGGCGCGCTGGCACAGCCGTCGGCATGGCACCGTCATACGGCCGTACTCGGTGCACACGGGCGCGTACAGGGCGCAGAGGAAGGTCCGCAGGTCGGGGGAGCACTCCAGGTTCACCATGGGATGAAAGGGCTGTGGGTGGGGGAGGGGAGAGAGGTCAGAGGTCAAAGCAGATACGTCAGCAACGACGCTTACGACTTTAAACAAGAGTCCTGAGTCAGGCGAAACCTAAAACCACCCCGACTGGCTGGGAAAAACTGAGGCAGACCTATTTACGGATTAAGTTACTGTTGTCCAGGACGGTCTCTTGAGATAAAGCAGGTGTTAACTTGTCAGGAAAAAACTCTCTCTTTCAGTCAGTCACTTATAGTGCTTTCAGTCAGATATTAGTAGCATTTTCCAAATTTAACATACATTGTATATCAAATGAAATGCTCCCAACATTTCATTTACTTTCAGCTCTGAGATAAAGCAGTGAGTGACTTACAGTGCTTTTAGATAGTTATTTCCAAAAAACACAAAGTCAAATTTCATATACCGGTACATTGTACAATAAATCAAATCCCTTCAAAATCTGACACAGTACTACAAAACACCAGAGTTTTCCTGATTGTTTCCAGGAAGCTATGTAAACATACCACAGTAGTTGTCTTCAACTTTATCGAGGCTAGTAAGCGCCATAGTTAACTAATGGCTTCTGTGGGAAAGTAATTGCTCTGCCTAATGGTTGCTGCACTAAAGAGCCATTAAATTGTTAAGTGTGAAATTTGATAACCACAAATCCTTAACCAGGGGATATGCCCTAAACGCTACCATACAATGTAATGATGTTGTTTTGCTCACACACTTATATAAACTTACTACAGTACATAAAGCTGCATAGATGGACAACAACAAAAACAGCCAATGACTTCACATAAACTGCGGGCAACAAGCACAATACAGCAGACCTCACCCTGCAACCCGACACCTAGCCCCACCCATGAGTCTGTCATGATCACACCCATTTCAACTGTCCCAACATGGGACTGCAATCCATCATGACACAACAGGAGGTGGGGGAAGTGTGTGTGTGTGTGTGTGTGTGTGTGTGTGTGTGTGTGTGTGTGTGTGTGTGTGTGTGTGTGTGTGTGTGTGTGTGTGGTGCTGTGTTATGTGTGTATGTGAGTGTGTGTGTGTTTGTGTGTGTGTGTGTGTGCGTGTGTGGTGTTGTGTGTAGGGGGGAGGTTGTTTAGTGTGTGGGCAAGTGTACAGTTACAGTCAGGTCACTCAAACCCCACCCCAACCCCCTCCCTAATCGCTCCTCCACCCTCCTTTTCTCTCCATCAACAACACTTTCCATTTCTCACCTGACCTCATGTCAGTGCTGCGTGTATTGACAGAGGAGAATCGATGTAGATTGATAAACTGGATTAGATTCCCAGCTGCGGGCAGGGAAACCTGACTCCAGATCAGTGAAAGAGGGGCTGAGGCTGATTGAAGCTTGGGGTGCGGGGTTGTGTGTGTGTGTGTGTGTGTGTGTAGGGGGGGTGACGGTATATGGCAGGGGCAGCTGCCCAGCAGAGCTTTAATATGTAAATCCCCCCCCACCCCCACCCCCACCCCCTTTCGCCCTCCTTGTCAACTCTGTGGGGGAGGGAGAGATGCTCCAAACCAGGCCTACACAGTGCTACCCTACCCCCAACCCAACCCCCTAACACCCCTATTCTACCCCCAGAATCTCCTGCAGGGGGACGGTCTTTGTGACAGCAGTTTGCTGGGGGTGTGGACGGTGGGGGGTTGAGAGAGGGAGAGAGATGAGGTTGCCTGTTCCAAATTTTAGAGATGAGCTAAATGAAATGCTACCCACTGGGCTGCCCCTGAGAATTGTGGGTAATATTGGACTATGCCAGATAGGTTTCCAAATACAGCATCCAAGACATCTCATGTGAAAAGAGTTGTGAGAAGAAAAGCTGTGGATTGTTTTTTTATCTTTGTTTTCTATACCTAATATCAATTTACCAAGCCATTCAGAATGACAGTAGTATCAACTATTATAACACATCAAAGCTATTTTGAACAATATCGTGTGACCTCAACTAAAGGTTACACATATTAGCATATTTCTTCAGTTGATAAAGGCCCTTTCTTATCCAGCTATTGCCATTATTTACATTATATTCCACATACATAACACATAGTGACACACCATGCTGCCATTGTTTTGTCATGTTGTGTTTACACACATGAACTCGGGCATGCCTCAGACACACACTCATTGCCCTAGCGCCACAGTTGCTTCATTTCGATAGAGACATGAAGCCTCCTGTCAGCTGCAGTGGGTGCCTGCGCGTGACTGTCTTAGCACCTGTCATAACACACACACTCGGCTCTCTGCATTAATTTGTGCCCCGAATCGTCTTCCCGCCTACACACACACATCAGAGAACACAGACACACACACACACACGCACAGACAAACACACACAGACAAACACACACACACACACACACACACACACACACACACACACACACACACACACACACACACACACACACACACACACACACACACACACACACACACACACACACAGGCACACACACAGGCACACACATACAAGTATAGACTGCCTCCCCTCAGCCTATAAAATAGGATTAGAATGCATGTTAGGGTTGGCCATTTCCACACAAAGGATCCCAAAGCAGTGATGTGTTGTGTCTGCCTAATCCATATTTAACACTGCATATTTTTTTCTATTCTTCACACAGATTTACACCTCTGCCAAGAGGACAGGAGACAGGACTAATTGATTTCTCAGACATCAAGATTTGATGCCCCGTCAGTTCCTGTGGGATTGGATTTCTTAACTCTAAATAAGAAAAAATTCTGAATTAATAGTGATATACTAGGCAGTTCATACTAATATTGATAACATCATCTAGTCTTACATTATACAACCAATCAAGCCAGGGCTTGACGCAATAATTAAGGTTATATGGTAAGACTGTGAATCACTAAATGCTTTATCATATGCCATTGTTATGGTATACAAAATTATAGTTCTTTTTATGTTAATTCATGTTGTCAGTTTTGCAGTATATTACAACTCACTGCCTTTTTTCACTAAATAGAATATTTTCAAAACATTTTTTTTTTTACCTTGCTTTTCTCTCTGATGATCAGATGGCACAAAATACATCTTGTGTGTATCAGTGCTACATTTTCAGCTATACACGTGACAGATTTTATTCCCAACATCAAGACCATTCATATTGTTCTTTTCCTGCTATACCTGAAAATAGATGTAATTTGCTTTGAATATTAAATAATTCAATTATAAACTATATGATATGCAGCATCATACAACGTCTTAAAAACACTTTTTTTCTTTTTTAGTCACATTAAGACCATTCACTCTCTATTCAACGTACATCTGATTGCACAAAATAAAAGCCTGTAGTGCTTATCTTATCACAAATTTAGTGCAATGGCTAACTGGGGGGTGCCTGTCAATCTCCCGGCCTCTTTAAGTGGCCTGTTACAGACCACTAAGCACGTTGAAGTTCATCTCCGTCATGCCAATGGCCGCAGGGCTATGAAGCAAGGAGGCACACACTCACGCCACTGTAGAAACACGAGGCCGACGGCATTTGGCCTGTTTGTCCACTAACCAATCCACAGCCGCACTCCTTAATTCAATACAGAGGATCTTATGACAGAGCTTTGTGCCAGTCTAGATCAAATTACTGAGATCAAGCAACACGCGCACACAAATTCACACAAACACGCGCGCATGCATACATACACACACGCAAACCCACACACACACACACACACACACACACACAAAGACAGAGAGAGAAATATGCTAAAATGCATGCTTTCAAATATTTATTCACAAGGTCTCTTTACTATCTACTTTATGCTTGCATGAAAACATGCACCCATTGACACACACACATACACGTACAAGCTTTCATGCTCACTGAATTGCAGCCACTCGCACGCATGCATACCCATACACCGTCACTAACTTGTTCGCGTGCACACATTCGCTCCTACTCTTATGACACACACTCCCATTACCCTCGCCCACGCACACACTTACACACATACACACATACACACACACATAGATAAAAGGACACTTATTATCAGATCTATAATGTCATGTTTTGCATTTGTTTTGCATTTGTTTTCCTCGCTGCAGTGACATTCATTACATTTAGCACCACAACCCCATGGTGTAGCGTTCTCGCTATAGCGATCTAATGGGCTCTACATGTGGTGGGTCTGACCCCCACCCCCACCCCCACCCCACCCGAAGCCCCACCCCTCCCCCCTCAGGGCCCGCCGGGCGCATGTATGCACTCACATCAGCTCAATTGTCCGTTGCCTCCGAATGCCCTACAAACAAACTGGTGAAACACTTCGGTTGATGTGCAAGGCGGAAGATGGTTAAGTGGCTCTGTGGATAAAGGCAGTGAATTCACACGCTAGTACACACGAGGCTCCTGAGGACAAGGCGTTTGTTGGCGTAATATTTTACTGCATCATATCAATTCAAACAGTAGAGAAATACTTTACAGTTATGATTATTTGAATTATTCACATGGGTTCTTAGGGCCTCATGGGTATTTTTTAACAAAATGTTATCAATTCAAACAGTTGTGCTTATTTATTTCTGCTGGCTTTCAAAAGCTTTATGTATATTGCATGCTCCTTTTATAAATCTGAATCCCCTCTTTGCCTTTGCAGCACATTATATCGCTGTTTGGCTGCCTACTGCTTCCAACTGTACAGGGCCTGCTGACCTGTTGTGCAGTCAGCGTATTGCTTTAAGCCGTCTCTCTCTCCAAGCACAAGGTTGCCTTGCTTTAAGCCGTCTCTCTCCCCAAACACAGGGCTACCTTGAGTCTGGGATGGGATTATACTGCGCCTGTGCTACAAGACAGCTGCTGTCTGCCAGGGGTTTGGCCTTCCCACTGCCCCAGAGCCCCCCCATGAAGAGGTGCACTAAAGACAGGCCACCCCCCCCCCCAACCCCACTATTTGCCCCCCTACCCAGAAAGCCTCAGATCTCCTCTCTCTCTCTCTCTGCAGGGGCTACTGTGCACAGGGTTGCATGCCACTAATGCCTGCTCTCTGTGCTCACTCTCACACACATAGGCCAAGCAAGCTCCACACACAGCTCTGAGATTTGAATGTACATTCCTGAAGATCACAGTAAATGAGGACCCTGACGATGAGGATGAGGTCTGCATTAAACATAGTTTGCAAATGAAAAATTGAGTATGAAGATGTTGAAGCTGAAGTTTAAATTTTGAAGATGATAGTGTGTACATGCATAGAATGAATATGTTGATGATGTGCTTTTCTTTCTTTCTTTTTTTCTGAGGAAGATGATGTGGATATAATGTTCCCTTAGAGCCCTTGCAAAAATAACACAAAGCTGACTGACACGACCTGAATAGATAAGGGTCGAGCAATAACAATATTATCTATTTATCCTCCTCTGCTGTGACTCATCCTTTTTTTCTCTCACTGCGTCTCTCCCTTCATCTGTCTTACTGTCTGTCATTCAGTCCCTGCCCCTAATAATTCTCTGCCATTCCACGCTGACTGCCATGGCAACCGAGGGGGGGGTGCATGCGGAGAGGTCGGAGGGCAGCACAGAGAAGGACCTCCCCCCGGGAGCAGGAAAGCCGGCTCTTTTGTTGCAGTACAATTGGCGGCCGTTTCCACGGCAACGGCTGTACCTTGCTATGGTGGGGTGGAGGATGGGGGGGGGGGGGGAGCAACAGAATGGGGAAGAAAAGAGAGGGGGAGTGAAAAGAGGGTGGAGGAAAAACAGGCAGAACAACAGAGAGACACGAGAGGAGGAAAAAGAAAAAGTTGTAGGCAGGCAGAGAGGCTATCTAGCCTGTCCTCATCAGAAATTATAAAGCTTAATGGCTGCTCAACTAGCAGGAGCAGTGTGGTTATCAGTGGCGTGTGTTCTCTCAGCCAATTCCATTAATATTCAGAGAACAGCTATATGACTCAATTAATATTCCGAGAGCTGCTATATGATTCTACTGCTTTTAGGCTTAGATCTGAGGGAAATTACTGTTGACATGACTGCCAATAGCTGAACCACTTGAAAATCCCATGTTTTATGTGGGCATTTGTGATGTATGCTTCAGTTACAATGTTTGCCATTGTTTTCCATTTAAGTGGGAGCATCTCCTAACAGAATTAGGATGTTAGGATGTTCTGATGTCTTATTCCTGATAATGCTGAATTCAAACCATGACTAATTTTATCTGCCTTACTGTGTTTCAGTAAACAACTGCTACTGTGTTTTTGTTTATGCCCATTGACAACAAATGAATTTAAACTGCAATAATCGGCTATCAATTTTCCTTTTACCCAGTATATCTATTTTCTTTAATTTCCGGAAGTAATTTCCTCTGTTGGCTTGTAAATTAAAGCAATAGTCTAATACTGGTTCCAGTCTGCTGTTAGGTAGTAGTCCAGGTAGTAGTTCAGATCTGTAAAGAACTCTATGAATAACCATTTGTTCACACTTTGTAACCAATGCCCAGTGTTATAGTAGTAAGCCCTTTATTGACACTAGCTTATATCAGGATAGAGACTGTGTAACAAGTGCTCAGTGTTATATCAGAGTAAGGACTGTGTAACCAATGCTCAGTGTTGTATTATGGTAGGGACTGTGTAACCAATGCTCAGTGTTGTATTATGGCAGGGACTGTGTAACCAATGTACAGTGTTGTATTAGAGTAGAGACTGTTTAACAAATGCTCAGTGTTGTATTATAGTAGGGACTGTGTAACAAATGTTCAGTGTTGTATTATAGTAAGGACTGTGTGACCAATGTTCAGTGTTGTAGTATGGTAGGGACTGTGTGACCAATGCTTAGTGTTGTAGTATGGTAGGGACTGTGTAACCAATGTTCAGTGTTGTAGTATGGTAGGGACTGTGTAACCAATGTTCAGTGTTGTATTATGATAGGGACTGTGTGACCAATGCTTAGTGTTGTAGTATGGTAGGGACTGTGTAACCAATGTTTAGTGTTGTATTATGGTAGGGACTGTGTAACCAATGCTCAGTGTTGTAGTATGGTAGGGACTGTGTGACCAATGTTTAGTGTTGTATTGTGGTAGGGACTGTGTAACCAATGCTCAGTGTTGTAGTATGGTAGGGACTGTGTGACCAATGCTCAGTGTTGTATTAGAGTAGAGACTGCTGGACTGATGGTTGAGACAAGAGGGCATCCAGCATGCAAAACAGCTTGTGCCACGCCAGGATTAACTCCTCTCATACCTTTGACAAGCTATCTTTCGCTCACACACTCTCTGCCACTGAAAATGGCTTTGATATACCCCATCCAGCACAGTGTAAGTCTTACATCACCCACGATCGCTTAGCATACGCCGCTGAGCCTCAATTAAAATAAAAGAAAGGAGAGTGAGACAGAGACAGAGTGAGAGGGATGATGCTATCCCTGGGGCAGCTGGCCCACTTCTGAAGCGGGGTTACCAGGAGTTCAACCAAACCAACCCACGCCATAACCACTCAACTGTGTCTCAGGGATGCTGCAGCGATGCTAGCTTAGCTATGCCAAAAAAAAACACATACGCATACACACACACACAGCCTCCCATAATCTCTGTCTCAAACATGGCTGATAATGTACAAGAGCTGGTGCAATCCTGACAGCTCAAGAATTACCTTCTCGCAAAAGGCGACACGCTGAGAAATCGGAGGTGACGCCGGCCAAAATGAAGAGAGAAAAAGACAGTAACCAAAGCTCTTAGCTGCTGGGGTTGTTGGCTCACGTTCGACAAGAAAACAGAGGAAACCCTTGGTCTGAATCCAAGGAGCCAATCTTTTGCCTTTTCACCACAGCAAGGTTCTATTCTTCGTCATTACCACGGCTGCTGAGGGGGACTCTTCTCTCATTCAGAACCCAGTGTCAAATCCAGCCCAGGCCTTTTCTCTCCCTATTAGTCTTGCCTTCTCCCATGACGGGTGCATGCCAAGAACACAAGACAGTGACGGTTCCGTGTTGAAAAGCAGCACTCTGTGCGGAGTGATTTAGCTGTGGTGGTGGTGGTGGGTGTTGTTTTGCCATGGTGGTAGCAGAGCGGTTGCACTCATGATAGAGTGAGAAAGCGTGCTTCTACTATTTAAAGCCTCCCACTCCTTAAACGCATTCCAACAAGCCATTCTAGAGCATGGGAATTCAACATGGGCAGAATTAATGACAGGCTATCCTTCAGTGGAATTAAACTGAACTGTAATCAGTCTATCACGCAATGGCATTGCAGCTTGGACAGCCAGCCATACCCGAACTGAGGACTGGGATGTGATTCGGTGGTTGGGTAGTGAAGCCACAGGTATTTTGTCTGTGGGTTATGCGTTGATGCCATGCTGCAGTGCTGTACTTGGTGAAAACTGTGCAGTGGTCAAGCAATAATTCTGCAGCATTTGTGACTTGTGCATGTAAGTAAATACAGCAGCGAATTGCTTATTTTAGCAGGATAAGTCTGATGATGTGGAAACACAGAACGATGAGGTGTCCTCATCTTTGTTTGAGTGAGCACATGTGTTGGTGTGCATGTGTGTGTGCATGTGCGTGCGTGTGCCTGTATGCATGTATGTGTTTGTGTGTTTACGTGTATGTGTGTGTGTTTGTGCTTGTTTGTGTGTGCATGTTATGTGTGTGTGTGTGTGTGCATGTTGTGTGTGTAAATGTGTTTTGGGTACACTCAGGGGTTATGTAACGTGGCTCGTATACTCGAGGCAGAAGCACCAGATGGTACTACACTCCATCACACATCAGCCCCCACGCCTCTCCTCTCTTTTCCCCGCCCTGCCTACAAATCCGCCCCCTGTACCACTTCCATACCCACCCGCCCCACCCTGCCCTGCCTCTCCGCTCCTGCCTACATCATCTGGGTGAGGCGGATGGGTGGGGTTGGGGTTGGGATAGTTGGTTTCAAAGGCCAGTGTAGGACCATACCATGAGCTTCACGGAGGGGATTTAACCCCCCACCCCCCCATGCCCTCCCCTCCCATCATCACCGGCATCATCCTCCCGCTGCCCGCCTTGGCACAATGCGCATCTCTGGGAGGAAGCCGACGGCTAACGAGGCTAATGCAGCCGCTCATCCCTGAGCCTCCACTTACTCCGAACACTCAAGCAAAGAGGATCACCCCAGCGGCCCCAATCAATCCAATCCGATCAGCGCGGGCCATCATCGGGATGGAGATTATGGGACCATCAACACAGCCAACACAAGCATAAATAACATACGTGCTGGCCCCGGCGAGCCACCGTGTGAGGGGACAGTACAGAAACCGCGATGACACACATTCAGAAGGGACAGAACGCTCTGGGGTGGGAACACAGTAATGCTTGTTGAGAGGGTTAGAGAGTTCACTCTAACCTTAGATATACTGACCCAGATGGTTACTTTCAGTGACCTCTTGATATACACCATACAGATGGAGGGAAAACAACCATTTGTGAAAAAACAACATCAATATAGAGCAGAATTTGCACATTCACTGCCTTAATGCTTCTCTCTCTCTCTCTCTCTGGAGACATTAAAACTTAATTTCCTGCATGACGCTGTTGTAATGTGATCCAATGACACTCTGGAAGTCTAACTAGATTGAAATGAAAGCCAAAACAATTTCTTGTAATCTGGGGTGTGATGGTTGCTAATGCCATCAGGGTATTGTTGCAAATCTCCTTGTAATTTGAGCATCTCAATAAAACCTGACACATAACAGTGCAGACCAAAGCCTACCACAACACCAGTCCTCTCAAGAACGTAAAAAAAGATTAAACAAATCTCCTCTCTATTTAACTGACGTCAGATGGAAACATTCTAGTCTCAACTCTCCTCCCCAACATATGAAGACATCATAAATAATTATAAATAACATCAACCTGAGAAGTAATGCTAGGTATTGCAGGTAGTAAAAAGTAAAACATATTAGTTTTTAGAACTACAAACTACAAACTTTTCAATCAAACAGAACAATACATGCACTACCCACATCCAAAACTTTTAACTGTTTGCAATGACATTTAGATGGCCAATGGCAGGCAAACCAGTCTGACAGTCCAGATGAAATTGTAGTGCATTGTCCACACCCTTACAATAAGGTCTTGTATGGAAACGTTTCAGATGCATTGTACAAATGCTTAGGCACACAGACACATTCAAAGAATCACACAGACAACATATACCTTACATATACTTACTCTCTCTCTCTCCCTCTCTCTCTCTCTCACACACACCCACACACACGGCTAGGTAACCTACCTCCATGGCAAGGGCTGCAGTTTGCTGGTCGTAGTGGTTGAGCATGTTGGGCATGAAGGTGGAGTTATAAGGCAGGTCCTGGCACATGCGCAAGGTGATGGGCTCGCAGGTGAACATGCTGTGGCTTCCTCCGGCCTCCATGTGGATGGCCATGCTGGCCGCCACCAGGGACCACAACACCCACAGCTGGCCCATGCCGCTGGGTCACACCACAGGGAGTCGCCCCAGTCCCTGCCGCTGGACCTCCAGGCAGAGGCAGCCTTTGAGACTGCTTGAAAGACTGGCGGCTAGGGGGAAACAGACGTTGTGTATGGGGAGGTGGGGAGGTTTTGTGAGTCCAAGCTCAGGTGCAGCATGTTATTCAGGAAATGCAGAGGGACACACAGGGAATGTCATTGCTCAGACTTCTGAGGAGATTGTCTTCTGACTGAAATCCACCGGTGCTCCTGCAGGTACCGCTACCCCCAGTTTTGGAGATCTGAAAGCAGACAGTTATGCTGTGTTATAGCCTTATGTCGACAATTTGCCAAAGCAGGACTCAAATACAAAACAAATACAAAAGTAATGCTATTATCATCAGTTGGGCTCACTTCAAGCTTTATGCAAATTAAAAATAAAATAAACATTTTTATGCATTGTATGCATAAATCTATGCCTAGAAATGTATTTTGGCAATTCTTTTTTGGTTACACTTACACTTTCCTTCCAAATGGATTTTAGTAAGTTTTTATTTTCAACTAAGTGATCCCGTTCAACATAGCCTAATTGACCACACATAGGCTATCCAAAGGAGATTTGAAAGCAGCCAATTATGCTGTGTTGTTGCCTTACGTTGCCAATTTGCCAAATATATGCTGTTATATAATACAAATATTTGCTGTTATCATCAGTTGGTTTCACTTCAAGCTTTATGAAAAGTACAAAAAACGGTGTCTTGAGCATTTTACGCATAACAATATGCCTAAAAATGTACATTTTGACTGTTTTTATTTTTTTGGAGCAAAACAGTTACTTAAGTGTAAACGACGTTTTGTATTTTTTTCAAATTATAGTAACTGAATAATGACTGGTTAACTAGGTGGTGGTTCTTTTGAATTATTGCATGTGCTTCAGAGATTGCTACCACTTACAACTGCGTACACTTTTCTTCCAACTGGACTTGCAGATTTTACTAAGTTGTTGTTTTTAAATAAGTGACCCCGTTCCCCCGTAGCCTAATTGACCACATTGGATATCCAACTCGGCACGGCTAAGCAATGGACATTTCAGCTCCACAGCCCATCACTGTGTTTACGTAGCCAACCGTACCTTGCTCTCCTGTGATAGAATAGGCTACAAAGTAAACCGGTTAACGTTAGATAAAGATGACACGAAAATATACAACCGACAACTGGAGATTCTTCCCTTACACGGCTGGAACATTCACACGGCAAATAAAACACACTTTGCCGAACCGTGAACAAAAGATTCATCGTTTTAACCGATACACATCGAATCTCCCGGACGATGGGTTTCATTTGGTATCTCAAATTAAACGACGATTGAATCAACCAGAACGAGGTGGTCATAAGCACCCGAAGTGATGTTCCCCGTAGCCCTACTGTCGATAGTAAAGTGTGCTCGAACGTAACATTATAAGCCAGACTTACCCTAGTTTTGAATTTGATAGCTCTGTTCACGTGGGACTCTAGGCTTCTCCTTCGTGGTGTCCGTAACAATAAAAACGAGTCCGCTTCTCCTGCAGGTTTGAGCGATTGCGTCGGGAACGCGCTCAGATGGGAGGGTGACGCGCCTCAGAACCAACCCCCTCTCCCCTTCGTGAGAATGTAGTTGTCAAATAGACACCGACTGACGTCTGTCAAAGTTACACATTTAAGAGAGAGCAGGCTATTCTTTTTGCATAATGCTGCCTATGATAATAATTGTCTTCACTTCATCATATGATATATGTATATATAAACTGTGCATATAATAGTACGATAATACAAGCGTGAAACAAGAGTAGGCTAACAATGTGGAGAATGTGGGATAATGGGGCTGTAACACGGATTCATTGATGAAATACTACAAGAGGCGCGTTGCCAATTCCTTCTCCCTTTTTACCATCGGCGACAAAAAATAAACGCACTCCATGGAAGTACCACCCCCAGGCTGCGTTCATCTGGTTACTCCTAGCGACAGGCAGGCTGTTTGGCAGACTATGGTGGCGCTGTCGTCTGTTGGGCAAGTGTGAAGTCGCATTACTATGGAAACTGGTAAACTCGCATGTGAAGCTCTGGTAGTTTCATGACAGAAGTCCTCAAAGGAAGGAATGCAAGCGTGCGGCCTAAACAACTTGCGATTTTTCTCTCTTTTTCGACTCGACAGCCGTTGGAGAATATTAGAGGTACGTGTGACATCCACCACAGGTGTTAAAAACTCACTGTTTACAAGCAGCTGTTCAAATTAACATTCGTCAGATAGGTGTGGGGCAGTTTGTGGACTGACATCATTGTTGGGGGGTTGTTTATTTCACAGCAATAACCTAGTCTCTAAACTAACCCTATGTGTAATGAAGGCTGCACAATGCATAATAAGCCTACAAAGCTATCAACTGGTATAATACTGAAGAAACCTCACAATAGGTTGTCGTAGGCTAAATGAGATGGTGTTGATAAATGAAAACTATATGTTTTGTTCAGATAAGCCAGCAATTTGTAGATGGTTGATGCACTGAATGATAGTCCTATTTGTGTAAAACAACAGCAAAAACAACAACAAAGTTTAGAGATATATGATTTTCCTTGTCAGATTTGATCGGCAATCCCAAAGTCCCGAAGATGTCCCTGGGCGGTACCAGGGCGATGAGTGCACCAAAAAAACTTCAGACCAAGCTAAGCACTTGGACTCCCCTCAACCATCAGCTGTCCAACAACCATGTAGGTTATGCATCATCACAGGTTAAACAGTCTTTCATCAGACAGACGGCATTCCTGGTCTTATTTATGGTTACGTGTTTCTCTTCTCTGCAGGTTTTTGAAGAAAGAAGGCTTCTCCTCAGGAAATGGGTGAGGATGGGACAAATGTTCAGTGTGTTTGTATTATCACAGGTCCACTAAATTATTTTAAGCTGCACTTAAAATATCACATATAGTTCTCTGGTGATGTTTGGCTTTTGATATATCTGACTGGTTTCACTGTAGTTTTGTGTGAGTCAGCCTGGTGCCCCTATATTTTAGGAATAGCCATATATGTATAAAGTATATTTTAGGAATAGCCATATGTGTTTAAAGTATTTATGTAAAAAGCTGCCCGAAACAGATAAAAGCAGCATAAAGCTTTTATGAAGTGTTGCACTTAATCCTCTGTGTTCACTGTTTCTCTGCTGTGGAAGTCTTGAAAGACCACTTAAGGGAATACAAGTAAACATCAAGAAACACACAATGTTTTGTTAAAGCTTCATGCCCAGCATAGGGTTGTACAACCTCAGGTTTTACTCTGTGTGAGGTTGTGTGTGACAGGTGCACATCTTCACTTTGATGTGTAGGGTAAACAAGTGTTGTGCTGTTCTCAAGTGAACATCAAACAGGACTGGCCCCATAGCTCACGGCGGCTAAGACTTGGTCTCTGACTTACTTACAACACATGCCATGAATGTAAGGCTGTGCAATATTTGGTGATATAGTAAAAGTCATTAAACACTATGACTTTGTTGTAGTCTGTGTTATCTATCGTATGGGTGTTTCAGCCTACCAACATGATGGGTATAATTTTGTAGATGGCACACAACTACTATCAATGGATAGTATATTCTGCATACAAGACTACTTAGTACAATTTCGAAGAAAATAAATGTAAAAAAGGAAAATACCATACAATACCATACCATACCATACCATACCATGCCATACCATACCATACCATACCATACCATGCCATACCATGCCATACCATACCATGCCATGCCATACCAAGTTGTAGGGAAAGATGAGTGTGCTAAAAAGCTGTAACCTTCCTGCTCCTCTCCTGTGCAGTTTGATAAGTGGTCTGATGGGCAGCGTAAGCTGGTGCTGCAGGACGTCCTGTCCCGGTGTTCTGCGGCCCAGCTGAAGCACCTGAAGGGGAACCTGAGCAGCCTGGTTCCGGAGCAGGTTCTAGACTTCACCATTATCCTGCCCAGGGTTCTGTCACTGTATATCTTCTCCTTTCTGGACCCCAGGAGTCTCTGTCGAAGTGCTCAGGTACCAGCTGTGTGGTATTTTCAATTTGCCCCAGTTATGTTCAAGTGTACACACAATAAGGTGATATAACTTGACTCGTTGGGAATACAATTTTGTAATGTAGCACATATAAACATACAGACAGACAGACAGACAGACAGACACACACACACACACACACACACACACAAACACACACACAGCACAAGCATAGGCACTTTCATTCAGCCCATCTGACTGTTAGTGGAGCATAAGCACTCTCAACACCACAAGAGCTCTCAACTGCATACTTGTGTGTTCATATGTATGTGTGTGTGCAGGTGCACACACGCACTTGCATTTCTGTGTGTGTATATAAGTTGACCTGTCTGTTGCATGTGTGATGTGCCCTATGTTGGCCGGGTAGGTTAGCTGGCATTGGAAGGGCATTGTGGAGCTGGACCAGTTATGGATGCCCAAATGTCTAAGGCTGGGCTGGTGCATCGACTTCACCCCCTCCCCGTTCGAACAGGGTGTGTGGAAGCGCCACTACATAGAAACTGTCAAGGACTTTCATGTCAGCAAACCCAAGGTGAGCAGCATGTGGGCTTTGATTTGATGACTATGATTTTATGCTTCCACATCAGATGCAACTACCATGGGTGCAATGGTATTTATATTCACTGAAGTTTTAATGAACAAAATCATTTTATTTTTGATCCATTTTCACTTTATACATTTAGTTTTATGGCCCAAGGGGCAGCATCAATGGTTATCTTTTCAAAGTGCCGCAGTGCACAATAGGATAATGCTACAAACAATCAGAGCAACTAAGATATTTAACATACCACTACACCAGTGCACCGTCGCAGCTCTGTCATCATCGTGTTAAGCCGGTATACAAGGATGGACCAATGTGATTGGTCTGGCCAGTTTTGGGAGGAAAACTGCTGACCTTTAATGAGTCATGGCTGGACTGTACCCAGAATAGAAATTTCAATTGCTACTGCTAGGGTACGTCTAGATGTATTGGGTAGTCCGATTGGGTTGCTACGCTCAGCTGAAATTGTATGTAGCAACGTGTCACCTAAGGGAGTTGCACATGCTGTTGCTCACTATGTCTCCCCAGACTCCAGTGAAAGAGGCGTTTATTGTGCCCAAAGTGCGAGCGATTGGCCAAGAAGAAGAGGAGGCGCCCTCATCGGACAACCAACCCAGAGAAAGTCGGTCCAGGAAAAGTATGGCTACGCGTAGTTCTATGGGCGGGACTCCCACAGCACTTCCACCATGGAGGCATGCTGACCTACACCCCACCGACACCATTCGCTTCAACTACCTCGAGAACCCCAACCTCATTAAACAAGCACGGCTAGCGTAAGAAACATTTGGTGTACTGGCAATGCAGTTCCTTTCTTCAGTGAACCTGAATGTGAAGTGTATTGCACCTCTCACTAATGCACTTGCATTTTCACTGTCACCAGGCCTGGCTCTGGTATGTTTTTAATCACAGTGATGTAACTGATTGAACATGATTCCAAGCAATCATAAACTTCACTGACCTATTGAAAAGTGAATTTTTAAAGCATACTACCTAGGTTTTCAGTCATCCTCTTGATAAGAATATTCAGACTTAATACACCCTTAGTAAGCCATGTCTCAGATGCCCAAACTTAAAACAGTATAATGCATACTACATGCACAATAGTAAGTCTACTTGTTGTTAGATTACACTTAGCTGACACTCTTATCCAGAGCGACTTACATTTATGTACATGGTTTCAGTTATAGACTCTGGAACAATGTGGGGTTACATGCCTTGCTCAGGGGCATTTCAGCCATGGGTAGGGCAGGATTTAAACTTGTGACTCTCTGATCCCAAGACCAACTCCCTAACCACTAGACCACAGCTGCACAATATGTCCACACAATATGCACACTAGGTGTATACCATAACAACTGACTACAAAAGGAGCCCTTAATGTTGATAAGATCAGAGTGTTGTGAAAATAGAAGGCACAGAGACACCTGTGCAGGCTGCACATTTGTGTGGATGCAAATAGGGGTCACGGTCATGTATTGCATGCCCTGGATTACATGGGCATTGATGAAATAGCCCTGTTACTCTGGAGGAATCAGTCTAGTTTGTGGCCTAAAGGCTGGACTTAACCTAGCATAATATGCGTGTACTGAGATGTACACCATTTGATGTCTCTCTCTCTCTGTCTCACTATCTCTTTCCCTCTCCCTCTCTCTTTCGCTCTCTCTGTTTTTGTGTGTGTGTGTCTGTGCTTCATTAAATGAACAGTTCTGTGGAAAAATAGAGCATCTGCTGCTCGATTCCACTGAATTTTCACTTTTGTTTTGCAGACGAGCGAAAGGAAAGAGGATCCATGTGAGCATGGTGCCACCAGAGAACAACACCCAGAAGAAAGCACTGTCAGCCTCAGCCTATAAACTGCGCAAGGCAAAATCCCTGGTAAGGCACCGACAGAAAAAGAAATGTGAATGTGACCGTTTCAGTGACCTTGGTACCTGTAATAGCAAGAAATAACACAAACGTAGGCTAAAGAGAGACCATACCCAGCAGGCACGAAGCACAGCGTAGACAGACATCAGTTACAGGGGAAATCATGCAAATTGATCTCTGCAGCAGCAGGGGAGGGAGAGAGGGGGAATGAGATTGGTTGAACTTCAGGGAGGAAATGCGTTGGTGTTTGAAGAGGGCTCTGCTTTTGTGCGACATGCACATGCCTGTGCATAATGGAAGTATATTGATTTTGCATTTTTTTACATCTTATTTTCTCTTTAAAATCCACCCGCCTCGAGGTTCTTAGCATAACTGACTGATAGAACTGGTTTTGTTACAGCTTTATAAATGACTCAGGAAGGCTGTCGACAGAGATGAACATTAGCACTGTGATGGGTAACTACAACCCATCGCTAGACCACTGCTGTCAGTGTCATGTGTCATTGCCTCCATGCATGCAATTCCCCATGTCATATTGTTTTATGTCCTGCACATCGCGCAGAAGTCATTGTCACATCATACACATGTCCTTGGAAGTGACTTAAATGCCAAACACGATTATGGTGCAGCTTGACGCCAGTGCCCTGTAGCCTGCACTGTATCTGTGTCATTCTCGCCAGCACAGTCAGCAGAATGAGTCAGTCTCACAAAGGAGATTGCACATCTTTGCTCCACTCATTTTCCTATACAGACAAGGTCAGAATCAGATTCAGATTCAGAATCCCTTTATTTGCCAAATGTACTCAATATGCAGGAATTTGGATTAGATTAGATTAGATTACATTAGATTAGATTCAACTTTATTGTCACCACACATGTATAAATACAAGGTAATGAAATATGATTCAGCATCTAATCAGAAGTGCAAGAAGCAGCAAGTGCAATATATAAAGAATATACAGTATGGTGTAGTGTATTTTAAAGTAGATTATGTACACATAAATAGGGGCAGTATGAACAGGTGGGAATAATGAAGCATTAATATACAGGAGGGCAAAACTTGACTTGACTTGACTCAACTGATTCTGAAGGTGAGGAGTCTTATCGCGTTTCCCGTTTTCCCATAGATGTTCCTGTCACTGGATCTGCAGTCCCGGGAAAAGAAGAGGCCGGAGTGGGCTGTCCAGAGCACCGAACACGACCAGTATCCCATCGACAAGGACACGGCTGAGCGGCTGGCGCACAGTGCCCAGTGGAATGCTGGGATACGCCCGGCCCCCGTGCACCCTCCAGTACCCAGGCTAAGTGCGGAGGGACTCAGAGCTTCTCTCAGGTCCCACAGGAGCTCACCTAGTAAGGGCAAAACCTGACCGCTTTTTGGGTCAAAACCATTTGATGGCTGTTCATTGCTTTATGTTGCTTGAAGCTGCTGTATTGCTGTAGGCACCTAGTCTTTACACAGCTAAATTATTTTGTCCGTTTACAACTTCTTTCAAGGCTGTTGTGAGACCAAAATGAGTGGATTTGCAGTCATTGTAGTTGTATGATTAGCACGCCTGTATCCTATTACCCCACTAGACCATCAGGCTCAGTCTGATTGTGTTTTACAAGGTTCAGATTTCTTGCCTCAGGTGCTCTGACCAAAAGTATGCTGTCTAGAATATTCTCCATTATAGCATAGAGTGTAAAAAGTAATGCATAGAACCAGCTTCAAAAAGTTAGGCAATGCGCTGTGATCTAAACCAACGTAAAAAAAACAAAAAAAGTCATGCAGCATGTTGCCTGAATTTATTCTATGCTGAATTTGCTCTATGCTACATTTGTTACAGTGTAGTGGTGTGCTATGTAATTAGTGTAGCCACAAAGCTAGTCAAGTTCTAGCCCATTTTGTACAGTGTGACATTCTATTATTTGAAAAACGAAATTATGCAGCATTCCTCATTGGTTTTCATGCTGCACAGTTAATTTGTATTCCCTGGGCGGACATCTTGTCTTCGTAACTGGAAGCGATCTCTCTCATCCATGCCCCAGTTTGCCTCCCATATAGGCCAACTATCCAAAATCTTCAGGGATCTTATCTTTGTTCAAGGTGACCTAGTTCAAAGGATACCCCTTTTGCCTTACCTCTGAGTCTACATTGGATCTTAGAGACAATGACTGCACAATTCATTTTTTCTTTGTGCTTGCCACAGTACTTTATTATTTTAGGCTTCATTTAGTCATAGCAGTAGTGTACATTTTATTTATTTTTATCAGCCAAGAGGACGATGGCACATTTAGACTGTGTAGATTTCCACAGATCTCCATAGGTTGTTTTTAATAGGGTAGAGTACCCCTACTATCTGTGTTGACAAAGTGTTTTAAGACCATGGCTATGGTCTCAGTCAAATCAATAACTTGAATAGAACTGAACTGTAAAACACTCAAGGCTGAATGTAAGATGCTGTTGTGTTGCTGCAGCGGCTCCACTGTTTGAAGAGCGACCCTGGAGGATACCCTCCAGCAGGGACTCACAGGAAGGCTGAGCAGTGTCACCACAGGAGCATCTGGAACATTCTCTAAACAGCAAAGGGATTTGGTGTCCATGTGGGAGCAGAAACCATTAGAATGTAAAATGGATGGACTGACAACAGAACTGAGGTTATAGTAGCTTATCATGTTCAGAATGTGATAGCATCAGTTTGCCTTTTGCAAAGTGTACTTTTTAAATTTCATATTATTATATATTTATTTTATTTTCATTAAAGAATGAATAGCTGGAAATTTTTCTTTGCCAAATTATGCAATGTAAAATTAATATTTTGTCTAAAACGATTAAAACATTCTGCAATAATGCCAATAAAATTTCATAAGTAAACAACTTGTGGTGAAATGTGGAGCCCAGTCCAAATTCACAGACTTTTGAAAACTGTAGATGCAAAAACAAAAAAAAGATACAGGAAAAAATAAATACAATACTGAAAACTAAAAACAATACCCAATGTGACAACCATAGCACTGAACGTTTTATAATGTTGGCCTTCAGTTTATGTACTGTTTGTGTTGGTATTAAGGGGTCTGATTGCCTGGGAAAAGCAGCTTCTGTGCCTCTTAGTTTCAGCCATTGGACTAGGTAAGGCAGGAAGCACATCTGTGTTTCAAAAAAATGAACAGGCAGTTCTTGATCACTTCTATCGCTCTGGTCTCTACATCACCTGGTGTAAATATCACGCAGAGAGGGACAGCCTGTCCAGGAAAAACAGACCTCTGTGCAAAGCTTTATGATTCTAAATGGAACTGTTTGCCTACCACAATGAGATGCATTCAGCTTTATTCATATATATAGTCCTGAAGTTGTGAGACTTCCTAAGAGAGGATCCTGATTTTTCAGTAGTCTTGAATGGAACTTCCATTTGTTTGTTTACTTGAGCCTGTAGGTGATTAGTCCAGATAAGTTCTCCAAAGATAAGTACACCAAACTAAGCACCTACTTTGGTCCTTCTTATCATGCAATTTCACTACTTATAATCAGCTGCTTGGTCTTGCTAACAGATATAGGTGTGGACACTTTGGATGGTGCCAGGTCACCTATCATCCAAGTCTCATCATTGTCAGAGCTGAGAACCAGAACCACAGTGCTCTTGGCTCTGTAAAACACCCTGAGACCATTTTAAGAAACTAAGTCAATTTTATAAAAATCATCACTTTGTATTCAGAGGGTAGCAGCATTGTGATTCGTACTACCCAGACAGCCTTTTGGATGAAAGGTGACAAGCTCCAAAAAGAAGTCCAGTTGCTTACAATTTAGCTCCTTTGACTACCATGACCTGGATGAACGAGAATCTACACAGACATACCCAGACAGCTGTTTCTACAGCCAGTTGGTTAAAGTTCTATGTTTTTCAGCTTTGTGGTGCAAATGATACAAACCTAAAGGGTTTCTGAGTTCAGGCTGACTGTATTAGAGTTGAACTGGTCCAGCCAAAGGGTTGAGGCATTCAGAGTCCTTTAGCTTGGGGATTGGCATGAGGCACACAGTGGAGTTGAAAGCTGAACTATAATCAATGAAAAGATGCCTGACTTTTCCAGTGTGTGTGTATCTGTCAGGGTACTTACTGGACGTACGGAGATGGCATTCACAGTACACCTACTGGGGCGCTAAGCAAAGTGGAGTGGGTCAATAGTGAGGGGATATGACAGCAGATAATGGTTTGAATAAACCCCTTAACGACTGGAATGTCAACTCTATAGTTAAGAGTGAAAAATGTGAAAACCTGTTGCCTTGTTCGCCACAGGGTGTCGCTGTAGGATTGTTTTAAAGGGCCAGTCTCATATTGCATTCAGGAAACGGCTTTAATCAATATTAAACCTTTGTATGACTATTATATTTCATGTGCAGACTACAGTACAGAATCATCGAAATTTAACACCCAGGTTTTATTTCTACCTTTGCCTCTATATCCATTACCAACCCTCTTTACAAATCACCAAAGACAACTTGGCAATTCACATTTTTGGTACGGTTGCCTGGACCAAGAAAGTCTACCTCTCTAAACCTCCAATGACAAATTTTGAGCAAAATGCCAAAAAAGGTTTCTTTGCACTCATCGTGTATGGCAACTGTCGCTGTTTTTTATGATAGCCTGTAACTATTACTTTGGGATCAAAAATACAATTGTTTGAGTATTTCATTGATTAATTGAGTATTTATATTTATCAAATGCCTATCTGCAATTGACAAGGACCATTCAAAGCATCATTTCGCCCTCCCTAAAAGTCATTTAAAGTTTATTATTGGACAGTATGCGCAAGGAATCTGCGATTTTATTGGCTGGTGCGAAACGCCTGCTCTTTCTGAAAGCCAATTGCCTTGTAGTTGAGGCGGGGCTCTGAAACTTGATTTGAGTGCATTTTCTAGTGAATCTGAGGGAGGGGTACGCTTTGGGAAAGATCGTTGATATGTGCTGTTGAAGGACGTGAAAGTAGCGCTTTTAGATTTTATGTGAAAGCGCTGGACATTTACTTTCGAAGAAGAAAACTGGAACAACTTATCGGTAAGTCCAAAATAATAGTGATGGAGTTCACTCGAAGCATCTTTTAAATTTGTGGAACATTTGAACAAGGATAGTCTGTCTTGCATGAATTGAAATTGAAAGGTATATCCCAATAGGTTCACATGGAAACCGCAAGGAAATATAGTTTATTGTCGTTTAGGTTAACAAAAGCCTCTGTGCTGGAAGTTAAGCTTTTACTAATAACGTTAGTTCTGGTAACATTGCATTTTTTTTTCGCTAAATGAGTCCCTGTAGAAAAAAAGTGAAATGTAGTTCTCATATCTAGATAGCAAACTAGCTTTCTGAAAATCAGCAACCTTTACCGCTATCTGACTTGGTTTGTTCACTACCTTTATAGTAAACCTTATAAATGAAGCACATGCATCCACACCGATATAGATTGATTAAGTGCCATGATGCGCAGTACTTGGTCTCAAAATATGCTCAGTCTCGGAGTCGCAATTTTCAACGCAGCATATGACTTCTGCTAGCTAAATTGCTTAGCTGAGTAGCTTGCTAGCCACTTTCCTTGCAAGTCAAGTGACTGAGCCTACTGTTAATTACACTAGATTTGGTTCTTTCATGAGCAGGTTATATTCATATGTTGAGTATACAAGTTTTTTTTTCTCTTTGAACTTTCAGCAGTTGTTCATGTTCTAGCTCTCTCGCAGATCACTGATTGATATTGTGTCATGATCTCGAAAAGGTGTTTTGTGGAAATCAGCATGGGCATTAAAAATCGTTTAGAATAAGTCGTTTGCATAGAAATCCAGTGAGAATTGTTTTGTCAATACAGTCTTGGTTTGTCAATACAGCATACATATTGTGAACCAAAAATACAAAAAATACTATTAGTATTGTTATTTGGTGATTTTGCAAACAAATTAGAATGTGTACTGCTCCTGATTTGTTTTGTGTAGGCTATTTACCAAAGACACCCACACCGCCCCTCTATCTATATCTTTGTGTATTTAGCTGCGTTCGATCTACTAAATAATTCACTTCTAGTCAGCTTTGTAGCTGACATATTGATATGTCAGTGACTCAGATGCTATGAAGTCCATCGCTGCGTACAGTAGTGCTATGGTGTAGCAGCTTCACTGCATTCGACCTGCCCCGTTGGCCAGGAGATCATGTGAGAAGCCTCAGGTTGTCGATGCCAGCAGCAGACCACAACAGCTGTTCCCCTCTTGACTGCCGGTGCCAAAGAACGGGCTGCACCGCTCCCGGGAAAATAATCAGCTAGAATGTAGGATGTCTCTCACCCCTCTCTATTCACCACTGAGGTCTGATGAAAGTGTCTTTTAAGAAGCCCACAGACCGAGTGGCTAAATGCCAGTATTGAGTTGTTCTGAATAGCTGACGTTTATCTTCAAATTGTGTGTGTGCTTTTTTCACTTTGCTGGCGTTCCGCTGTCTCTCCAGAGTGGGTTAACTGACTCCTTATTGTTATTCCAGATCCGCAGTGAAATTCGGCCTCGCTGCCAGACAAACTGCGACAGCTGCACCTCTCTGCGCGTCGGTGGCAAGGCCTCTATGAATGCCTGCATTTTTTAACGCTCCGGGGTCTTATTGCAGATTTTCTGTGCGCTCCAATTCTCCATCGTCCGCCACACTGGGTGTTTTGGTATGACGGCCACATCTGCCATTGCTGGTTGTGTGAATTTGGTGTGTTGAATGTTAATCCAGTATGTGCGCTGATCATCAATGTCACAGCAGCTGGCCAACCTCTGTACCTGTCCTGTCCAACTACACGTTGGTTTCTCTATTTTCTTATAAATACATCTATGTCGATACGTTTCCATCATACCAAACTCGGCTAAACTTTTGTTAGCAAAATAAACAAACCTGCAGAGTAATGCATCTTCTGCGTGATTTTGGTTTGTCGGTTGTCTGACACTGATCTTAATGCTTTGTCTTTCTGTTTTGCCTGGTATCCTCGCGTGCGGTGCGCTTCATTGAAAAGACCAGTGCGCACAAGAGGACTTTGTGGAGCCAAAGGGGTAGGGCGCGAAAGCGGAGGAGCGGGGAACGAAGCGCATGGCTATTGGCAACGGGTAAATGTATTGTACGACGTCCAAGTCTTCCCTCGCTGGCCATCTCCAGCTGGAGGAGCGGCATGTGTGAAATCGTTTGTTTAAACTCGCAGTGATCCTCTTCTGTGAAAGGATATTTGCTCGCCAAAAGATGCTGCTTTTTCACTAGGTGCCGTGTTTGTCCTTTTTCTGCCTTCTTTTTTTAATACATTAGCCACCAGGTAATGGTAATGTTTTCCACAAGTTTTAGACAACATGTATAACAATGAGATGTGTAGAGCCACCTTCCACACATGAAGCGGTCATCTACGGGTCAGATGTGTGAGGTTTTGGCATTTTTGCCCTGTGATTTTGTTTTTATTTTGAGTGGCATAATTTGTTTACGCTGAGGGAGTGAAGCCCTTTTGCCCCTGTCTGTAGACACTGCATGTGGCGGAACATCTGTGCAGCGTTGCAGATGCTGACTGTCTGGCCACAGACAGGAGACCACTGTGTTTGTCCCGACCCTGCTTTCTGAATGTATTCATTGGGCTCAACCGACCAACAGCCTCATTTGTTTAACGTGTGGTCGGTTTGGTTGGGGTTCAGTCATCTTGCTGTGTTTTGATTGAGGTGGTTTTGGAGGATTTCTTGTGTTCTCAAACATTTCACTTTCCACTGAATTGCCAAGCATGTGCAGTTATTCAGTTGATCAGCTGTCAAGGGTAGACCCTTGCTCTTGCCTTGTAACGTGACATGAGGGTCTGAATAGACATGGTTGAGTGGTATGTGGGGAATTGTTTAGAGAGAAGAATGCCTTCCTGTTCTGGTAAGTCATGCTGTAGGCTATGTGCACACGGGTGTTTTGATGTTTTATTCTTTTTCGTGTCCATATGCGCCCTGTTCATATTTTCACTTTGATCAGCATCTTTCACTTTGATCAGCATCTTTCACTTCTCTCTCTCTCTCTCTCTCTCTCTCTCTCTCTCTCTCTCTCTCTCTCTCTCTCTCTCTCTCTCTCTCTCTCTCTCTCTCTCTCTCTCTCTCTCTCTCTCTCTCTCTCTCTCTCTCTCTCTCTCTCTCTCTTTCTCTCTCTCTCTCTCTCTTTCTGTTTCTCTCTCTTTTTCTCCACCCTCCCTGTCTCTCTCGCTTTCCCTGTCTCTCTTTCGCTTTCTCCTGGTCTCTCTCGCTATCTCCCAGTCTCTCTCGCGCTCTCTCCCAGTCTCTCCCCCCCCATTTCTCTACTTTCCACCCACATGTGTGTAGTATAGCCTACAAGTTATTTGAGCTGTGTCTGAGAGTTAGGCACAGCAGTGGTAGCCTGGAGTCATTTTGTGACTGGGACATCAAAGAGAACCTTGGTGACCCTGTAATTAAAACTACTAAATACTGTCATTCTGAACCTATAGAGCCTTCCTAATTCATGATGTCCATTAGGGGTTGTTTACAAGGTAGCCTCTGTTGTTTTGTTGTTTTTGCCATGCGTGAGTCCCTCCTGGGGTTGTAAAATGGTCTCTGTTGATTCAGTATAGAACTTAGTTGATGTACAACTGATGTAAATAGATTTAGTTTTTCAATCATATTTTTGCTCATAAATCAAATTGCATGTATGTGTCTTTCAGTCCTTCCGCACATGCTGAAGTTATTTTCTGTGTCCTTTAGGGTTCGGACAATTTATTCGGGAATATTTAACAAGATGCTGTCTTTACTGCTGATGAGGTTTTTTTTTTTATATCAGTCCCTGTCCTTCAGTGTTACTGACATCCACAGCATATGCACCATGAACTTCTCTCTCTTACATCTTGTGACCTCCCCTGAACGCCATACCATAGGGTTGGGCGAATTAATACAGCCCAGATTGCTGTGTACCTACCCAGGAAAGTATCTCATAGTGTTTTATGGTGACTTTAAGGTACTGAGGTTGTCTGTAGAATCCACCATGTATACTAAGATACCAATACTTGTCCCGTGTGTGTGTGTGTGTGTGTGTGTGTGTGTGTGTGTGTGTGTGTGTGTGTGTGTGTGTGTGTGTGTGTGTGTGTGTGTGTGTGATAAAGAGGTGAGTGAGAGAGTCTGTATGCCTGTGTGATGTGTTGTGCAGTGTACATGTGCGGTATGCGTTTGTGTGTGTACGCCTGTGAGATCTGGTGTGTGTGCGCACAACTTGAGGCAGTGGAGATGGTTTGGGTGGCTTGGCTCGAGCCTCTCTGGGGCTGTCTGGACTGGGGAAGCCTTTCCTCTCTCTCTCTGTCTGTCTCTTTCCACCTCTATCTCTCTCTATCTCTCAATCTCCCTCTCCCTCCCTCCCCAGGTTTGGCTTGGCAAAGCAGAGAGGGCTCTACGCCTTGACGTGCTCACTGATTTGAACAGCAGCTGGGACAATGAAATTTATGGTGTTTTTGTCCATGGTAGCAGTTTTTTTTAAGGAGCGCAGTGAGGAAAAATGGAGGTGTGGGGGGTGGGAGGAGGGATTGCCACTGTATCTTCATACTGACAACACAGCTGTGTGTGTGTGTGTGTGTGTGTGTGCGTGCGCGCATGTGTGTGCGCGCATGTGTGTGTCTGTGCATATCTATAAATGTCCAGCAGTATTTCGGCAAAAGCAACAAATCATTTAGGTGCCACAGCCTCAGGCCTTTTGAACGCTGCCAAGTACTTAAGTGGCAGCGCTGGAATAGCTTGTTTCAATTAAAACCCCTATCGCCCACACACTGCACGCTTGTCTTTGGTTTAGCTAATATCTGGCCCTCTGCTTCCTCATTTCTTCAGCAGGACTGTGATTTCCTCACACGGAGGAATCAACGAAAGGTTCAGGACCTTAAAAAAAAAAAAAAAACACAAAAAAAAGCCAATAAAAAAGCTAACTGATCCCCCAATGAGAATCACGGTCTGGATACTAACGGCCGTGGTTTACAAACAGCTGGAACTGGGCTTGGGATGGTCTGGCCGCTAATCTCATGGTGGGGATAATTTAAAGGGGCCAGAGTAGAGAAAGCTAAGCTAGGCTAGCTCAGTAGCCATGGGGCCTGAAATTGACAAATTAACCTAGCTAAACACCCTTTACTGGAATAAAGTCACTGGTTGGCAGAACCTAATGTCGTGATGGTGCAATCTTGGTGAGGTCAGAGTGACTGCGACCTTGATCTTAGTCACCACCGGGTCCATATGATATAATCGGGGACGTGATGTCGAGGTGACGCTGTCCAGGCGTTTCCCCTGGGTTTGGGTGGGATGGACAAGCCCTCTCATCATTCCATTTTTCTTTTCTTTCCTCTCTCTCTCTCTCTCTCTCTCTCTCGCTCTCTCTCGCTCTCTCTCTCGCTCTCTCTCGCTCTCTCTCGTTCTCTCTCTCTCTCACACACACACACAAACACAGATTACCTCTTTCCATCACCCACATCCCTTTATTTGTCATTCTGTCAGTCTCCTCCAGTGACTGCCACACTGGTTTACTCTTCATTCTTACACACTCGGTCTCTCAAACGTACACACGTGCACGCACACACACACACACACACACTGCTGTCTCCCATATACACACTCGCTGTCTGCCTCCTCACAAACACACTCTTTCTCCCCCTCAT